>OX465588.1:58090414-58446954 GCA_950022655.1 Alentia gelatinosa
AGATTCACGTACCTCACAGGGTGTTTGTCTGAGAGAAATCCTGTTGAGATTCACGTACCTCACAGGGTGTTTTTCTGAGACAAATCCTGTTGAGATTCACGTACCTCACAGGGTGTTTGTCTGAGACAAATCCTGCTGAGATCCATGTACCTCACAGGGTGTGTGTCTGAGACAAATCCTGCTGAGATTCATGTACCTCACAGGGTGCTTTTCTGAAACAAGGGTGTTTTTCTGAGACAAATCCTATTGAGATTGTGTACTGGAACACAATCTCTTCGTCTAAATTGTAGGGTTCTATTTCCCATAGACATGTTTTTCCCCTACAATTGTTGGAGATATTTACCCTAAAAAAGGTACAGAATCTCATGAGATGTTGAACCCTGTGAGGTACACGAATCCCACTGTGAGAATCCCACTTACGATACACTATCGCATGCACTGGTATAAACTAGAGTGATCGCACTGGATAGTCCTACGCAAAGTCTACAAACCCTAAGTTCAAAATTCATCCATTTTCAGTATAAAATTCAGCTATCAGAGAATTGAAACTTGCCTATATAGCGTGAAACTACTATCATTAGTGATCGGCCTACATTTACACATCACAATTCTCAAGTGACTCAAAATTGTAATTTTTGTCACAAACCAATAACCTATCCTATTCGACTGGAAGCGATGCATATTAAGTACAACTAACCTTAGTCAAGAAATAGAGGACCAATTAGCTTCACTGAAATGAGTATCAAATCAGTCCAGATTGTTTTTTGGTTTTTTTTGCAAAATTGTTAAAATCCCCCCCCCCCCCACCCATAAAAAATTCAAATTTTAAAAATTAAAAAAAACCCAACAACACTCCTATTTCTATGTATCTCAGATGAGGTATCTGAAGCAGTGATTTGATTGGCTGACGGTTCTGCGCATGCTCACAGGAGGTCCACTTACTGGTCGGCGTTGGGCATCATTGCCCGGAGCTCCAGATAAGCTCTGCTCTCCATGGCGACGGTTAAAACCTAACAGAAATATCTGAAAACCAGCCATGGGGTGGTAAGATTAACGTACACTGTCATAGAACTACACTTTATCTCACGCCTGGTACAAGTTTAGCCAAGGAATAACGTTAGAAAAGAATACTCAACGATCGCCCTGGTAGAGTGACAATACTACGCCACGGTCATGGCGGAGTGAATGTGAGATGACGTCATATGCTATTAACCAACTGGATTTGTGAAGTAATTTGAATTATTCTGATATTGTGGTGCTATTTAATATCAGTGAAAGGGTGAGATAAATCCAGAACTGCACTGGAATCGTAAAATACACAAAACTCTACTTGTTTGGATGGACTTTGCCTCGATGACAATTGCGGTGCATCCAAACTCGTGGAGTATTGTGTATTTATGCGATTCTCGATGCATTTCTATATACATATCTCATGCCTGGTATGTTTTCCCACAGACATTGGGAACTTGTACTCAATACAACAGGCCTATGATTGGAGGCCTTGTTGTAGCCTTGTCGTAGTTGGTGGACCCTAGTTCCCGACAAGAGTCTACGACAAGGCCACAACAGGAAGCTTGTCGGGTGCCTCTCGAGGGCCTTCCGACAAGGTTATGACAAAATCGAACATGTTCGATCTTTGCCACGACTGGACCTTTGTCGTGAGCTTGTCGTAGAGGTCTACGATAGGATAATTTGGTGGAGCATGCACTCCCCGACACGCTACGACAAGGGCCCACTACAGAAAGAACGGACGCCCCTTGTCACGACAAGGCTACAACAAGGCACCAATTGGAACTTTCTTGTCGGGGCTTGTTGTGACCTTGTCGTGGTTGGTGGACGCCCGCCTATAGCCAATTAGTCAGTGAAAGAGCGAGTGCGATATCTTTATCAAAAGAAATAAGGTATGAGGGGCGTCCTAATAAGGTTAACCCTTTAAGGGCGAATGATGCCTTGAGGCATCATCCGGCTCAGGGCGAATGATGCCTTGAGGCATCATCCGGCTCAGGGCGAATGATGCCTTGAGGCATCATTTCTCAAAAATCTACAAAATCGTTTTTTACAAAAAATAATGGAGGAACATTAATGAGATTTCCACAGAATGTATGTATATTACCATTTTTAGTATTTCTATTCAAAAGAAATAAAATATTTAAGATTATAAATCATATCACATGATTAAACAATTGAATTGTGGATTTTAACGACTGTGTGCCCGTCCCCTAGAGGTATAAATGCCACCAGCACCCGTCCTCCAGGCGGTAGCTTGGCCACAGGCACCAGTCCTTAAAGGGTTAACAAGTTTCACTTTTATCATATACCTATAAATAGCGATGATTACTTGAATATTTATTCAACTTAATGACATGGAGCTGCTCTTAAAAGTGTGCTATGTTCACAACCTCAATATCGTAAAAAAATTAAAATGCTTTTAAAGTGATTTACTTTGCATTATCTATAATCATGATATTATTTTTTAAATTCATTTTCTATATGAATTTTGAGTTTGTATATCATCTATTTCCTTTGATGTACATATTTCCATGCTAAATGCAACCAATCAAAGTATGGTGGTATGTCGCCATACCGGCACACTATGGTGGTACGTGTCAACTACCACTTCCATGGGAGAGGTTGGTATTTACAGTATTTTCTTGCATAGGTATGTGGTACTAAATGTTAGGAATGGTCATTATTTTATCTGAAAGAAGACAGTCAATGGTGAGAAATATAAAAATATGAATTACATGGGAATAATATGGACAGAATGACTATTCTATGGGGGTTGTAGGGTGTCAATTCCAAGAATCACCCCATCAATCACTTTGACAGCTGAGAATCGACATTAAAGCTCTCACCTACATACTGCTCATTATCTCACCCCTGTATTTTCATGCATAGACTTAATAGTAGGGACTCATATCCAATGCCCATGGAGTATTAAAAAAAAATACTCAATGGGGATTATGTCACAAATGTTAGCCCATTAGTCAATGTGAAGGGTGAGATAAATTCAGAAACCTATTCAAGTTTACGGTCAGAGCTGGATCCCATCTTGTTTGAATCGTTACGTAATTCACGCGGCTTCACCATGTGAATTATTATGTGATTCAAATGAGACAAGATACAAGCTCTAACCCCAAACTTTCATAGGTTTGCTCTATAATACGTCATAGGGAATAATCTCACATTCTCACTATGCCTCAAGGTGTTCCGTATGACAGAGTACGGAACAGTGTGCCGTACACTGTTATACGTCATGGGAACCATCTGTACGTAACTGTTAACAATACTGCACTGGGTGGTTGTGACCCTCTGTTATAGTAAACACGTGAGGTACCAGCAGTGCACCTAATGGACGCTCTCCTAAATAACTCGTTTTTATTTTACTAATTCCATTTGACGGTCCCAGAGGAACAATCTCCGACACGAAATCTGGGCTTTTAGATTCTCTATTGCCATAAACAGATAAACTCCCTTCCTTCTCCCTCTGCACATCCTGGATTAGAATCTGAATCTAAATGAGATTGGTGTAAATAGCATGCCTCCGCCTACCTCTGATTCTCCAACCACTCCCAAGTCGCGCTCCACAACTCCAGTCTTCCCCATTCCTTCGTGAATTATGCATAAACAGAAATCGCTCCCGAGCAGTCCCCAGCGTCTCTCTCTGCCTGGTCACGCTCCGCGAAGCACGGCTTCCGGTCACGTGGTGACGTCAGTTCCGGTTTAGATGTCGTTCGGTCGTCGCGATGTGGTCTCCGGGTGCCTCTAGCCCTGCCACATGCTCCTTATCTGTCCGTCCCTGTCCAGTGCCGACACCCGGGATTGGCTGCAGGCTTCACAGAGCCCACGTCGGGGGTGGTTGCTTCAGGAAACCGTCTCCTTCTTCATCAAATATGAATACTTTCATCAGAAGGTACACGGCCGGGGGTGGGCGGGAGGTTCGCGTGTTGGGCGGTGGATTGGGTAATCTGGCTCTGAGTCTGACGCCACCAGAGGGCAGGATGTGTCTCGAGGCTCGTTCATGATTCTAGCTCGACATGGTATTAGTCTGGGTGCTAATCATTGCCTGTACCCAGCAGCGGTATGTAACTTTAGAGCGTTGGTCTATAAGTGTATAGTACTACATACAGACAGCGGTATGTAACTATAGAGTGTTTGTCTATAGGTATATAGGACTATACAGACAGCGGTATGTAACTATAGAGTGTTGGTCTATAGGTATATAGTACTACATACAGACAGCGGTATGTAACTATAGAGTGTTTGTCTATAGGTATTTAGTACTATATACAGACAGCGGTATGTAACTATAGAGTGTTGGTCTATAGGTATATAGTACTACATACAGACAGCGGTATGTAACTATAGAGTGTTTGTCTATAGGTATTTAGTACTATATACAGACAGCGGTATGTAACTATAGAGTGTTCGTCTATAGGTATATAGTACTACATACAGACAGCGGTATGTAACTATAGGGTGTTCGTCTATAGGTATATAGTACTACATACAGACAGTGGTATGTAACTATAGAGTGTTTGGCTATAGGTATATAGTACTACATACAGACAGCGGTATGTAACTATAGAGTGTTCGTCTATAGGTATTTAGTACTACATACAGACAGCGGTATGTAACTATAGAGTGTTCGTCTATAGGTATATAGTACTACATACAGACAGTGGTATGTAACTATAGAGTGTTTGGCTATAGATATATTACTACATACAGACAGCGGTATGTAACTATAGAGTGTTTGGCTATAGGTATATTCCTACATACAGACAGCGGTATGTAACTATAGAGTGTTCGTCTATAGGTATTTAGTACTACATACAGACAGCGGTATGTAACTATAGAGTGTTCGTCTATAGTATATAGTATAACTGTAGTTTCCACACCTCCAGTATGTAACTATAGAGTGTTCATGATTCTACCTCTACATGGTATTAGTCTGGGTGCTAATCATTGCCTGTCCATGTTATTTATTCCATTATCATGATAGACAATGTTGGCAATATTTCGGATATTGATCTGGTGGCCAAGCATGAACTGTTCACTGAATACAGACCGGTTACCAATCATTGCTTCTCATTCTACATGGTATTAGTCCACATGCCAATCATTGCCTCTCTCTCTACATGGTATTAGTCTGCGTACCAATCATTGCTTCTCATTCTACATGGTATTAGTCCACATGCCAATCATTGCCTCTCTCTCTACATGGTATTAGTCTGCGTACCAATCATTGCCTCTCTCTCTACATGGTATTAGTCCACGTACCAATAATTGCCTCTTCTTCTACATGGTATTAGTCTGCGTACCAATCATTGCCTCTTCTTCTACATGGTATTAGTCCAGGTACCAATCATTGCCTCTTCTTCTACATGGTATTAGTCCACGTACCAATCATTGCTTCTCTCTCTACATGGTATTAGTCCACGTACCAATTATTGCTTCTCCTTCTAAATGTTAGTATATACCTGTGCCAGTATGTTACACAAATACCAACCTCTGCTAGGATATTGGTATTAAATATATACCGGCACAGTATGGTGGTATAAAATTATGTACCACCCTACTTTGAATACAAATTCTGATTGGCTGAAAAAATTTGCACTGACCTACTTATAAAGTGCCGGAAGTGACTTGCACAAGGATCACAGGAGTTGAAGGGAAAAAAAGAGTAAAAAATGTGCTTGGAGCATATATTCTGTGCTTGACTTTCACTAAGATGTCAAGAGATATACCAGCACACTTTGATCGAATCCACCTTGGACGTTGTCATATTTCCTTATGTAATTCATCAAATACCTATATTTGAAGGTATATAATAAAATAAAAATGTATTACCTTACTGGTACATACTCACATACCTCCACTAATTTATGCGTGCAAAGGATCACAAGAGTTGAAGGGGAAAAAAGAGTAAAAAATGCACTTTCTGTGCTTGACTTTCACTAAGATGTCAACAGATATACCAGCACACTTTGAATCCCGCTTGGACGTTGTCTTATTTCCTTATGCAATGAATCAAATACATATATTTTAAGGTATATAATAAAATAAAAATGTATTACCTTACTGGTAAATCCTCGCATACCTTGTTTCTTTGGTTAAAAATATTCAACTTGCTCTGCGAGCTCGTGGAATATTTCTAGCCAAAGAAACGCGGTATGTGAGGACGTACCAGTAAGGTATATACATTTTATCTTAGTATTAGTCCACGTACCAATCATCGCTTCTCTCTCTCTACATGATATTAGTCCACGTACCAATCATTGCCTCTCTCTCTACATGGTATTAGTCCGCGTACCAATCATTGCCTCTTCTTCTACATGGTATTAGTTCACGTACCAATCATTGCCTCTTCTTCTACATGGTATTAGTCCACGTACCAATCATTGCCTCTCTCTCTACATGGTATTAGTCTGCATACCAATCATTGCTTCTCTTCCTACATTGTATTAGTCCGCATACCAATCATTGCTTCTCTTTCTACATGGTATTAGTCCACGTACCAATCATCGCTTCTCATTCTACATGGTATTAGTCCACATGCCAATCATTGCCTCTCTCTCTACATGGTATTAGTCTGCGTACCAATCATTGCCTCTTCTTCTACATGGTATTAGTCCAGTACCAATTATTGCCTCTCTCTCTACATGGTATTAGTCCATGTACCAATCATTGCCTCTCTCTCTACATGGTATTAGTCTGCATACCAATCATTGCTTCTCTTCCTACATTGTATTAGTCCGCATACCAATCATTGCTTTTCCTTCTACATTGTATTAATCTGGGTACATGCACAATAATGACTGGTTCTGTGTATGAGTGGCCATAATCTCTGAGTGGTTGAAGGGTAGTAATATCCAAGCGATTAGCGATGATATATTACATCATCAACTACGAGGAGATTATGTTCACTCGTACACAAAACCAGTCTTTATTGTTTTTATTACCCACCTACATGATTAATAATAAGTATATTGCAATAAAAGTTTTCGAATTACGCCATAACTTGATATCAAAATTGATACAGAAAGCAACTCGTTTTGGTCATAGAAGTTGCTCTCCAACTCATTTGAATGCTACGTGATATTCACTCGGCTGTCGCCTTGTTCATATCACTCCGCATCAAACTCATGGAGAACGACGACTTTGACCAAAACTTGCTGGTATCTTCTTTAATCCTTCAACAAGTCATTCTGCTCCGTATGTCAACTACCTGACTTTTCCCTTTAGTCGTTGTTCAAATACTTAGGAGAAACCAAATGAGAGTTAGTCGTGTTGTTGTTTATTGCACGAAGGCAATGTCACGTTTACTGCGCGAGGCGAAGCTGAGTGCAGTGATACGCGACATTGCTGGAGTGTGATAAACAACATGACTAACTCAAGTTTGGTTTAGAATTTATCCTACCCCATTAAAATTACTTCAGGAGATTAAGAAATAACATAAAACTCACCGATAATCAGTGATAATCATTGGTCGCTTTTCAAATGACGTCATTTGACAACTGTATCCCACTAGAGCGATAAATATCACTTTCCTGCACCGTAGACCAAATACAGTCCGCTAACGTTAAGCCTATGGAGTTTTTTTAATAGGGGTAGGATAAAAATCAGTGCTTACCGTTTTTTCTTCTTTTTCTTTCTATGCTCCTTGTTGTCAGTCTCAGGGGACTGAACCTCCCTCTTGCCTTTTGTGCTCATCCTTGGGTATCTTCTGCTGTAAATGCTTCACGGGTTTGTCCTCCAGCACTCTGTGAGTGTGGATTTTTCGGTGAGTGATTTCTATAGCTCTGACAATGTATGCTGGTCGGTCATTTGATGATGTTGGGGGGGGGGGGGCTGATATAGCACCAGGTAAAATCACAGCAAAATACTAGCGTTTCGTATCTCCTTTCAATGTTGATTGAAGAGGACCATTGGGCATTCAAGGTCAAGGTCAGTTCTGATTATATTTTTAGCGCAAAATCTACATATTGATGTAAACATTAAAGAGAACATATCACGGGATCTGAGACTCATATAAGGGAACAGGGTTACTGTGGCTGTATGAGATAAATACACGGTAAAATTGAAGAGGTTCAACTAATCGTCAATTTTGCCAAGTATTTATCACGGTTTTTTTTATATTTAAGTAAGTAATGATAAAAAAACGTAGTAACTGAGTCTGTAGGGATGCCATTCTCGCCCTTTTGATGCCATGAATACGTCCCTCCGCCTGCAGCATCGGGACGTATTAATGGCATCAAAAGGGCGAGAATGGCATCCCTATGGGCTCAGTTACTACGTTTTTTCTTGGACATACCACATATGCCACATACATACCCCATACGCCACGTACATACCCCGTACGCCACGTACATACCCCGTACGCCACATACATACCCCGTACGCCACATACATACCCCGTACGCCACATACATACCCCGTACGCCACGTAATACCCCATACGCCACATACATACCCCGTACGCCACGTAATACCCCGTACGCCACATACATACCCCGTACGCCACTTACATACCCCGTACACCACGTACATACCCCGTACGCCACGTAATACCCCGTACGCCACTTACATACCCCGTACACCACGTAATACCCCATACGCCACATACATACCCCGTACGCCACGTAATACCCTGTACGCCACATACATACCTCGTATGCCACGTACATATCCCGTACGCCACGTATATACTCTGTACGCCACGAACAAACTATCATATGTTTCCTCTATATTACAACACCCCTGTGAGAGGGTAGTATTTGTGTGACATTCCCATACAATTATGATATAATAATAGTCATTCTGTCCACCCCTATGTGTATACAATGTCAGTGCTGTCACAGAATGGTGACCTGACTATTTGTGACATCACTGTACCAGACATCAATGACAGTCAATAATGAATAACCTACTCATGCGCCCCCTGGGGTTAAAACCGTGTATCACGTCGATAATTCCCAACTGTAAATGGCGCCAATGGACGCCATCTTGAACGGGTTACATTTAAAGCGCATGCGTCAAAGGATATGACGTAAAATCGTTACATTAGCCATCGACATAAATATGTACCTGGGAAAAAGTAGGGGTATCCATGATTCATATAGAATATGGGATTATCATCATCGAATGTATTAATCTCTAATTCTTAAGGCTTCTTCTACAAAATCCTCGCTTGTTTGATGATTTTATCTTATATACAATTTTATCCGTGCAAATGGTTTATTTAAATATGAATGTTACTGGTTATTGTAAATGTTCCTTTTGGCAAAATCACATGTTCGGAGCTCATCTTATAATTGCATGAATCACATTTATTCACTTCTAGCTTTCACTTTTCTACCCAGTAATTATTTAGAACGTCCTGACCATGCTGTACAAGCTACAAAACGAGATGACAATTTACGGTGTATACGGAACGAGTTTTTATAGACTTTTGTGGCTTGTTCAAGCATGAAAGGTCGTTCTATATTTATTGATAAAAATTATTAATTCAATTTAGCCTATCAATTAATCTTTTGGTTAATGAGTATGGGAAAGAGTTCGGTATTTTTCCATACGGAACACTGATCCGTATTTACAGTATATACGGGACGGGTATATAGTAATCACCAATATGCACCCTCAGCCAAACGATGACGTTAAAATGTGGGTGCAGATACCTGTCAGCAATGTAGACATAGACAATAAACGATGTTATTTTGGACAGGTGGCCCTGAACCACGAGTGGTTGACGCGTAGTAATACACGAGCGCTTGCAAAGTCATCAGTGCAGACCTCGTAACGTTCCACAAAAAGATTGCTGGTAAGTGGACTAGAAAATCTCATGTGGCGTTTCCACCTGCCGATTATGGCATTTAGCACCGCCGACCGATAATAAGCCCGTTTCCATTGGCCGACGAAAACGGCACCGATTTATTGAGTTCTCCTCAACCACGACAAGGCTACGACAATGGCATTCCGACAAGGTCCACGACAGGCCTACGATTGGAGGACTTGTCATAGCCTTGTCGTGGTTGGTGGACCCTAGTTCCCGACAAGAGTCTACGACAAGGCCACGACAGGCTGCGACTGGGAAGCTTGTCGGGAGCCTTCCGACAAGGTTACAACATGTTCGATTTTTCCTACGACTGGACTGGAGTGTCATGGCGTGTCGGGAGCGTGTCACAGAGGTCTACGATAATTAATTTTGGTGGAACGTGCACTTCCCGACATGCCCCGACAACGCTGTCATAAAGCCCCCCTTCTCACGACAATACTGCGACAAGGCACCGATTGGAACTTTCTTGTCGGCTCTTGTCGTAGCCTTGTCGTGGTTGGTGGACGCCCGCCTTTATAGTCAGTCGGTGGTGACCATCGACTGCACGTCGGTGTCTATAAATCGGTTAGAGTGCAGTGTATGCCTTGTTTCTGCTGCATTTGACAGGTCCATACCGACTGAAGTCGTTCGGTGGTGGCCTCATTCTATAATCTATGCACAATTGATTGGTGAGCACTTCTCTGCATGTCTGTTTCCATTCACTGATCAGGGACCTGTTTCACTAGTTTCGTGACATGTCTAGATGGCGTCTGTGACACCATACGGACAGATCAACACAAGTTGCGGCACTTCAGACAAGACAGACCCCAAACATCTTGTGTCCGGTTTCAAAAGTATTAGACGATTTCACTCACTTCCCGTAGGAATTAAGCAATGACACTTTATCACGAGTAAGAGATACATATAATTTATAATTGTTCCAAATATGAAGAAAATTGGCCACTCCGATCCACTGATATTTGACATCAACTGTGACATGCGTTTTGAAACCTGACAAAACTTTTTCCGCTGTTGCTTATACTGTTGGTGCCGCTGCTGAAGTCTGTCTAGGCCTGACGTCACGAAACTACTGAAACGGGTCCCTGGTGTCGCTGGTTCCCGACTGCAGATCGGTGGTGAATAGTCGGCCAGTGGAAACGGGCTTTACGTGATACCTTCCGCAATAATCGTCAGGTGGAAACAAAAAGGGTTAGCGGCTTTTCTCTCCAACATTTCTCAATATGGCACCACTGACCCACTTTTAAATTTTGCTACCGACAAAATCAAACCAGGTCATAATCGGCAGCTGGAAACGGCACATCAAAAGGGATTGTTAAGACAGTAGATTAAGCTCAATGCCCATCTACCGATGTTCCGAAATCGGTAGATGGGCATTGGGCTTTAAGTTTGGATGTCGCAAGTAATTATTGCCCTATTGAGGTCAAGAAAACCCCTTTGGGTTTATCATAGGATACATCCTTGCTATTTGCATACGGACAGTTAGAGCCAGGAACATTAAAGTATAAACCATGAACCCTGATCCTGGAAGATTTGGGGATGCACCTACAGAAGCCGAATGTCGAAAGTCGTCAGGTGGAAATGGAGTGTGCATTTTAAGCCCTGTCTCCACTGTGCGATTTTAGGTACAGTCTTAGACTGGGCGTACCTTCAGAATCGCAAAGCAGCAAAACGAACAGTGGAGACTGCAAGTTTTCCGCTAGTCTGAGACTGGGCGTACCTGGTTCACCCAGTCTCAGACTGGAGGTACCGCATGTACCTCGGATCGCAAGCGTTTTTAAATATCAAACATGTTTGATATTTGGTACGCCCAGTCTGAGACTGGACATACCAATGTACCTAGAATCGTAAGTGCTCCAGTCGCAAGGGGGATAGTCTACACACAGAATCGATGATAGTTTGCGATCCGAGGTACATGCAGTACGGCAAGCCGGTACCTCCAGTCTGAGACTGGAGGTACCGGATCGCAAGCCACCTCAGTAGCACAATGGAGAAAGGCCTTTAGGGTCGCCGATTATTATGCGAGGATATTTGTGCCACCACATCCTGACTTCGGTACAGTGTCCAAATAATTGGCGGCCACTTTGTTGGCAACTGGAAACACCGCATACCACATATTCACTAGCGGAGGGTAGGTATAATAGCATAGTAATAGCGACGAACAATCAATGATGGGCAATTGGGAAAGCATTGTTTCACCCGGCACCTTGCGGAACAACACTAAAGGCATGTATGTACATGGCGTTGTATCACATGGGTGTTCCACCGGGATGTGCGATCTAAGCCGATCCGGCCCGATTCGTTGATTCGCTAGGTCGGGTTGAATCATGCTCGGCTGGATCTCTCTGGTGGAAGACCCCCTCATTGGTGGCAGTGGGCGATAATAGGGGCTGCACACATAGTGTGCTCAGGCACGCAGATCTTACAAGATTTCGGATGATCCAGCGAGATGCAGCTGCAAGATAAGGACAGACACTGCCAGGCAAAAATATTGGGCAGGTGGAACCAACACTTTTTCTCTTGAATATATGACTTACAACAGAGTTGGTAGTGCAAGATCCAGCCGGGTTCTACAAGACCCAGCCCGACTTCGCCAGGCAAGGAATCGGGCCGGTGGAATCAGCACTTGAGATAAGCAATTCAGTTCAGTGGCTCTCCTTAAAGGGCTCCTTCACAGCATAGACTAGAGGTTGTATAACAGCAGCGGGTGTACTAGGGACACATACATATACTTGTGCTGGATGTAGACTTTGGTCCGTAAATACCTGTTCCGTACTCGAACTCTAGATCAGAAGAAAGACACAATGAAATGGAGAAATCAAACACATGTCATCTACTCTCTACTCTCTACTCAGTGATGGGACTATGAGGTTAAAGGAGGCTCAGAACCACTCTCCTAGCATAGATTCTGCGCTTTGCTTCCACTTGTATCTTTGCACCAACCTGCCTGTTTGGGCCAAAATCTGCCCCATCTGCCAGTTTTTCATATATCCTAAATTCTGAACACTTTGAGGAATATCTTGTGTTTTGCTTGTAAATAGAGATGGACATATTTATATGGTAGATAATATACACTTATTTCTGTTATTTGCTATATCAAACCAAATATAGTGTTGGGATTACTTTTTCGGTGGAAAGAACCTCATGTGTTCCAGGGTTTTGTTTGTCAACATGACACATGTGCTCATTCATAGGGGCAGTCTAGTCAAATGTGGATGTACATTATACAGTGGTTTAAAGCTGAATAAGAAACAGCTGGATTTTCTGTGAAGCTCATTTAGCAATCACAATATTTCCAAACTCATAATATATGAGTTGTGTAAGTTTCATAACTTTTAACAGTTACCCTG
Source organism: Alentia gelatinosa (assembly GCA_950022655.1). Taxonomy (NCBI): domain Eukaryota; kingdom Metazoa; phylum Annelida; class Polychaeta; order Phyllodocida; family Polynoidae; genus Alentia; species Alentia gelatinosa. The sequence goes on from OX465588.1 coordinate 58,103,600, forward strand.
TTCTGAATCCGAAATGTTGGCTGGTTCTCCCTGTCTCCGAGCCCCCTAGCGGATGCCCGGGGAACCAGCGTAGTACTAGTTGAATGCTGTTACCCATAATGCACCAAAAAATGGCAGGCGTTACCCATGATGCACCAAAAATGGCGGGCGTTACCCATGATGCACCAAAATATGGCGGGCATTACCCATAATGCACCAAAAGATGACGGGCATTACTCATAATGCACCAAAAAATGGCGGGTATTACCTGGCCTAGTATGTGAGTGGGCGCATAGATTAGTAAGCGCTCGCGCCGCGAAAGATCTGCTGGGAGAATGGCTCGGAACGAGGCAACATTCCCTACTTACTTCCTGTCGACGTGCTTTCTGAGAAAGTCGTCTGCTGAATGTTTGTCTTTGTGTCTGAACATGTAATGTAAGGGCGAGTTACTGGACAATGAAGCGTTACTCGTTACAAAAATGATATCAAAAGTGAGAGCATTCCTCAGAGTCTAGTGATTCACACGATGGGATTCGTGCACCTCACAGGGTGTTTGTCTGAGACAAAGCCTGATGGGATTCGTGCACCTCACAGGGTGTTTGTCTGAGACAAAGCCTGATGGGATTCGTGCACCTCACAGGGTGTTTGTCTGAGACAAAGCCTGCTGAGATCCATGTACCTCACAGGGTGTTTGTCTGAGACAAAGCCTGATGGGATTCGTGCACCTCACAGGGTGTTTGTCTGAGACAAATCCTGATGGGATTCGTGCACCTCACAGGGTGTTTGTCTGAGACCAATCCTGCTGAGATTCATGTACCTCACAAGGTGTTTGTCTGAGACCAATCCTGCTGAGATTCATGTACCTCACAGGGTGTTTGTCTGAGACCAATCCTGCTGAGATTCATGCACCTCACAGGGTGTTTGTCTGAGACAAATCCTGCTGAGATTCATGCACTTCACAAGATGTTTCTCTGAGACAAATCCTGCTGAGATTCATGTACCTCACAGGGTGTATATCTGAGACAAATCCTGCTGAGATTCATGTACCTCACAGGGTGTATATCTGAGACAAATCCTGCTGAGATTCATGTACCTCACAGGGTGTTTGTCTGAGACAAATCCTGCTGAGAATTTGTACTCAACACAATCTCTGCATCTAGCTTGTAGGGTTCCATTCCCCTCTGAGATATATCCCCCCCCCTGCCATTGTTGGCGACATTTAACCCTTTTGATCTCTGTGAGGCACATGAATGCCATCGTGTGAATTCCACTTTATGCAAAAGCACCTGGGAACGGCAAAGTGGTAAAAACATGAACAATCGGGAAAATTGTGGATTATTCATGCACTGGCAGGATAACGGAAATGATTTGATTTGGGCTAATCTCATTTGAATAGAGAAAGACACGTAATGGAAATGTTGATTATATTTCTATCTTGCAATTTGCAGTTGAGACGGAAAGTAATTTTCCATATCTTGGAAAAGATTTTGGAATTTCTTACATATTCTTATATAGCGCAAAATATTCACGATATCAAAACCTGAATAGGCTTTCTATAAACTAAATGTGGGCAAAAACAGTGAAACACCCTTAAGGGACACTCCATGTAAGGGACACCCCGTATAAGGGACACCTCGCTTAAAGGAAAACACCTCGTGTAAGGGACACCACGAGTAAGGGGACAATTGGGTAACGGTTCCCTCTATTAGAGACACACCAAGCGAGAAACGCAGCAATTTACACAGGAACGATTGATAATCAAGGTTCGTACATGAATACCTTTCTCTGTACCTCGTAAAAGGGTTAACGTTTATTGATATTTAAGTCTGTTCAATAAGACAGTCTTAGCCGTCCATAAGGTCGCCCATAAGATTTGACTTAGGAATCTATGGTGTATAGAAAAGGGTCTACATGTACGAGCCTAGTTTATTAAACGGGTCCCAGAATCGCCAACACAAAGTGGCATGTATGTGTGATATTAGTTCATAGTAATATCTCGCACCAGCAATTCAGAATTTCAGAAGCAAAAATCAGATGAAATATGAAATAATATCTCACATATTTCAAATGAACAAAAACGGTATTTTGAAAAATGATATGGATTTTCACTAGATGTTCATATAAAACTGTAAATAGGATAGGATGCAGGAAACCATCTACATGTATCTTATCCAACTCCAAGGTTTCCTACCCAGGATTCTTACAGGATCAAGTCTAATTGAACAGATTGGACGTTAAACTACCCAAACAAAATAACAAACAAACAAGCAATCTTACAGGATCCCCTCTGCATATAGAATAAGAAATAGGACAAGTTAAATAAAGCCTCAAATGTGTATGATTGGTTCAATATAAAAGAAAATTCTAATCCAAATAAAGATACTATTTCTGCTATTGAGAGACAGAGTTGTGTAAGGAGTAAGGCTGGATAATTTATTCGCAGAAGATATATTGAATTCCTGTTCATGTATAACAAGGTGAATATGAGAAAGTAGTCCTATCTTTGTATGACACTGCATACAGAGCCTAGTGGGGCTGTTTATATGTAACATGGTGAATATGAGAAAATAGTCCTACCTCTGTATGACACTGCATACAGAGCCTATCAGGGCTGTTTATATATAACAAGGTGAATATAAAAAAGTAGTCCTACCTCTGTACGACACTGCATACAGAGCCTAACGGGGGTGTTTATATGTAACATGGGGAATACAAGAAAGTAGTTCTACGTCTGTATGACACTGCATACAGAGCCTAGTGGGGCTGTTTATATGTAACATGGTGAATATGAGAAAGTAGTCCTATCTTTGTATGACACTGCATACAGAGCCTAGTGGGGCTGTTTATACTAACATGGTGAATATGAGAAAGTAGTCCTACCTCTGTACGACACAGAATACAGAACCTAACAGGGCTGTTTTTAATAACATGGTGAATATGAGAAAGTAGTCCTACCTCTGTACGACACTGCATACAGATCCTAGTGGGGCTGTTTATACTAACATGATGAATATAAGAAAGTAGTCCTACCTCTGTATGACACTGCATACAGAGCCTATCAGGACTTTTAATATGTAACATGGTGAACACGAGAAAGTAGTCCTATCTTTGTATGACACCGAATACAGAGCCTAGTGGGGCTGTTTATATATAACATGGTGAATATGAGAAAGTAGTCCTACCTCTGTACGACACCGAATACGGAGCCTGATGGTTCTTCGGTGGCTGATGGTAGGACCACAGCGGGGGCGGCGGCTGTGGCTGTGGCTGCGAGGGATGGCTGCTGCGTCTGGGCGGGCGCGGGCGGCAAGTACACGGGCTGACTCTCCGGGCTCTCCGATTCGCTCTCCACTTCTTCGGTCTCCTCATACTCCTCTTCGCTCTCCTCTGCATTTCCTTGGAGCTGCTGTTGGCGAAGCTGCAGCTGGTGTTGTTGTCTCTGGATGAGCTGCTGTTGCCGCTGCAGGAGGTGTTGCTGCTGGAGTTGTTGTTGCCGCATGAGCCTTGGCGGCAGGCCTAGAAGCGAGGTTCTTGTCTGGGCCCAGCGGTTCCCCTTGTCGGCCATGCTGTCTGGTGTCAGCCTCGAGCTGCGGGGAAAATGAGACAGAAAAACTGCTGGGGTTTCGTCAAATATCAAATAAGAGAGTTAGAAGAAACTAATGATCTAGGATCGTACATGAAAATCCCTTTCTATATGCCATAGAGACCCAGGGACGATGTGGGTCAACATTATTCATCACTCAATCCATAGCCGCTCAAAATATACCATTCGTTTTGGTTTGCTACATTATCTCACTTTTGCTTCGCCTCGTGAAATCACTCCGCAACCAAAACTCATGGCATATTTTCAGTGGATATGGATCTGGATGCAGTTCTTTCTCAAATGCAAGCACTTCTCACTTACTTATCATTGGCATACACCATAGACTTACTGACAGGGCAAACATCTAGTATTTTTTTCATCATAGTCCCTTTGAAGTGTCACAATCTCCACTAGGGTATTGGTATTCTTAGTATTTATATAGAACGTCCTGACCATGCTGTACAATTCACAGAATGAGATGGTAATTTACGGTTTGTACGGACTGAGGCATTTATGCCGATTTCCGTACAAACGGTAAATCATCATCGAGTTCTGTGACTTGTACAAGCATGGTTGGACGTTATATATTTACTATATACCCGAAATTTTATAAAAAAAATCAATTTCATTTGGCTTAACAACCAATATCTTAATAAATGTGTATGGCAAGGTGGTCCGTATTTTAGTGTATGGACCACTGGTCCGTACAGTATTTTTACATCATATGCCGAAACGGTGCATATTTACAGTATATATGGCATGGGTATATAGTAAATCAGCATACTTTGTAAAGTATGGTGATAGGGTGATCGAGTTCTAAACTCTTATATGGCAAACCAAAACAAATACTTTGAATAAAATCCGGTGTGCAAGATGGCTGTCTCCATAATACCATAGCTATGTGCCCTATATTGGGTATTTCAGAAGGACAGCTTGGGATTTCTCTTTTACCTACTAGCTACCTGCCAGATGGTAGGTTCGTCGACAAGCCATATATATACATACAGACATGATGTGTATATCAACACACTACATATTTTTACATAGGAAAAGGGTAGATATAAGTTTGTTTCCAACCAGATGTATAACAGACTTTCAAAATACGTTAGTTTTGAGAGATATACACCGGTTAATTCCTGACATTTGCGAAACGTAGGCAATTTTTGTAGAAATACGAATATAACACTAGCCCTACAAGAATTTACGTAGATTTTACATTGATTAACATAAATCTTCCGAACATGCTACAGACGAAACTAAACCTCCACATTTTCATGTTTTACTACGTTAAAAATTACGTATTTCCTACCGAAAAATATGATAATTTACGTAGTTATAATGTATTTGTGTTTACGGGGGTAAAGACATAGACTAGGAGCAAATAGTATGTTTATCATAGATGAATGAGCGTGCAATTATAAATGAATAAGATTGAAAAGGTTTGAGTTAGATTGAGCCTATGGATAGTTTGCTGTAACCCGCTTACATCCAGTCAACTTGCCATTTCTGCAACTGCCAATCTAGGATCCAAAAAGATCAAGCACCAGTTGGTGTTGAGGTATTTTGGTCTTGAGTGATGGTCATGGTCAACTGGGCACGTCTCTAAGAGCCTGAGACACTGGCTCCCTGCTCTGTTCTGACTATCACAGTGAATAGCATGCAGATAGTGAAGGGATAGTTTGTATGCAGTACCCTGCAAAGTCTACATGGACCCCTCTAACCTTTAGATGATGTATATAGTGCATGCAAGCACACTCTAACAAGAGTATAAATACACAATATTACCATGATTTTGATCCGAGTGGCCGTATTCTCCACGTAGTTGATGCGTAGTAATATTCAGAGCGATAGCGAGGAGTATTGCGTAGTGTCAACTACAAGGAGAATATGGCCACTCAGATCGAAAACATGGTAATGTTGTATTTACTACTCACCTTTTGAGTAATTAATAGGAAAAAAATCTTGTAAATAATTAGAAATTCGGCCCAAGCGCCATGCATTCCTTATATAGATTAGTTCCTATAATGCCGGTCAGGTGGCCCATAAAGCCGTATTCTCCTAGGAGATTCCAGAGGTCCGTAGCGATCTGTAGGCTCCATAGGCTTAGTATGGAGACTCCGTATTAGGTGGGTAATAATTGCGATCTGGAGTCTCCATAGGCTTAGCATGGAGACTCCGTATTAGGTGGGTAATAAAAGGTGATCAATGCACACAGTTGTGAGGTAAAGAGTAGACACAGAGGCGCTGAGGCCCAGCATGCAGGGAGTATCCTCAGATATCTATTATTACATACCTATGGCCGAACGTCTATGAAATACTACCCGCTACTCGGGGTACCGTATAAATAATGTTCGGGCGCACTGCGACCGTAGTGAATATTCGGGCGCACTGTGCCAAAGTGAATGTATTAGGCCAATAGCTACATAAAATAAGTATATAAAATAACGTTTTTCTTAATATTTAGGTGTGTAATAATAAGAAAACGTGGTAACTGAGTCTGTAGGGATGCCATTCTCGACCTTTTGATGCCATAAATACATCCCTCCGCCTACGGCTTCGGGACGTATTTATGGCATCAAAAGACCTCGAACGGCTATCCCTTCGGGCTCAGTAACCATGTTTTCTCTTAGTATTGCAGTCTGATCTTTTAATCTCAATATTTCCTGATCCATTCCACTGAAGTTAAGATCTCATTCTTACTCTCCCCCTACTTAAATCCCACTTTTATTATCCATCTATTAGTCCCCATTGAAAATGTATTAGGATTCAGTGAACCACTACTTGTTATCAAGACATCATAACCATTGAGTCCAAATTTGAGAACCAGTGATTACGGCCTCAAAGCCATTGAGTACGAGAAAATAGTCCCTTTGTGACAGAGAGGGGAAAGTAGTCCCTAATGATATACCCGATAATATGAAAATTCATGGGTATGATGTATATGAGAAGATGGATATTAAATACAACAAACGATGCTTTTGTGGAGAGGCAGTTCTGAAAACTGCTCATGGTTGACTTCGTAATACATTCTTTTCGCTCGTGTATTACTACGCGCCAACCGCTCGTGGTTTACAGCCGCCTGTCCACAAAACCATCCATTATTGTCTATGTAAACGAATTCGTTGGGTGTATGCGGATTTATTTTTTTTAAAGATATTTTTCTTTGCAGATAATTTTTTCTATATTTTCTAACTTGACCCAATTCTATGCAAAGATAATGAGAAAGGTAACTGTTGACCAATGTACTTTCCAGACACATGTTTATAAGGGCATCTAAAAGATTCTGAGTACAAGCAAAGTATATACAAATAACAATGCAAAAAGGCAATGCATATTATCATCATTCAAAAGGTATGATTCATATCATAAGGAAAATATATATTTAAAAGTCTTCTTTCTGTATGATTACATTTATGCAAAACGGAAAATTGAAAATGTTTGAGGTTCTTATGCAGTTCCATGGACAAAGAATGTTACAAATGCTCTGCAATAAAAAGTCAAAAAGTCAATCGTGCATTGCAGAAAGCGGAATGGGGGGTGTTTCGGCCTTCATCAAATAGTCGGACTGAAAAAGACAGCAAGCCTAGATGCATGGAGGTAAAAATGGATGAAAAATGTCAAAAATTGAAAATATTAGCGAGAAAAAGGTTGAAATTTCCTGCTTTCTATCCAGGTGTAGAATGGTTGATGCCATCCTTAACGATTCCTGTATTTTGTGTGTTATATTGAAATTTTTCACAAAAATCATCAAAAGACTACATTTATGAAGCATTCCCCTGACTGTATATTACCATATACCTTTGCGCGAATGTCTCATACCTTCATTCATCACAGTGAGACGAATTAATAATAATACTACCCTCCGTACCATGTGACTTGTTGAGAGTAGTAAAATGGCGTTTTAGTGATTCCCAGGTATATGATAATAAGGAGACATAATTAGTGTGTCTGAATTACATCTGTTCCTTGTTGTTTTAGTCTTCGAACTCTGTGAATATTTCCAACACAAAATATCAGGGAACAGATTCCTTTCAGCCACACTAACCATGTCTCCCTATAATAATCAGTGGGGCCTATCTAGGTTATTATCTCACCCCTGGTACAAGTTTAGCCATAGGAATAACATTAGATAAAGATACTCAACAATCACCCTGGTAAAGTGACAATACTACGCCACGGCCGTGGCGGAGTGAATGTGAGATGTCATGGATTTGTTAAGTAATTTTGATTATTCTGATATTATGATGCTATTTAATGTCATTAAAAGGGGTGAGATAAATCCAGAACTGCACTCGAATAGTAAAATACACACTCATTTGGATGCACTGTAATCATCACTCGGCTTCGCCTCTATGACGATTGCGGCGCATCCAAACTCGTGAAGTATTGAGTATTTATACGATTCTTGATCCAGTTCTATATAAATATATCGTAAAATACACAGTACTCCACTCATTTGAATGCTCCGTAATCGTCACTCAGCTTCGCCTCGATGATGATCGCGGCGCATATAAACTCGTGGGATATTGAGTATGTATACGATTCTCGATCCAGTTCTATGTAAAAGAACCACTGAGCTCCTACCCGGTCAGCACTGGCATCTTTAAGGCGTTCGACGCTCGGAACACGTTGGTGGCTAGCTGTGGGAGTCGGGCCGAGTTGGTATGGGGCGAACTGACAGGGGGGACGGCATGGGGGAGACTGCCCATAGCCCCATGCCCCATGAATGACCCCCCCTGCAGCTGTCGGTACACCTCCCCTAGCGACGGCCGCCCGTCAACTAACACCATTTCCGGTCGTAATCTCAGGCGGGCAGGTAACTTCCGCTTTTCGCCGTCACGTGGTTTCCGGGAGCCCATAATGCACCTCGCTGCGCTCTACGCCTGCGCGAACTATCCCATCTCTGACCACTTCCGGTTGGCCTCACTTCCTAAGACTCAACTCCAAATCCTCTTCTCTTGCGAATACATAGTTGTCTTTTTTTTAATTGAAAGACAACCATAATGTTAATAATTTGGTAAATTTCCAAATTGGATCACTCCTAATGGCCATTCCTATTGCAGGCTTCAGCTCAAATCCCCTGTGTTTTGGTGCAGTGTTGGGTGTAGTGTAAGGAGAATTTATCCTATCCCCATGCAGAATAATGAACTGCCCATTCTTGTCCAACATGACACAGACACTGGTCGCGACTCCTCGCCGAACACAAGTCGACCTCGGCGAACATCGGGGGTGTGTTACCTCACCTGTCAATCATCCCACACACAGTGTTCTGATTGGACAAGACCTGCATGAAGCCCCGCCCCTCTTTGTTCTAGTGCACGAGGGTTATCGTGTTTGGTGTAGGGATGAGTTGTTGGAACATGGCACTTTGGATCATTGGTGTATGGACGATCTGTGTGGGGAGGGGTGGGGGGGCGGGGGGGTGATTGAGGGGTGGCATGACGTCAGGGGGTGTCAGGGGGGTTTAGTAAACTAAGCGTAACCGCACAATAAATCTTCACCGATGGATAGTCAGAGTAATTACTTTTATTGCTAGTACTGGCCAGTAAATATAAACTCAAGGTGACCTCAGACCTTAGTAATGAATTCACAATATTGACTGGTTTCAGATACACGCGGCCGTATACTCCGAGGAGTTGACGCGTAGTAATATCCGAGCACCTGCAAGGATATTGCGCAGAGGCAACTCCAAGGAGTATACAACCGCTCTTATCTGAAACCAGTCTATATTGTATTTATTATCCACCTTTTCTGGACAAGTGGCGTACCGATATTAGTTCATATAGGTATGCACTATGTTTTTCATACGCACTATTTTTCTGTATGCACCGGCTTTTGCAGCGCGGAGCATACAACATATATATGTGCTCCAGCTATGTCCATACACACTGCTCATGTGTTTTCTATGGATACTTTGTATTAGGTGGATAATTGAATAGAACTGAACGAGAGTTAGCCTGATTAGTTTTTATGCCACGACGGACAGGTCGTGTATTACTACACAAGGCGATAGCCGAGTGTAGTGAGTAGCAGACCTGACCGGAGTGGCTTGAAAACTAGTCAGACTAACTCGAGTTTGGTTCTGTATTTATCCTACCCCGTCTCTACACTTCAGGTGTGAGTTCTATTTTTCGATTATTCTGTATCATGCTAGCAACATCTGAATGGGCATTTTGAGTGCAACCGAAACTTTTTTCGTAGTACCTGAAATCCTGGTCTCTGATTGGTCAAATTTGTTTATTACTCTAGTGGTATAAAAAACACTTTATGTCACAGCATGCCACATAAAATTTGCCTATGTTAAGTCTATGGCGGCTTTTTATTAGGGGTAGGATAATACAACATATCTGTATGCTCCGGGTATATAGATACATGCTGCCCATGTTATGTATTAGGTGGATGATAAACTAAATGCTGACATTAGAGTCTCAACAAGGAATTTCTACCAAAAGTATGTTTTTCAGTATGGACCTCTTTCTTAAGGAACAACTATTTATGAATCATGATCTCAAAGTTTGATTCCAATGGTCCATATGGTAAAACTCAATGGTTGATGCAGTAAATTCTGATCCTGAATGTTCCTCGAGCCATCAAGATGGATTGCTCAATTAGGAACTCAGTTGATGAAGTATGAGCGATAAAAGGGGAGATAGTGTGTCGTAAACTGCCACAGTGCGTGCTGCCTGCCGGGAATCAGCTCAGTGAGTCCTTGACCTAGAATAGATTGCCCTTGAGATGATCTTCGCTGATAACCTATCGGTGTCCCTCGTGAGCGATAATAGGGCAGTTGTTTTTACACCCACAACTCTGTTGGAATCGCATAAAGTTAGATTGACAGACCTAAATCTAGATCTACAGTTAACGCAGTAGGTTTACTTATAGCTTTCAGAAGATCAACAATTGAAACCATCGCTGTACTGAGTTAGTATTCACGAATAGTTCATCGAGAATCTTTTTCGGTTTGTTAGATAGTTTTGGTATTAATGGAGCTATGATGGAATCTAAATGCCTTTATTAAATGGTTTCCATTATGCCCTCCTTATATTGTTATCATTCTGCCTCTCTTATATTGTTTACATTCTGCCTTTCCTTATATGGTTTCCATTATGGTTTTCTTACATGGTTTCAATTGCAGGTCGTTTTGAACTCATGCTTCCATGATAATATGAGAAAACAAACCATACATACCTGACACCAGCCAACAAAGTTCGCAGCTGCATTGCTAGATCAGAATTAAACGTGTAGATGTTATTAGTTCGGACATACTGGAGAATACAGTGGCAATTTTACATGAAAAAGGACAAATGGTAAATTCACATACTACCAAATCATCCAGGGACCTGGACTAGCAGAGAAACTGCTAACACGATGTGACCATTGGGCTCCCCATGAATTGATTCATGACAAACCATAGGGAGACAAAGCTGAAACCACAGATACACATTCACAAAACACCATTTCTGGATATAGGCGCTAAGTACTTTGACTAAGTAGGTTCGAGATTATGTGTGAAATTCTCCAATTTTATAGATCCATATTTTTGATAAACTTAACAACTGTCATCGTAGCTTCGAGACTGAGTTATTCAGAGACGATAGTAGTACACTTAACTTCAAAAGTAACAAACGAGACCAAAAACAAAATTCTAGTCTCAAACCCCCATAGGTTTAGCACTAAGCCTCGTTCTTACTGGTCACCGGAAATGGTGTTTTGAACACGGGTATCTGCCATTTTAGCGGGTTCACTTTGGCTCCCTGTGGAAATCCAAGGGCTATTTTGTTTCTTGTAAATATCGGGAGATAGGAGATGGGAGATTGATACCCTCTCACTTTGATCTTAATCAGGTCACAGTCAGGAGTAGGCTTAATTTATTGCTATGACAACACAGGCAGTCAGAGAACTGGAGGAGGGGAGAGGGGAGGAAGTATAGGGTTACAGGGAGTGGCTTGGGGCCATAAACAGGAGATTCTGTTCATAGTGGACAAGTCTTTGATTCATGTGCCAGTCAGAGAAGGACACATACTTTAATGAACTTTATTCTTATTGTGATTAATCATTTAATGAATGTCCATAATCAAAGACTTGAGCAAGTCTAAGGCAAAGTATATACAAATAACAATGCAAAAAGTGTAATTAACAATGTAAAGTCCCCTCTTTCATTTCACATAAAAAGACAGCAGTGTTTCGAGCTGCCCTTCATGTTCTCATCCTCTGGGCGTGTGTTACAGTCGAGATCTACATCGTTAACCGAGGCGGGTTACTCTCAGTGAGAGAGACTCAACATGCGAAGTCTCTCTCCCCTCATCAACTCGGACGTGGAATATTCGTGACGGGGACTCTTAGATCAGAACCTCGCTTGTTTACATGACAATTAGATTAAATCGTGACTCATCAAGGCAGATTATTGATCGACAAAAACCGCCTCTACGTCCTTAATCAACCTTTTAACTGCAGCATGATGCCTGCAGACATTGCTATAACTACTACAGCATTATGCCTCTAGATATTACTGTGGCTACTGCAGCATGATGCCTCCAGTCTTTCCTATAATTACTGCAGCATGATGCCTCCAGGTATTCCTGTGGCTACGGCAGCATGATGCCTCCAAAACTTACTGTGGTTACTGCAGCAAGATGCCTGCAGAATTTACTGTGGGTACTGCAGCATGATGCCTGAAGACATAACTGTAGCTACTGCAGCATGATGCCTGCAGGCATTCCTGAGGCTACTGCAGCATGATGCCTCCAGGAATGCCAAGGGCTACTGCAACATGATGCCCCCAGTCATTCCTCTGGATACTGCAGCATGATGCCTCCAGGTATTCTTGTGCTACTGCAGCATGATGCCTGCAGAATTTACTGTGGCTACTGCAGCAAGATGTCTCAAGGCATTCCTGTGGCTACTGCAGCAAGATGTCTCAAGGCATTCCTGTGGCTACTGCAGCATGATGCCTCCAGTCATTCCTATAGCTACTGCAGTATGGTGCCTCCAGGCAACACAGAGGCAACATTGATACATATATAAATAAAACCTTAGAAAGAGAAATACTTGTTTGAACCGATTACATGTATATGCACACTGTACAAAAGTCGGACATTGATTCTAATTGAGACATTATTGGTGCGCATATAATCGGTGGTCGTTAGCAAAATTGCTGTTTTCTGATGAAAGTTCTGATAGTTACTGACAGATTTTGACCCCCTAGTTCATTCTTCCCCCGATGATTTCAACCGGGGTTGATTTCGTCAGTGGGACAAAAAGTTTGTCAATGCTGCAATATTATGTAAAGTTAGAGGGAAGAAATTGTTGACCCTTTCTGTTACCACTTTCTGTAATTGCCCCAAAAGTGCCGCATAATCGGTTTAGTTGTGCTAAATGTCATAATCGGTGGTAAAATCGGTGGGTGTAAACGCCACATAATACAGCATTTCCACCGACCGATTATGACCAGGGTTTATAGCACCATCAAACGATTGGGTGATACTTTTGGTGTAATAATCGTCAAACAGAAACATAAAGGGTCAATGTTTCTTTTGTGACTGAAAGAATTCCTACACTGAATTAAACAGTGGCTGAATGAATCTGTGTGTCAGAAATCAGTTGGCGACCACCATAATTTTCATTGAAAAAAGGCGTTTTTTTAATAACCACCGTTGATTATGCGCACCAATAATTTCTCAAATAGAACCACCGACCGACTTTTGTTCAGGGTGCATATAATCGGTGGCCTTTTCGTCGGCAGGTGGAAATACCGCATTAGATAGTTCCCTACAGGGATACTATACTAAGAAAGAAACTGATGAGTGTTTGGTCTGTGTCCTCGTTCGCCATCGAGTTTGGAATGCGCAGTAATATGAACGAGGCGATAGCGGAGTGAATATTCTGAAGCACTCCAAACGAGATGGCGAATGGGGACTCAGACCAAGCATGAAAATGTTTCTGGTTTTATCTTAGCCTGGAAATATCTATCTGTTTATCACCCATTGAGAATGAGCTATCATACTCGCAAGCCTGTTGAGAACGAGTTCCTAATATTAAGCCTATGGACGTTTATTCCAGGCTTAGATAAATATAAAAACTACACCCACGTTGCAAGTACTTAAAGAAATAAAAGCTACCATCAAAAAATATATAAAAAATTGATGAGTAATGCAATGTAGCACTCAGAAATATTAAGAGAAATAGATACATGCACATCAAGCACCTGAAATGATAAGATTAACATTCTGTATATATTTTATTTAATTGTTCTGGAATGTATGGATATACATGAATTCTTCATATTTCCAAGTTTGAAATGATTATATGTCATATAAATATGTCCCATGCACACACGTTAACACAGACATATATGCCAAACATGGGGAATACACATTCAATCAATAAGAATCAGATACACATTGGAATAGAGAAAAGACAATCCAGCTCCATAATAAATACACAAAATGAAGCCAAGAACGATTATAGAATTAAAGGAATATAGGATTTGCACTGAAAATTAAAACTAAAACCAATGTCAATATCCTGAAAATTGAATATGACGATTTCCTAGTGTTGTAGAACACGTATCTAACTTAGAAACCATGCTAGTTTTGGATTTAGAGATCAATATCATGGTACTTTTATAAAAGAATATAGGAATTCTAAAAAGTTTGTTTTCACATAGTAAAACCCATGTCAGTTTCTTAAAACTTTCACACATTATGGGAAATGTATAGTACAAAATATGTAAGTTTTAAAAATCATAGGTCAACGTCCTTGTTTTTGAATTAATTGAGAAAAAAAACGATATTTTTCAGTACATTTCCTATGTAAAACAGGTAAAAAATATATAAAATGGCGATGATATGTTATACTTCACTCATTTAATATTAGAATAAGTCAAAGGAACTGGTTCTAATTGATAATTGCCAGCATTTGAAAATCACCAGGTGGAGCCACTGTGTATTGTAGGATATGCCTTTAAAGGATTTTATTCTCCATCGTATACAAAGCCCCCATTGAAAATCTATGGGGACTCATGACCCATTATATAAAGCCTGTCAGATACCATAACTGTGGCATACGGATTCATAACTATGGTATATGGGGGAAATAGTCCCTTTGTGCTATAGGGCAAAAAAAATTGTCCCTTTTGCTGTACCTTTTAATATGGCAATAACTGGGTTTGATTTATTGGAGAAGATGTATAATAAATACAACATACGATGGTTTTGTGGACAGGCGGCTCTGAAAACCACTCGAGGTTGACGTCGTAGTAATACACTCGTTACTCGTGTATTATTACGCCTCAACCTCTCGTCGTTTACGGCCGCCTGTCCACAAAACCATCGATCATTGTCTATATAAATGCAGAGGCTTCAATATAAAATCAGGGGTGGATGGCAGCAGTAAATACCTGCTGCAGATCTGAGGATAGGGGGGGGGGGGTAATATCTGCCCCCGGGAACGCTCCCCGAACGCACACGCGAACAGCCAATCAGCTTTCACTTCCGGTGCGCATGCGGCATCGATTCGGGAACGCCGCGTCCGAATCGTTCCTAAATTTACCTTCAATGGATCTAGGCCTATTTGTTATCTTATTTTGGAGATCATAAGGGGCTCAGAGGTAGAGACAATATATTTAGGATGAATGATCCTGATACATGCGACATTTGTAAGGAATAATAAGATAAACATCAACTAAATGGAACAAAGTGTTGGGCGCCATTTTGTTGTGTATGCCATCCCAAACAAAATGTAATCTCTCAACAAAACTGGAAAGAGTTCCTTGAGTAAAATGTTTCATAATTTAGCAATTATAGACTTGTTCGACTTACAAAATAATGCTTATTGAAATCTGTAAACCACTGACTATCGCAAAGAAGTAAAATAACTCTTGATCTACATGTCTCACAGATCTCAGGTAGTTTTCAAGGAGCTCAAAGCAGACGACAAACAGATTGAGAGCGCATGCGCGTCAGTGAGATAAACACAGGGAATTGGCGCCACTCGTCAACACCGACATGCCAAAGATGATTGGAACAATTTACTAAAAGAAGTAAAAGAAAGCTCATCATACAGCTACAAAAAACTATATTAAAACTAAATTTATTTACTGACTCGAGGACGTAGATGGAATTGTTATATAGACGTGGCCTGGTAAAATTAGTTGTGAATTTCCTGTACTTTCTCCGACTCAATACCATTATTACCTCATCCTAACTGTTTATATTGTAAATGGTTAATAGATGAGGTGCGTTGCCGTATGATAGTTAATTTCCGTATAGTAGAGTGGCCAGAATAACTGCCATGGCAGAGGCCTCTAATTGTACCTCTTATTTTGTGCAATAGAAAAAAAGCCACACCCGAAGATCAACATAATATCGCCCACAGTGTATTTATCTTACCCCTGGTATCATTTCTCCATAGACTTAACATTGGGAACTCGTATCCAACGCCCATGAGATATTTAGGAAAATATCTAACGGGGGATTACGTCACAATGGTTAGCTAATTTGTCAGTGATAGGGGTGAGTTAATTCAGAAACCCATTCAAGTTTAGGGTCAGAGCTCGACCCAATCTCGTTTGAATCGCTACGTAATTCACGTGGCTTCGCCTTGTGGATTA
The DNA here is from genome assembly GCA_950022655.1 of Alentia gelatinosa. Classification (NCBI taxonomy): domain Eukaryota; kingdom Metazoa; phylum Annelida; class Polychaeta; order Phyllodocida; family Polynoidae; genus Alentia; species Alentia gelatinosa. Next base: position 58,119,772 of record OX465588.1, read on the forward strand.
CTACACGATTCAAACTCGATGGGATACGAGCTCTGCCCTAAAGTTCATAGGTTTCCTTATAATATCCGTTCTTTTACTGACGTTGAGGTTTATACAGTAGACGGACCTTCCCCAAATTGTGTAACAATTACGATTGCTTCTTTCCATACTAAACTATTTCTCCCTAATGAGTATGGTTGTGGACTGCAAAAAAAGATAAATTAAAATAAATAAATAAAAATCTTCTATCCACTGAAGATGTTAAGCTCGTATTTTGAGAAACTAAGAGCAAATAGTTTACGTTCATCATTGATGAATGAGCGTGGAACTTTGAGTGAATAACAATCAAAAGATGTGGGGTATATTCAGTCTATGGATCGTTTTCTGCAGCCTACTTGCAGCCAGTCAATTTGCCATTTCTGGACCTGCCTCCTAGGATGCAAATATGCCAAGCACCATTAGATCAATGAATGATTGCTCATGGAGACATTGGTCCTCTGCACTTTTCCCAGTGTCACAGTGTTAGCACCAGATAGTGAGGTGGTAGTTTTTTGCAGGAAGCATATATGAGCATTTGGCTCACACTCAACAAACTCAAAGTCTATGTGACCACTCTAACCTTTAGGCAGTGTATATGAGCATGTGGCCAACACTCAACAAGCTCAAAGTCTGTGTGACCACTCTAACCTTTAGGCATCGTATATTAACGTGTGGCCCATGCTCAACAAGCTCAAAGTCTATGTGACTACGCTAACCTTTAGGCAGTGTATATGATCATTTGGCCCACACTCAACAAGCTCAAAGTCTATGTGACCACTCTAACCTTTAGGCAGCGTATATGAGCATTTGGCCCACACTCAACAAGCTCAAAGTCTATGTGACCACTCTAACCTTTAGGCAGCGTATATTAGCATGTGGCTCACACTCAACAAGCTCAAAGTCTATGTGACCACTCTAACCTTTAGGCAGCGTATATGATTATTTGGCCCACACTCAACAAGCTCAAAGTCTATGTGACCACTCTAACCTTTAGGCAGCGTATATGAGCATGTGGCTCACACTCAACAAGCTCAAAGTCTATGTGACCACTCTAACCTTTAGGCAGCGTATATGAGCGTGTGGCTCACACTCAACAAGCTCAAAGTCTATGTGACCACTCTAACCTTTAGGCAGTGTATATGAGCGTGTGGCCCACACTCAACAAGCTCAAGGTCTATGTGACCACTCTAACCTTTAGGCAGCGTATATGAGCATGTGGCTCACACTCAACAAGCTCAAAGTCTATGTGACCACTCTAACCTTTAGGTAGTGTATATGAGCGTGTGGCCCACACTCAACAAGCTCAAAGTCTATGTGACCACTCTAACCTTTAGGCAGCGTATATGAGCATGTGGCTCACACTCAACAAGCTCAAAGTCTATGTGACCACTCTAACCTTTAGGTAGTGTATATGAGCGTGTGGCTCACACTCAACAAGCTCAAAGTCTATGTGACCACTCTAACCTTTAGGCAGCGTATATGAAGTGTGCCCACGCTCAGCAAGAGAGATTGTTTAATGCACCACTATCGGTAATCTTCAATACATGTGTTCTTGACAACTAACAACAAGAGGACAAACTTGAGGAGAAAGACAAATACACACAACATTCCTTAAATACTAGACGAATTACTGATTTTATTCATCAAGACCTCGTAATCTCAGTTTCAGAGAAAGTTCCTCCTTTACTGTCTTTGTTCTTTTCATTTTGATCTTACTTATTTGAACTTCGAGTATGTTTATATCCCTCTTCAAAGAGATTCATGAGATCTTCACTGCACCACTTGACGATTGACAAAATTCTACTTTCTCTCTGCAAGTCGGACCTCATATTCTCAGTACAATTCATTCTGATGCTTTTTACAGCCACTATTATTATATACCTTTGGCGGTATGTCAGTTATATTGTTGTTAAATTTCCCTTTAATACTACTTTAGGATGAATGTGATGTTTCATTTTGCTGCCAACAACATTGTATTCTCAAAAGCTCGCTATGCGAGAGATGCAATGAAAAACTTTAAAAAAAATATTGTCCTACCTATACTGCCCGCTCCAACCCATGTCGTATTCATGGCCGTACAACACGTGGCGTACGGGGTATGTACGGTAGAGAAACCCAACAAATCAAATATAATAATAATTGCTGGTGGGAGACTATAGAGACGATGTGTTTTCTCTGGCTGTCGGGGGACTACAGAAGTGAGGTGTTTTCTGTGGCTGGCGAGGGACTAGAGAGGCGAGTTTTTTTTTCTCTGGCTGTCGGGGGACTACAGAAGTGAGGCGTTTTCTGCGGCTGGCGAGGGACTAGAGAGGAGAGGTTTTTTTTCTCTGGCTCGCGGGGGTACTACAGAAGTGAGGCATTTTCTGTGGCTGGCGAGGGACTAGAAAGGCGAGTTTTTTTCTCTGGCTCGCGGGGGGACTACAGAAGTGAGGCGTTTTCTGTGGTTGGCGGGGGACTATAGAGACGAGGCTTTTCTCCGGCTAGCGGGGGGACTACAGAAGTGAGGCGTTTTCTCCGGCTAGCGGGGGACTACAGAGGCAAGGCGTGTTCATTGGCTCGTTCTGGCAGGCGTGGGAATACCTTGTGAATGTCTATTGACTGAGGTCTCTGGTGGGGATACCCGCCAAACAAACACCTCCCTCCAGCGACCAGCGAACAACAAAGGCCACGAAGAGAGGTCCCAATGTAGATGATTGATTTCTCTTTGTGATGCCTTCATTGCTTTTTAAAAGGCAGGTAAAGGCACTCTGCCCAGAAGTAGATATATCCCTCTCTAAGTAAAGCTACTGGCAATTCTTTAAGGAAACACTCTCTAAAGATATATGAACTCCATTCCCATCTTTGTGCTCCAGAACCTAGATATTCGCCTGGTAGGAAGATACACAGAGAAGTATATAGCACAATGTTAGAGATTCATGGGGTCATAATCCATCTTGAGGGGGTGTTCCATTAGGCTAGCCATGAATCCGATGCCATCAAGCGTCTGCCAAACATGCTTATAGTGTACAAAGCCATGGATCAGTTCAGTGGCCAAAATACCATGGCAGCTGTGTGGGCCACATTATTAAGGCACTCAACAAAAGTTAATTCATTAGGTTTTATGGGTTTTCGCTGCTTACATCACCGTGTGGTTTACGGCGTTGAGCATGTTGCCTATTCCACTGCACTGATTGCTATAACCGCTTGACAAACAGCGGCCGTGCGGTGGCCATCTGATGCTCTTTTGTAGCACTGCAGTCATCACAGTGGAGCACCCCCTTTTGCTGCGTCCTTACTAGGTATATATGGCGAGCCAGTGAACCTCTCAAAGATCTGAACTATATCCTGCAATAGTTTTACCCGCACACATAAACCCTAGAGTCTGGGGTGAACCTTTTGATTAAGAATAATGCTGGGACCCATATCAATCGCTGATATTCCGTTCGTTGCATCAAAGCAGCAGTGTGCATTTCAATAGTTTATGGACCCAACAACAGCTGGTGGCACTTTGAACATGGGCGGCACCAAGCAATGCTATTGGTGCCACTGCTGCTATTTCAGCATTCCATTCGCTATGAGCCCGAAACTAGTGAAACAGTTCCCTAGTCATTTTCTTTTGCTCAGTATGGTGGTTTTCCACAACGCTGACTGAACGACCACAAAAGAGCATGGCACAGCCGCTATGTGTCAGGCGGGTATAGAGGTTGGTGCAGTGGAGCAGGCCACATGCTTCACAGCATCGGGCGAGCGGTGGTAGAAGGGGCACTGCCCATAAAACCTAGTAAATAGATTTTGTCAGATGCCTGCAAAAGTGGCCCACACAGCCGCCATGCAACATCAGCCGTGACTCCTGGTTTGTACACTACAAACAAGTTCGGCAGACACTCGACGGCATCAAATTCACGGCAGCCTGGTGAAAGACCCCCATTATGAAATAGCAGGTATATCATAATAGCCTGGTATTAACATCATAGGCTTAACATTAGGAACTCATACTCAATAGGCTTGCAAGTACAGTAACTCATACTTAATGGGTGGTAAATACATAAATACTTCCAGGCTAATATAAAATCAGAAACACATAAATTTGTGTTTGGTCTGAGTTCAGTATCTCGGATATTCACTCGCTTATCGCCTCGTTCATATTACTGCGCACTCCAAACTCGATGGCGAACGAAGACACAGTCCAAACACTCATCAATTTCTTTCTTAATATCCATGTCCTGGCAATTTAAAAGAGAATTCTGGTCAACAGCCAAATCAAAGTGCAGCATTATGCTTAATCAATTACCTGAATAATTAACCTGGCAATGTCCATAAAGTTCACATCGGGATTTCCCGCCTTTTGCAACCCGACCCTGACGAGAAGTCGTCTGCCAGATTTCAGACCGATTTCCACTCTCCATGATTTCACTCTCCATGTTTTCCACTCTCCATGATTTCCACTCTCCATGATTTCCACTCTCCATATTTTCCACTCTCCATGTTTTCCACTCTCCATGTTTTCTACTCTCCATCATTTCCACTCTCCATCATTTCCACTCTCCATGTGGGTGGCATTTGGACGCGATTTCTAATTAGCAATATAGTCTAAGTGCAGCGTATGACTTAATCAACCCTCTGAATAATTAACTGAATGGCAATTTCCCTCTCTCTAATGCACGGTGGGGAGGTGTGTATATACACAATATTGACTGGTTTCAGATACAAGCGGCCCTATGCTCGGTGGAGTTGCTGCGTAGTAATATCCAAGCGCATGCGAGGATGTTGCGCAGAGGCAACTGTGAGGAGCATACAACCGCTTTTATCTGAAACCAGTCTATATTGTATTTATTATCCATCTTTTCCTGACAAGGTACTGATTTCATTTAGGTATGTATTATTTTTTCATTCGCACTATTTTTCTGTATGCGCCGTCTTTTGCAACCTAGAGCATACAACATATCTGTATGCTCCGGGTATAGAGATACACACTACCCATATGTTTTCTATGGACATTAGGTGGATAATATAACATATCCGTATGCTCCGGATATGTAGATACACGCTGTCCATTTGTTTTCTATAGACACACTTTGTATGAGATGGATATATTTGTATGCTCTGGATATGGTGATACACACTCCCTATGTGTTTTCTATGGATACTTTGTATTCCGTGGATATACCTGTATGCTCCGGGTATGTAGATACATGCTTCCTAGGTATTTTCTATGGACACTTCGTATAAGGTGGATATTAAAATAGGTTAAACGACTGTGGCCACATTCTACAACTGATGCTTGATAACCTTTCAGGGTCGGCCCCACTGATACCCCACTCCTGAATACAGGGTGAGTTTATTGCTTTATATTGCTTGTCCTATTGTTGAGCTCCAACATTGGTAGTTCAGTTTATCGATCTATTGTGAAAATTCCTGCATGATTGTGAGATAAGTTGTATTGCAGTTGGTTTGACCAACAAATACGAAACAGCCATATCGATTAACGACAGACCCACTTATCCATATCTATTAACGACATATCCACTTATCCATATCTATTAACGATATATTCACTTATCCATATCCATTAACGATATATCCACTTATCCATATCTATTAACGACATATCCACTTATCCATATCTATTAACGACATGTTCACTTAACCAGATATATCAATTACACGACAGGCAGGTCATGTTATTGCACGAGGATTTAACCGAGCATAGTAAGAAGCCGACCTGACCATAGTGCGATAAACACTAGCACTACTAACTCCCGTTCAGTTTAGTATTTATCCTACCCTAGGTTATGATTTCTTCTCAGATATCTTCCTTTGATTAACCTTTATCCTCTACGACTTTAAAATACTAATTAGCCATTTTAGTTCCTTTAAGTTGCTCGAGTGCGTGAAATTTGCGGCTGCCAAATTGCCAAGTAGGGCCACATGCTGTCAACATTTCATAGACCACGTTAGTGTGACGTGGTTCATGTTCTGGCTGCTGATTGGTCAATATATTTTTATTACCCTCGTGTAATAGATAACACTTTACTGCATGCTCGCCTGAATACGGTGACCCAATGTTAACCCTATGGAGTTTTTTATTAGGGGTAGGATAACGGCATATCCACTTATCCATATCTATTAACGATATATCCACATATCCATATCTATTAACGATATATCCACTTATCCATATCTATTAACGATATATCCACTTATCCATATCCATTAACGATATATCCACTTATCCATATCTATTAACGACATATCCACTTATCCATATCTATTAACGATATATTCACTTATCCATATCCATTAACGATATATCCACTTATCCATATCTATTAACGACATATCCACTTATCCATATCTATTAACGACATGTTCACTTAACCAGATATATCAATTACACGACAGGCAGGTCATGTTATTGCACGAGGATTTAACCGAGCATAGTAAGAAGCCGACCTGACCATAGTGCGATAAACACTAGCACTACTAACTCCCGTTCAGTTTAGTATTTATCCTACCCTAGGTTATGATTTCTTCTCAGATATCTTCCTTTGATTAACCTTTATCCTCTACGACTTTAAAATACTAATTAGCCATTTTAGTTCCTTTAAGTTGCTCGAGTGCGTGAAATTTGCGGCTGCCAAATTGCCAAGTAGGGCCACATGCTGTCAACATTTCATAGACCACGTTAGTGTGACGTGGTTCATGTTCTGGCTGCTGATTGGTCAATATATTTTTATTACCCTCGTGTAATAGATAACACTTTACTGCATGCTCGCCTGAATACGGTGACCCAATGTTAACCCTATGGAGTTTTTTATTAGGGGTAGGATAACGGCATATCCACTTATCCATATCTATTAACGATATATCCACATATCCATATCTATTAACGATATATCCACTTATCCATATCTATTAACGATATATCCACTTATCCATATCCATTAACGATATATCCACTTATCCATATCTATTAACGACATATCCACTTATCCATATCTATTAACAATATATCCACTTATCCATATCTATTAACGACATATCCACTTATCCATATCTATTAACGATATATCCACTTATCCATATCCATTAACGATATATCCACTTATCCATATCTATTAACGACATATCCACTTATTCATATCTATTAACGACATATCCACTTATCCATATCTATTAACGACATATCCACTTATCCATATCTATAATAATATGTCCACTTATCCATATCTATAACAATATGTCCACTTATCCATATCTATAACAATATGTCCACTTATCCATATCTATAACAATATGTCCACTTATCCATATCTATAACAATATGTCCACTTATCCATATCTATAACAATATATCCACTTATCCATATCTATAACAATATGTCCACTTATCCATATCTATAACAATATGTCCACTTATCCATATCTATAACAATATGTCCACTTATCCATATCCATTACACCAATATGGACAGGCATAATACTTGACTCTCCATATCGCTAAATGAATGCAGCTTATCAACATGTTTCTGATATAAATGGAACAGCATTCCAATGATGAAAATAATCGTTGGCGTTCACCAATAATCAAAACAAGATTAGGAAACGGAAACTAATGAGGAATAAGTCAGTGGCCCCGCGGGTCCAGCGGGCGAGCAGGTTTTATGGCACCCTGCCAGGGTCAGGATTTGTTTCTCAGTGTGAGTGGGTGTACTCTCGTGATTCTTCGTGAAATCTCGCGTGCACGAGACCAGACGAACGTGACGTGTATCGCCGCTTCATTTATCGTCCAGAGGCATCGGGTGCATGGGCAGGTGGGCCAAGAGTTAGCAGCCATCTTCAGACTGTAACCTGCCCGAGGCTGAGATGTGGATTATGTTTACTTCTAGGTTATGATTTCTTCTCAGATATCTTCATTTGATTAACCTTTATCCTACCCCTAATAAAAAGACCGTCATTCATTTAACATAGGCAACTTTTATGTGGTGTGCTATGACATAAAGTAAAATTTATATACATAGAGAAATTAAAAAAATTGATTTGTTTATAAGGAAGGCACAACTCGGGACAAAGAAATGAAGTAAAAGTGCAGGGTGGTATTTATTTGCTTATTTTAGATAACAACGTTTCGGATTGTTATAAATCCTTCATCAGGTCAAATAAAAAAAATTGACCAATCAGCAATTAGCAATTATTTACATGTTTAGGTCTGTGTAAATAGTTCCGGCTGCAGAGCAGAAATTCTGACAGCTGTAAAACATGGACGGAATCAAGTCAGACTTTCCTAAAATATCATTAAGTCGTGGAGACGGGGTAGGATGAATATGAAACCGAACTCGAGTTAGACTTGTCAGTGTCTAATACATCACCTTCCTGTCGTGGCATAAACACGTTCGGTTTCTACTAATTATCCATGGTGATATTAGCTCCCTGCAAGTCTGTATTCTAGGTTATAATTTCTTCTCAAATACCTTCATTTCATTAACCTTTATCTGTGGCAATATTAACTCCTTGTGACTGTCTTACTTTTACAGACCAAGGGACATAGTGAGTGTGACTGAATCCCATCTGTTCTTCGATATTGTGGTAAGAAATATTCACCTTGTTGCTCGAACTGGGTGGACAACAAAACAAGACAAATCCTGCTAAGATTCTGTACCTGAACACAATCTCTTCATCTAAATTGTAGGGTTTCATTTCCCTTAGACATATTTTCCACCCTAATTGTTGGCGACATTTACCCCTAAAAAGGAACAGAATCTTATGAGATTTTGAAACCTGTGAGGTACATGAATCCCACCGTGTGAATTCCACACTAGACCAACATGGTAGAAGGGAAAAAGCAACAACAAAAAAGTAGGAAAAAAATATATAAAATGATATTAAAACTAATGTAGGATATATATCTGGAACAGGGCTCCGACAAAATATTTGTAGGAAACCTGAGTCATATCAATGTATCATTATACGTATAGAAACAAGAAAACCGCTTTAAAACAACGAGAACTGGGGCAATCTTTTCACAGTGGGGAAACTTGATACATTTGTAACATCACATTTGTAATTTGAAAGACAACACAACAAGATTAGATGTTCTCCAAACTCCATTTCATTCGCAATCTTGAGATTTGATTTGATTTCATCCATTAGTTATTTAAAGTATGATTAGTCAGTTGAAGTTTGTGAAATATTCGTTGACTAAACTGTGGAATAGTGTTCAATATGTTGAATGTATGTAACCTATACATTTTCGGAAACTTTAGAACCTCTAGATTTAAAAAATTGATGTTGACAAATTTCCACGCCATTTTTTTGGTGGCCATCTTGGATTTCTACAAAATGGCCGACAATTGATACCTATTTCAACCAAATAGTCCTGCTTTTTTTCATTATATATCAACTAAAACCACATGAAATCAAAATCTACGAAACAAAAAGGAATAAAACTACTCATAGCATTTCATCATATGTTGGCCATTTTGTATTCCAAACTGGTGAACCACAAGTTGGATTTAAGTGTGTTTTGACCATGCGTGAAACTTGTCTTTCCTGGTTTTTTCATCCCCATCATGCTGGTAGATATTGTGCTCTGTGAGTCAGTGTGAATCTTTGTTTGCATTCTTTAGACCACCTTCTCCACCAATAACTTAATTCATACACATCACACATCATGCTGAGGAATACAGTCTCATTACTGGGCCTACCTACGACTAGATTTACGCGTCCATAGAAGAAAAATACACTTCAAAGGAAGTCAAAGATAATCCACAATCCTTGGCCCAGAGTTCCCAAAATGGCTGCTCTTTCGGCGGGAAACGAGGTACAAATGTCGGCTGCTCTTTACCTTGTCGGGGAACGCAGCGGCCCGGCGGCGTTGCTAGGCAACGGGCGGGGGCAGGGTATGCCGGAGCCGACATGACACGGGGTGTTTAAATTAGTTATTGATTTCTCGGGGCAGTTCTAGTCAGTGGAACATCGTGCTCAATTAATACTTAAATCAAGAAATGAGTTTCAGGTGCGGAAAACATGTTACTGGATCCTGGAGACTGTAAGCGAAATGGTAGATTCTGAGAAATAATTGTTGTTAATTTTAATCTCGTGACTGTCGCTCAGAACCTCTTTTTTATTGGAGAGCAGATTAATTCAGTTATAAAAGTCATGGTTAAAAAAGACATATAGAGGGGAAAATGACTGGTAGTTAAAACATACTCAGAGCTGTGGGATGTGTGTATATAGATCAGTTAGGGAGACTGGACAGTGTGGGGACTGGTAGTAAAACATGCTCAGAGCTGTGGGATGTGTGTCAATAGATCAGTTAAGGAGACTGGACAGTGAGGGGACTGGTAGTAAAACATACTCAGAGCTGTGGGATGTGTGCCTATAGATCAGTTAAGGAGACTGGACAGTGTGGGGACTGGTAGTAAAACATGCTCAGAGCTGTGGGATGTGTGTATATAGATCAGTTAAGGAGACTGGACAGTGTGGGGACTGGTAGTAAAACATACTCAGAGTTGTGGGATGTGTGTATATAGATCAGTTAAGGAGACTGGACAGTGAGGGGACTGGTAGTAAAACATACTCAGAGCTGTGGGATGTGTGCCTATAGATCAGTTAAGGAGACTGGACAGTGTGGGGACTGGTAGTAAAACATACTCAGAGTTGTGGGATGTGTGTATATAGATCAGTTAAGGAGACTGGACAGTGAGGGGACTGGTAGTAAAACATACTCAGAGCTGTGGGATGTGTGCCTATAGATCAGTTAAGGAGACTGGTGGCCAAGTGGTAGGGGTGTTCGCCTCGAGCATGGGAGGTCGTGGATTCAAACCCCGGTCGGGTCATACCAAAGACTTACACAAAAATGGTACCCACTCCCCATTCGGTTTAACACCCACCATTAGACAGTTTGGGGACTGGTGGTAAAACATGCTCAGAGCTGTGGGATGTGTGTATATAGATTAATTAAGGAGATTGGACAGTGAGGGGACTGGTAGTGAAACATGCTCAGAGCTGTGGGATGTGTGTCTATAGATCAGTTAAGGAGACTGGACAGTGAGGGGACTGGTAGTAAAACATACTCAGAGCTGTGGGATGTGTGCCTATAGATCAGTTAAGGAGACTGAACAGTGTGGGGACTGGTGGTAAAACATGCTCAGAGCTGTGGGATGTGTGTATATAAATTAGTTAAGGAGACTGGACAGTGTGGGGACTGGTGGTAAAACATGCTCAGATCTGTGGGATGTGTGTCTATAGATCGGTCAAGGAGACTGGACAGTGTGGGGACTGGTAGTAAAACATGCTCAGAGCTGTGGGATGTGTGTCTATAGATCAGTTAAGGAGACTGGACAGTGTGGGGACTGGTAGTAAAACATGCTCAGAGCTGTGTGATGTGTGGATATAGATCAGTTAAGGAGACTGGACAGTGTGGGGACTGGTAGTTAAAACATGCTCAGAGCTGTGGGATGTGTGGATATAGATCAGTTAAGGAGACTGGACAGTGAGGGGACTGGTGGTAAACCATGCTCAGAGCTGTGGGATGTGTGTATATAGATCAGTTAAGGAGACTGGACAGTGTGGGGACTGGTGGTAAAACATGCTCAGAGTTGTGGGATGTGTGTCTATAGATCAGTTAAGGAGACTGGACAGCGTGGGGACTGGTAGTAAAACATGCTCAGAGCTGGAGACTGAACAGTGTATTTAAAGCAAGGAGAATAGTTACAGGAATATAGAGTATGTCTCAGGCTCTGTGATTTGACAGACAAAGTAGTATATGGAATATAGAGTATGCCTCAGGCTTTGTGATTGGACAGACATAGTAGTATATGGAATATAGAGTATGTCTCAGGCTCTGTGATTGGACAGACATAGTAGTATATGGAATATAGAGTATGTCTCAGGCTCTGTGATTGGACAGACAGAGTAGTATATGGAATATAGAGTATGTCTCAGGCTCTGTGATTGGACAGACAGAGTAGTATATGAAAAATATAGTATGTCTCAGGCTCTGTGATTGGCCAGCCAAAGTAGTACATTAAAATCGGTGTAAGGGGCCCTCCATTCCCAGAAAAGTGACCCTTGAGTGAGGTGTCCCCTGAAGAGGATTGAAATAAACACGGAAATAAAACCGGAAGATTTTTGTTCCGGACAAAGTGTCCCTTTAAGTAGGGTGTCCCCCTAAGTGAAGTGTCCCTAAGCGGGTTTTTACTGTATATGGAATATAGAGTATGTTTGAGGTTCTGTGATTGGACAGACAAAGTAGTATATGGAAAATGGAGTATGTCTCAGGTTCTGTGATTGGACAAAGTAGTGTAAGGAATATAGCTGGCCACTAAGTTGGCAAGTTTAAGACAGTCACTAGGTTTTAACCACTTTAAGTCTATGGGCTTTAACATAGTAGTATGATAACAATAGTATGAGGAAAAAAGGGCATGTTTTAACAAGTAGTATATGTGATATGTAATATAAAGTAGGCACAACAATTTTGTCTCGGGCAGTATGAGGTAAATAAATCACCGAAAATATATGGGGCCATCCAAAAAGTATGTACGCAATGAGGGGCAGGGGGGAGGGTGAAAGTTTTTGGGTATGCTCCTTGGTTCTATTGTGTACACGATCGTAAAAATGATGATAACAAATTTCGGAAATTCTGTGGACATTCCTTCTGGATGGCCCCTAATCAAAGTTAACAGATGAATTGCAGGGTGTCCTAGGGCAGTTAAGGCCAACTGGCCCTCCTTATGGCAGGGATGTCAGTTGGGGTCATGAAAAACATCCATGGATGTCAGCAGTCCTTGAGGAGAATCCCTGAAGTTATTTGCTGGGACAAAGTCACCCCCCCCCCCAACCAGACTATAATGCTTACTGGGAACTAAAAAATGATGAAAACTGTATCCCCTGGTGATTAGAACTGGTACTACATTCTGTGATCTCCAAGCAGAGCCCTACCATCCATGTCCTATTGATTTTAAACCAAGTATCTGTATGAAGCTTGTTCCTGGTGTTAGCTATGTATTCAAAGTGCTTTGTATAGTAACAGTGCAAGGGTTTCAGGGATTTCATCCATACATTATCTATGGGAAGCTTCTCAGGGAAAATCCTGAAAATCCTGGAAGTAATAATGCACATACTTAAAGGGAAATCGGGTGTATAGGGTTCCTGAAACAATATGGGGGTGATAAACACAGGTTCTATTGAGGTTTTTGAGTAGTGAGGACAATATTTCTGTATTTTAGAAAAACCTTGATTTACTGTTTTATTTTCATGTGGAATTTTACTGCCTCATAGAGAATGAGAAAACATGACAAACACAAAGATATTAGCCATGGAATGGGGCTGGGGTGTGTGTGGTTTGAACCACTGTTTATTGGTGTGAATGAGGTTCAATTCATTCTTTGTTTTACACAAGAAATCTTTTTATGTAAACTGACAATGGAAACCAAGATTTCCTTAGATAAAATTGAAAGTTGCCATCTCTGTAATAGGACTGTAGCTGGAGACTATGTAGACTGTAGATTGTCATTATGTATAGCAGTATAAGGCACATAGCTATTGTGCTATGGATGCAGCCATCGTGCCCCCCGATGTCCTCCAAAACACCAGGGAGCTGTTTCAAAAGTTGAGTGAAGTCTCGCCAGCGGCACGTCGCATTTCAAAGCGAGAGGCCGCAACAGTGAGCAGCACTTTGAATCAAAGCAGCAGCAAAACCGTTACCAATACCCAATAGCAAGCAGCACCTCCACCTGGACAGCGACTCTTTGAGTGCCATTGTTAGCTCTCGCTTTGGCAGTGAGTACTCTCGTTTAGCACCCTCCCAACTTTTGAAACAGCTCCCTGGTGGTGAGGCCAATTATCACAATGGATTTATCAAAAAATATCTTTTTGTGATTGACATGGAGGAATTTTGGCCTCGCAATACTATTTATAGATTATAACAACTGATAACAGTGGTTGCCCCCCGACTATATTGGCATATCTTACAATTCTCTGGTGGATGATGACGGAACTAGCAATCACTCTGTGCCCTATCCGTAGTAGTTCATGTCGAGAAAAAACTAATCAATTTTCAAATCTTTTTCCAGTAGAATGAACAAAATTATGTACACTATAAATAAAAACGAAACAACAGAAAACGGGCTTCTCTGCATTACACACTGTCTTCATGCATAGTCAGTTAAAATATAAAAAAACAAACACCAATACGATTTGATAATTTTATTGTATTATTTTCTAATATTTACATTTCAAATTATGTTTATACAAGTCATAAGCATCACTGCAGGACACTGTAATCTATCTGTAACCCATCATTTGGCACTGTCTCCAGTACTTTTATTAAAAGTATATAAATTACGGACATTCTTCAAGTATTACAAATTTTACTTTTCCATGATTCTTGCTTTGACATGTAGCAAGGTTGATATTGCAGAATTTTGAACATTACAAACGAAAATCTTGAAACCGCATCTCTCTGTAATACTTATCGCAATACTTGCATCCCCGAACAATACAATCACGATACTTCATGAACAACCATCAGCCGCACTTTGTCGTAAACAAATCAGTCAACAAGCACCTTGCCAACACCGTTCTGACATTACGCAACAAAATGGCTTAGTTTCCACTTTACGAAATCATGGTATTTTAACTGTTTCCGGTAAGTGATGTCCCAATTCATGCCGGTTTCACTTGGAGATAAGATGTGAATTGTACAGTGTTTTATCATTAGTTGTAGCACTTCCAGTGTTAAATCTACTGTGCACAACATTGGCGCCATTTTCATGGCCGTTGACGTCACGTCACGGGAAGTAGTACATTCGCTTAGTGGAAACTCCCCCATTATCTGGTCTAACAGTTTTAACTCAACCCCCGTTACTGGTTTGCGTGGTGTTTAGAACACGACTTGGGGTCTGAAGTAGGTCTGGAACTTGTTGTTTTTCATTCCCATCTTGTTGAAGTGCCTCGCTTTCATTCTCTGCACGTATGCAATGTCCTTCGCCCGACGCTGGGCTTCTGCGCCTTCAAAGAGAAAGCACAGGAGGTTAGTTTATTATCAGGGATTACATGGAAGGTGGCGAAAAGGTTTGTATAGAGAAAACCTTTAAGGGTCTTATCTTATCAAGTCGGAATCGCGTAGTAATTCACAAGGCGAAGCAGAGTGAATTACGATGCGATTCAAATGAGATGGGATCAAGCTCTGACTGTAAACTTGAATAGGTTTCTGAGTTTATCTCACCCCTCACAATGACCAAATTGGCTAAAATTTGTGACATAATTCCCCCATTGAGTATTTTTACTATATACTCCATGGGAATTGAGTACAAGTCCTCAATGCTAATCAGTGGGGGGGGGGGGGGGGGGGGAATCAGGGCAGAGATAAAGCCAAAATACCCATTGAACTAGCATTTCTGACTTCTTGGATGTCAGTTGGGATCAGGGAAAAAAGTGGAAATATTTTCATGTGGAATTTACTGCCTCAGAGAGACTGGTAAAACATTGAAAGACACATCAATCTTGGCCATGGAATGAAACTGACAGTCTGTGGAGAGGTTCAAACTACTGTTTTATCGGAAAGAAAAAGGCTTAAGTTATACTATATTTATACATGAAAAAGAAATTCATAAACTGGAAATGAAAACAATTTTTTTTTTTAATATGGAAATGAAAACAAGGATTTCCACGTAGAACTACCATCTCTGTAGATTTGAAGGTCAAAGTTATTTAGCGGTGAATTTAGAGTGCATATCTTGTGTTCCGTGCCACCATTTCGTGCAGAGAGGGATATAAAAGGGGTCGTTTATCCCTAGAGAGTATATCCCTAGGGCTATACGTGCTGTGAAGTGAGAAGGCAGGGGCCTGTTGAATAAATAAGACACCATCTATTGTGACTATCTCAGTGAGGTTGGTGTTGGAGTCCCCAGATAAAAGTGAGTGATTAACTTCCACACTGAGCTCCATACTGTTAACTCGTGCGGCCTCCAGAGAAGGTGTTATTTACACTTCAAATCCCAAAACTTTGAAGTAGACTGACTGTAGACTTAGAAAATCATTTGATGAACGATTCTATGCGGTTTTGTGTAGGTGGTTAAAAGTTTGACTTTCAATCTGTATTACAATATCCTCTTGTTTATCAACACAGTATAATACTGAGGGAGTCTCTACAGATCGCTATAGAGACACCGGGATACGGTTGTTGACATCATGATGTCACAGCTGACAGTGCACTATGGTTATGGGGGTTAGGGGCAGTTCTAATAACATTCAAGGTAGCATCACTCAAGAAGAAGGGCATTGCCTTGTCCTGTTATGATATTTAACGTATACTGAGGATATACTCGGCTCTTACATGTACTTATCGTATCGAGGAGAGAAACATGAACTATTTAACATATACTGAGGATATATTCGGCTCCTACCTGTACTTATCGTATCGAGGAGAGAATCATGAACTATTTAACGGATATTGAGGATATACTCAGTTCCTAAATGTACTTATCATATCGAGGAGAGAAGCATGAATTTTTAACGTATACTGAGGATATACAGCATATAGCCTATGAGCCATGGGGGCAGCCATGACGCCCCTCCCCGAGTAGGTGTTCTTCACTAATGGAGGTGAAAAAGTAGGAGTTCTTCACTAATGGAGGTGCAAAAGAAATGAGTGATAATTGAGAAGTGTCACAACTCTAGCCTTGCTCACATATGTATATAAAGTGTTCCATGTGGAAAACATCCATGTCCTGGGTTTAATCTCATCCTGCTCTAGGATGGGTGTAGAGAGTCAAGGGAACCATGGTAAAACATTGAAAGGCAGTTGAATTTCATAAGAACAAAGAGCCAGAATATAGATCTGTCCACCCAAGGGGCCTGCCATACTGCTAACCACCTAGTGACGGCTTCATGAACTAACAATGGCTCTCTCCCCTATACCAGGCTCCTACCTGTACTTATCGTATCGAGGAGAGAAACGTGAACTATTTAATGTATACTGAGGATATACTCGGCTCTTACATGTACTTATCGTATAGAGGAGAGAAACGTGAATTATCTAACATATACTGAGGATATACTCGGCTCTTACCTGTGGTTCCAGTCCAGCCCAGGGCCTTGTACTGCGCGATGATCTTGTTGACGGGGCGGAAAGTCAAAACCCTCGTTGGTTTTAATTTCTGTCTGTAGTACCGGGACAATGACCTGTGGCCAACAGTCGACCCTGAAACCAGAAAAATTAAGGACCATCTTTACATGGAAAGAAATCATCAGTGACATCGTGATTCATTAATTATTATCAACAATGGATTGATCACATGGATGGCCTCTTACCTAAATGAAGATCGGTTCTACACTTAGTCGGTCGAGGCCTCAATCAGTTTGAAGTATTCATGAAGTGATTGGGGTTCAGTTAGGGCCAGGTTTATAGGTTCTCATAAGGAGGGATGTCAGTTGGGGTCATGAACAATGAGGACATATTTCTCATGCAGAATTTACTGCCTCAGAGAGACTGAGAAAACATGGAAAACACATCGTTGTTGGCTATGGACTGGGGCTGTTTTTTTTGCGGACTTTTATTGGAGTGAATGAGGCCCTATTTATTCTCTCTTTGTTTCACATTTGAAAAGGAACTTTATAAATAGAAAATGAAAACAAAGATTTCCTTGGAAAAAAGGAAAACTACCATCTCCGACTGAAGGAGTGGCTGTATTACCAAACCCGGTGATATTCCCTCAATAAAAATTGTTTAAAAAACACCAAAAAAATACTGCAGTAATTTAGAATTGTTACAAAAAAGACAAGGGAAAATATGTAGAATATATATGGTGTGTTCCTATTGAGAGAACGATACGAGGACACTTCTTTACACACACACAAAAAAAAAGAATTAAATGAATGGGAGGCTAGCTATCGTAACCAACTACAGCTAGACATTGTTCTGATTGGTTGTTGTTGTTGTTTGGGTAGTTTAACGTCCAATACCGGTATATTCTATTACACTTATTATATGTTTCAAGGTGATCTAATCTAATCTATGAGATGAGGTTAAGTAGAAATCTCACCTCTATACATTTACTGAGGTGACAGTTCTTTTACTTCACACACCACATAGACATGGTATGAGAAGAACTGGCCTTTGATATAGCAGTAAATCTACCACTGCTGGGGATGAAGGAGAAAAGTGGCTGTACACCACACCACATAGACATGGTATGAGAAGGACTGGCCTTTGATATAGCAGTAAATCTACCACTGCTGGGGATGAAGGAGAAAAGTGGCTGCAGTGAGTTTAGACTTCACTCACCAGATGGCAGCACCAGCTGACACGTCTCTTCGTCTGCGTCGAGCGTTGCGTCCGGGGCCTCGGAGCCCTCCTCCATGGGCTCCGCCGCGTCCTCCTCCTGACCCTCCACGAAGTCCGGGTAACTACTCCTGTGAACAGAAGAGCCTTCGTCAAAGACATGAGCTGTACGCATAGTTACTGAGCCCGTAAGGATGCATTTAAGGTTTTTATCCTATAAAATATGTCCCGATACTAGCGGCAGAGGGACGTATTTAAAGGACAATAAGGCCGAAAATAACATCCTTATAGGCTCTGACACTAAGTTTTCTTAGGAACATTAGTCACATTGAATAACACTAGGTGTACTGATTGTAGTCGTGATAGTAGGAGTACTCAAACATTAGCCTACATCAAATAACACTAGGTCCATTGACTTGTAGTCATAGTAGCCGTAGTGCTCAAACATTAGTCTCATAGAATAACACTAAGTGAACTGTCATGTAGTCTTAGTAGTCTAAGAAATCGGACATTATTCATATAGAATAACGACTCATGTAAACTAGGTGTACTGACCTTTAGTCGGAGTACTCGAACATTAGTCACATTGAATAACACTAGGTGCACTGACCTGTAGTCGCAGTAGTCGAAGTACTCGAATATTAGTCATATAGAATAACGACTCATGTAGACTAGGTGTACTGACCTTTAGTCGGAGTACTCGAACATTAGTCACATTGAATAACACTAGGTGCACTGACCTGTCGTTGCAGTAGTCGAAGTACTCGATCATTAATGATATAGAATAACACTAGGTGCACTGACCGTTGTCGCAGTAGTTGAAGTACTCGAATATTAGTCATATAGAATAATGACTCATGTAAACTAGGTGTACTGACCTTTAGTCGGAGTACTCGAACATTAGTTACATTGATTAACACTAGGTGAACTGACCTGTTGTCGCAGTAGTCGAAGTACCCGAACATTATTCATATAGAATAACGACTCATGTAAACTAGGTGTACTGACCTTTAGTCGGAGTACTCAAACATTAGTTATATTGATTAACACTAGGTGAACTGACCTGTAGTCGTATTAGTCGAAGTACCCGAACATTAGTCATATAGAATAACACTAGGTGAACTGACCTGTAGTCGTATTAGTCGAAGTACCGTAACATTAGTCATATACAATAACACTAGGTGCACTGACCTGTAGTCGTAGTAGTCGAAGTACTCAAACATTAGTTCACATAGAATAACACTAGGGGCACTAACCTGTAGTCGTAGTAGTCGGAGTACTCGAACAGCGCGTCTCCCTCGTGCAGCATCTTGCAGTGTCCCTTGTCGCGCATGTGTTTTTGTACGGCCTGCGTGCTGTAGAAGGCCTTCCCTTTCTCGTTACACCACAAACACACGTTCCCCTCTCCCACCTTCTCACCTGTATCACAAACAAAAACTTTGTTTTAATAGAAAAACATAATTATACCAAAGAAAAGGAGAAACTTCTCAGTTAGATACAATCCCTGAATGTCCATAAAAATCATAGGTCAATCATTGGTAAACTGTTATTTCAATGCCTGATATAAATTCCTGTTTCTTGAGGCAAAAGGGGGCATAGACATGGTATGAGAAGGATTGGCCTTTGATATAGCAGTAAATCTACCACTGCTGGGGATGAAGGAGAAAGGTGGCTGTACGCCACACCACATAGACATGGTATGAGAAGGACTGGCCTTTGATATAACAGTAAGTCTACCACTGCTGGGGGTAAAGGAGAAGAGTGGCTACAGTGGGACTCAAACCCACAAAGTCTGACAACGTTGGGATTACAAGTTGTGAATTGAACTTACCGAGGTAGGTGATGAGTCCTTCCAGGCTGACGAGGTACTCAATGTCGGGGAGGAAGAAGCTGTGCGTCTTCGTCATGTGTTCGACATTCGTATCGAGCGAGCTGCTCACGTACGAGCAGAACAGACACTCCTCGATACCGACAGCATCCCCAGACCAGCTCTCCTCCGACTCCGCATCGGAATCTGTGTCGAACAGTAAAGTCAGATTTAGATGAGTAACGGAGATTCATATTTTAGTTATCATGGTCAGTAACAGAGATGCCAGTGAGGTCGAGAAAAAACCTGGAAGATATCTGAATCCTGATTATATCCATTATTTATCTCTAACATGATCAAGACTTAGTGCACTAGCAAACCCGGAAACAACCAGAAAACTGACATCTCTGAATTATTACAAGTATGTGTGAATCGATATATATGTTGGGTGTCTATATCTTGTGAATAAAATATGATTATCAAAAAACTAGGCAAGAAATAGTGATCATGATCAAGACTTAGTACACTAGCAAAACCCAGATCCCAAGAAATAACTGGAAAGCTGACATCTCGGAGATATTGCAAAATTTTGATAATCATAACTGAAAATGAGCCAAGATGTGCCCAGGGTTACCATTGAAGACTACAAATTATATAATAATAACAACGTAGTTAACCCTGCGTAAGTGGATACTCTTCGCTCCGGGCCGAAGTGTCTGCTTACACAGGGTTATAATAAACATCTAACAGAGGGATCCATTCCAAGCAAAAGTGTCTGTTAACGCGGGGTGTCTGCGTACGCGGGGTGTCCATTCATCAGGGTTCTACTGTAATTGGAGACTCTAACTTACCATCATCCTCCATGGTGACATCCTCATCTTTGACCTTTGACCTTCCCGTGGCCCCGGCCTGTGACCTTGACCCTGAGGACCCTGACTGCGCTGTACTTGTTAAACTCTCCTTGAGCGCCAGGTTCTTGGCGTTCTTCATGGCGACTCGCTCGCTCTCGGACTGCTTCTCGATCCCCTCGTCCTTCTCCTCGAGCTTCTCCTGCTCAGCCTCCAGACGTCGCTCCACGCGGGCTGCGGCTTCCTTGTGCTTCTTCGACTGGAGGTGGTTGGTGAAGGCGTTACCGGAGCTGAAGGGCTTGTTACACAGGTCACAGCGCGTGGCTGTCGGCTTCTCAGCCTCAGCCGCCTGAAAGTACACCATGAACATAACTACAAAAAGACTATACGGCAACTCGCATACTGTCTTTGTACAACAAAAATACTTGGTGAATCGAAGAAAAAGGACTAAGAATATGATAAACCAAAGTACTCAATAAAGTACTCCTGGCTTGAAGCATTATTATGACAAACTATTGTTAACCCTTTAAGGATGGCTGCCTGGGGCCCAGCTACTCCCATAAGGACGGGTGCTGGTGGCAGTTTGCCTGGCTAGAGGACAGGCACATGATAGTTAAAACTAATAATTCAAGTTAATAATCACGCAATATTACACATAATCATAAATATTTTATTTCTTTTGAATAGAAATACTATATATGATGTTATATCTACATGTTCTGAAGATTTCATGAATATTGCTCTATTATTTCTTTGTTAAAACATTTTTGTTGATATTGGGACAATGATGCCTCAAGGCATCATACGTCTTTAGTGCGGTGATGCCTCCAGGAATTATGCGTCCTTAAAGGGTTAACAACTGGAGGATCTGGTAGTATCCAAGTATGAGAATGGAGATGAGATCTTCCCGCCCAACATGTTGGTATTCCATGCCTTCACTCGATAATGTCAAGCTTAAGTTTTAATGTTTAAAGTTCATAATATACAGAAACTGGTCTTTGTACATCAGAAATATGCAGCAAAATTATTGATCAGATAAATCCCGTTGCGGTAGGCATGTCAAGTATCCAGACAAATGAAGACAGTCAGCCTTTATTTTGTATTATCATATACCTAAACAAAGGCAAAATTTTACTGAGTCACATGATCACATACGTCACAGTGTGTCGTATAACTATGAATACAACTCTAACATGATCAAGACTTAGTACACTAGCACCCGGAAACTTAGATATAACTGTTTTGTTCAGACTGACAATGTAGTTCGAGATTCGTACAAAACGACTGGAAGGCCAAGAACAAAATAGATTTGTACACAATTATTTGTTTCCTTACTACTATACGTACCTCGATTCCATGGGAAAAAATGCTATTTTCATTACTTATGGAGTTGTTCAGTCGACTAGCGGGCTGGTATTTTTTAATCCGACCGACTGTAATGTTGTAATTTACCTGGGCTTTCTGCGCGAGCACCCTCTGTTGGAAGTTCTCGGCGGTGACTGCGGGCAGCTCGGCCACCTTTCGTTTGAGGTTGTAGCGGTGCCAGTCCGTCTTGTAGTGACCTCTCTGCAGATCGGCATCCCGAAAGGCCACGCGGCATGTGATGCACGTGAAGGCCGACATCTCCCACTCACTTCCGGTGTATGTCCCTCCTGAAAACAGAACGAGTATTTTAGAAATCAATTCTGGTGTATATCCCTCCCGTGAAAAGAACAAGTATTTTTTTAATCACTTTCGGTGTATATCCCTCCTGAAAGAAGATCTTGTATTTTAGAAACTACTTACGATGTTTATTTCTTCTGCAAACAGAACGAGTATTTTAGAAATCACTTCCGGTGTATATCCCTCCCATGAAAAGAATCAGTATTTTTGAAATTACTTCTGGTGTATATCCCTCCTGCCAAAAGAACGAGTATTTTAGAAATCTCCTATGGTGTATATCCCTACTGAAAACAGAGCGACTATTTTTTAAATAACTTCCAGTGTATATCGAAATAAACATATACCTATGTATTAGCTTCTATGAAATAATGCCCACTGCTGGGCATGACAGAAATAATGTTCTGGTTCACTGCCAATAAGTGAATAACACATTATTTCATAATTCTGAGGTAAATAATAATAAGGAAACATAGTAATTCAGCCCGTTTGATGCCCTTCTCAGTATTTTGTCATGTAGCTATCGCCTTCTGCCTATGGCATTGGGCCGTAGTTACGGGACAAAAGACCTCAAACAACCATCGATACGGGCTCAGTAACTATGTTTCCTCATATTACTGAACAAATGCATTAAGTCTATCAAGAATGATTTAATCATACGTTTCCATTGAAAATCCTTGTCGAAAATTATGTCACTTTGGTGTTTTTATTGCTCCAATTTCAAAGAGTATGTTGATTCGACTCGTGACATTTTTGTACACTTTGTTAGTTCAGAGATGCTTGAACGCACTGGGGGCCATCCATTAAGTATGAAAACGGAATTTCCGAAATTGTTTACCCACTCCCCACCCCCTCCCGATCTTGTACGCAATAGAACAAAGAGGGAGCATACACAAAAATTTCCCAATGTTTTTTTAACCCTCACCCAACCCCGCTCAGTGCATACATACTTTATGGATGGCCCCCTAAAGTTACTTGAAGAATTATTCCCTAAATCTGAAGAATTATTCACGAATCGGTTTACACTTCACAATTTATAAGACGATGCATGATTACATTTTCTGAAGTGTTTTATAATTAAAGAAGGGGAGTGAATATAATGGAAGACACGTTATGAATTCATGGTGATGTATTTTTGTTTAGGGTTTACACAAACTGGGGATGTCAAAATTCCTTGATATTTTCCTGACTTTTTCCCTGATAAATAAAATCAGAAAATATTTATATAAAACAGCCTTAAAGTTGTCCTTTCTATCAATTGACAAAACTTATTATAAACCTTTCTTGACATTTTCTGTAGCCAATGCGATGGTGTCAGATCATAGCAATGGCCCTTCTGTTCGGAACATCTGGAATATCTTACTTTATTAAATAAACACAGATTCTATGTTGTTATGATTGGTTGGTTCTTCATGGACATATCTGAAAATTCCTTTTTTTTCTGAGTAATTCTCAAATTTCCTAACAATTCACTGAACATGAAAAAATAACGAATTTGACCAGGATTTGCCCCTTATTATGGTATCCTTATTATAGTGAAATGTGGCAACCCTGTTGTTCTATTAAATGATTTAATTATATTAGAAACTCTCCACTATATTCTGATCTTGTCACTAATGGTCATATACAATGTAGCATATTATTTCTAAAGTGGCAATTTGAATTACAGAATGAGAAGTGCTGAGGATTCCTTGCATTGAAACTTTATTCATTGCTTTATTATAGTTTATAGGTTAACTATAAGTGATGTCATATAAAGGGCATACTCCTTGCTTGGAAATATAACTTACGCTTTTGCTCTACAATGTAGTTGAAATAGCAGCACTAGCAGTTCTAAACTAAGGCAGTTAAAACCAGTCAGCCGAGTCCGACCCCCTATTCCGTAGCTGTTTGGGTCGCCACGACTAGTTAAAACTAACATTTAAATCAAACTGGGACTCCAGTGGGAGTGGAAAAGCAGTGTCAGTGGCAATGACAGTTGACTACGATACGCTAAAATACAGATATGAACCTGTATAGAACTCCCAAGCCAGGGTAAGAATCGGAATAAATTTAACAGTGGCACAGCGCTTAACACTAGATCTAAATTTACTCCGAGTATTCTTGTAACAACAGTGACAGTGTGACAGTCCGTTGTCAGTTGATTTTCTCACTTGACAGTCACGATATAACCGCTACCTACCTACAAAATCCATTCTGCCGATCCTACTTTTAGTCAGCGAACTCATATATTCCAGTCAACTCCGAGAAATCCCCCTTATAATGCCAATTTTGTACTTACGCAATACTTGAATGACTCCACGATGTGCAATAGTTTGCGAAACTGACGTTCAGAAGTCAACTTCCGGCCAGCCTCCCGGTTCCGCTTCCTCTTTTGCCTACGAGATCCTTCAAGATGGTGAGCGACTGAAATATGTTTTACAAATCCAGCTACATCGGCCTTTCTATTTATGAATTATTTCATCTGATTGCTGCAATCTGTTCCTAAGACTGTTTTCTAAATGACCGTTGTTTAATTTTACGTAATATTTGCATTTTGTTGGCTAAATAGGTTGATTGTTTATGAATCCATACTGGTGTATTCATGGTCCGTGAGCGATAATAGGGATGTTGTGATTGGGGCATTTTGACTTGGCTCTATCACCACCAATTTAAAGTCAATCGCAAAGACAATATTCATATTGTAATTATGATATGCAGTTTATTGCGGTTTATATCGAAAGATAATCACCGTTTTGGTAATAATGAAAATGTCCGTGTATGAATGCACGTCTGTTGGGCGACGTTTGGGGGTTTCTTTACAAATCTAACACGTTATCTGTCAGTGTCAACCACCAAAACTTAAAAATACAACCCCGGGAAACCACGATATTATTAAAACCATTGGAAGTATGACATTAGACACATCCAAAGTGTAAATGACGAACTTCTAGGTTGTTGTTTTTTTCTGCTCTAAAGTACATTGAAATACTTAACCTTATCGTTCGAGTTAGATAAACATTGGTCTTGGACCTGCAAATTTATTTGGAATAACACATCTCCAGTGGAATTCCACATCATGTGTTTTTTCTTCAGTAAATATTGTAACGATGATGTATATCGTATTCATTTACTTAAATATTTGTTACAAATTTTTAGGCCAAACGCACGAAGAAGGTCGGAATCACCGGAAAGTACGGAACCCGTTATGGAGCTTCCCTGAGAAAAACCATCAAGAAGATGGAAATCACACAGCACGGCAAATACACATGCTCCTTCTGTGGCAAGGTAGGTCGCAATTTTTACTCACCTTCTCTCATAGACCCACCAATAAATGTCAGATAAACTGCGAAGGAACATCAGGGATGCCCTCAAAACAAAACAGAGTTGTGTATTTTCCTTGGAAATCCACATCTTTTTTTTCACTATATGAAATTATTTGTCCTTGTTGTAACAAAGATGAAATTTGTAAGCCTCATTCACAATAAAAAAAACTTTAAAAGATAGGTCGCAATTATTGTCTTAGCCCGGTATAAATGTCCAAAGGCTTAGCATTAGGAACCCGTTCTCAACAGGCTTGCGAATACGGTAACTCTTACTCAGTGGCTGATAAACAGATAATTGTTTTCAGGCTAAGATAAAATCAAAAACATATTCGTGCTTGGTCTGAGTCCCCGTTCACCATCTCGTTTGGAGTGCTTCAAAATATTCACTTGGCTATCGCCGCGTTCATATTACTGCACACTTCAAACTCGATGGGGAACGGAGTCAGACCAAACACTCATCAATTTTTCTTAATATTTACCTTCTCTTATAGGACCACAAAGAATTATCAGCTGCAAATGAATATCAGGGATGCCGTTAGACAATGTGTATTTTCCTTGGAAATCCACGCCTTTATTTTCAGTATATGAAATTCTTTTTCGTTTCGTTGTTGTAACAAAGATGAAATTCATTAGCCTCATTCGCACTTATAAAACAGTAGTTTGAACTTTCCCACATTTTCGTAGACACTGAGGTGTTTTCCATGTTTTCTCTGTCTCTCTTAAGTTGAAGAAAAAAGACACTTTTTTTTCTTCCCCTATCTGAAATCACTGCTTAAAATGCAAATATCAAGCTTGGTGGCTAAGTGGTAGGGGTGCTCACTTCGATCATAGGAGTTCACAAGTTCAAACCCTGGGTCGGGTCATACCAAAGACTTCCACGAAAATAGTACCCAGTGCCCATTCAGCTTAACGCCCGCCAGTGAGGAGTGTGGGGCTAGTGGAAGAGTGGCTCTTAACACCAAATTTGGGGATTGTACACACAGTATTTCCTCAATTAAAATTGCTTTAAAAATAAAATACTTTCGAACTTAAGTTTTGGTGTTCAAGCCCTATTAACTGAAATTTCAGGGCATCCCTACTAAATGTAAATATTATTGTCCATTCTTTCAAGAGAGATAAGTATTTTTGTCCTATGATGTGACTGTAGGCATTTGGACTGCACTGTGATCGCCTCGCCGGTAGAGAGGGTTCCCTACGCCTGACATACTCCGGAGTTTTTCTGGTGTCGTCTTGTGTGGGTTCCTTTCTCTCTGGACTCTGGTGTGATCAGGTTGATTACGACAAACGTTCTGAGGACTTTATAAAATGCATCGTAAAAAAGAAATGCTTGGAAGTCATCAAGTATTGGATTTTCTTATTATTCCAGACCTTTTGTCATCCAAAGGGGAGAAAATAAGTAGCCAACTTAAGAAAAACAACATTTTAACTCAGTTGATGCAAAATTTTCACTTAAAATGATTTAGAATGCAGGCCTCTGAACCCCTGGCACATACTTTCCATATTTTATTTTGCACAATCTATGCCAGCGTACTAACTCATTCTTCACAAAACAAAAACCAGTATGAAGTACTTCCTATAATTTCTGGTTTTTAGTAAATATTTATACAATGCCAATGCGCATTTACCATACGATAAATTAGTTATGCACATAAGTAGAAAACCCTTGTCCTATGATGTGACTGTAGGCATTTGGACTGCACTGTGATCGCCTCGCCGGTAGAGAGGGTTCTCTACGCCTGACATACTCCGGAGTTTTTCTGGTGTCGTCTTGTGTGGGTTCCTTTCTCTCCGGCTTCTGGTGTGATCGGGTTGATTACAACAAACATTCTGAGGACCTTACATAAAAAGAAAACATATCTTTAAAAAGACAAATGCTTGACAATCAGGTATGGGATTTCCCCAGATTTTTCTGTAATCTTAAGACTTTTTGTTATATGAATAAGATAGAATTTAAGTAGGCCATATTTTTTTCAGAAGCATTTTAACTGACATTTCAGGTTAGAAATTCACTGAGAATTACTGATACTGTAGAGCTGTGAACCCATGTCCCCGTTTCCCCAGATTTCTGCATTTCCCATGGCTGAATAATTGGACCATCTTCAAGATTCAAAATATGCTACCTCCTGTAATAAGTGTTGGTTTTATTATATAACTATATGACGCCAAGATCAGTTAACCATTTGATAAATTATCTATGTACATACTTAAGAAAACCCTTGTCCTATGATGTGACTGTAGGCATTTGGACTGCACTGTGATCTCTTCGCCGGTAGAGAGGGTTCTCTA
The DNA here is from genome assembly GCA_950022655.1 of Alentia gelatinosa. Classification (NCBI taxonomy): domain Eukaryota; kingdom Metazoa; phylum Annelida; class Polychaeta; order Phyllodocida; family Polynoidae; genus Alentia; species Alentia gelatinosa. The sequence goes on from OX465588.1 coordinate 58,147,960, forward strand.
CGCCTGACATACTCCGGAGTTTTTCTGGTGTTGTCTTGTGTGGGTTCCTTTCTCTCCGGCAGTTGGAGTTTACGGAGTGATTACGACGAATAGTCTGAGGACACTAAAATAACTACCCCGCTGAAAATAAATGCATGCTTGCTGCTTTTTAAGAAAGAAGATTGATTTTTGACATTGAATAGCTGTTGGTTGTATGTATTTCTCCAGCTAATTTTTGTATTTTTAATTACTCTTCCAGGAGAACATGAGGCGTCAGGCCGCTGGTATCTGGGCATGCCGCAGCTGCAAGAAGACCGTAGCCGGTGGAGCCTACGTATACAGGTGGGTGATAAACATGTCGACATATAACCCGCATAGAAAGCATCCTGTCAGAATGAATCCACTATTGTCTTTATTTTATAGAGCATTTATCCTCTATAAGGGTTAACCAGATAAAGAGTCTTTGTACATGCTGTCTATTACGTGCCATATTTATATAATCACTGAACAATAAATTTATTAAGTTGTAGTGAACAGGTGAAGTTAACCCATCTGAAAATGGGTCACTCCAGACTTGCACACGAATATCTCCTGAAAGGGGAAAATCCCCCATTATGCCAAGCATGCAATGTACCCCTTGTTCAGCATTTCCTACTGAACTGTCCAAGGGTACAAGAGAATTGACGAAAGTACTTGTAACAACTTGAAAGTGTGGTTCGAAACTATTCCAACGAAAGATATCAGGTTTTTGAAAGAGACAAATCGGAAAACCAAGATGAGCCACGTTTAGAGACATAAAACATCGATTTTTAACCTCCCCACACACCTTCAGTTCCGTTCCATGACCCACAATGTGTATTCCACGTTTTCTTGGTATCTGAGTTCTTGCAAGAGAATTATTGTCACTAATTGTAACTTGTCTTGTATTATCCTCACTGATTCTGACTTGCAGTTTCCCATTTTTCATTTTCAGTATATGTAATTTCTTAAACATGTGTGAAACAGATAGACTATTGATTCAGCCTCATTTACACCAATAAAACAGTGGCTTGAACCTCCCCAGAGACCGTCACTCGCATGCCGATAAGGACATAATATCAAAGATTTACCGGTCTCGATGAGGCAGAAAAATCCACATGAAAATATATCCATTTTTTTCCCTGACGTCTCTGCACTTGTCTCGCTCTTGCAGCGCAACTGATGTGCCTGTATTATCGTCACTAATTCTAACTCGTCTCGTTCTTGTATTACCATCACTAATCGTAACTTTGTCTCCTTATTGCAGCACGACAGCCGCCGCCACCGTCCGCAGCGCCGTGCGTCGTCTTCGCGACATGAAGGAGAACTAAAGTTCTGTTTAGGCAATGTACATAACATCATAAAAAAATAAAGAGGCCATCGAAAAAAAGAATTGTTGTGTTTTACATTAGAGCGTAGCGAGCTATCCATCAAGTAAGTACGCAGAATTTCTGAACCGCCCCCTATCTTGTTGGCATTAGATTAAGATGGAACTTAAGTCGAATTGAACAAATTGGACGTTAAACTACCCAAACAAACAGAGAAGGAACTTGCGTAGAATTTCGACCACGCCCCCTCCCTGTGAACATACTTAATGGATGACCCTGTACCATTAATTTATCAAAATCATTGATTTATTAACGAAAATAGTGATGTCAGTATATGCGGAAATTGTTAGCAATAATCGTTCCAAGTTGCATTATCAATATCCTTGTTAAGACACAATTTTCAGACAATGTAGGTATTGGGTTATATTTGATATTTCAAAGCAAATTCAGAATATCATCGAAGACTAATATCAGACAATGTAAATATTGGGTTATATTTAATATTTCAACGCAAATTCAGAATATCATCGAAGGCTGAGATAAAACCTGATAATGCAGTAAAGATACGGTATACTTTTCCCCTAGCGGTATGTCTGGCAATAATCCCTAAAGGGTTAAATGTCCGAAATCGATGAATAAAAATCATTTAAATTTGATGTTTAAAATTCCCAATTGACGTTTTGGAAATACTGTCAGTGGTACTGTTCCATTTATATCATTCAACGTACAAACATGACTAGCGAAAGTTCCATAGATTTCGTAATCTGTATTAGTTAACCTGGGGTGTGGATTTCGAATCGGGTCAACTGTGTCAAAGACGGCTTGTCTACGGATATCGGAATTAAAAATACTCGAAATATCGTCTAATCTTGACCACCAGAAGCGAAGAGCACAAAATTTCTTTGACTTCGTTGAGTCAATTAGGGAATTGACTTGATCTTGCTGTTTTGCGTTCAGCGAGGCAGGACTATCAGTGCCCTCTATCTCTACACTCAGAACTAAATTTAAACAGGTGCTGCCATCTGAATTCATGAAAATATTGCAGTTTCCCATAGAAGTTAGCTTGGTGACATAGTATTTTTTATTAGCATTTCTCATTTTTATATGTTCCCACTTATCAGAATCCAGAATTATTTGAAGATAGCAATAGAATATCAGTATCATCATGGACGTACAACTCTGGAAAACACTAGAAAACATGTGCGAACATAACCATGCCGGTAACTACTGAGCAATTGGTCTGTAGGACTAATTATTTACTTGTCAAACCCGCTTATCACTAATCTTGTCCACTATGCTCCCATATATGCTCGAATCAATTGTTAGTTTACTCCTGTATTTGTGAATATCATCACTTAGAGAGGACCTGTTTCGTTTTCATCATTATTCATTAGATAACTTTTCTTTTTGGTGCGTTAATGAAACGTCTATGTATAGATAAGTTCAAAACAGTTTTGTCTATCTATCCAATGGGACTAGACGGAAGATCGGCCCAGTCGAGTCTGGAGAGCATTGTATGCTTAACGACCCAATAAAATGAGCTAAAAAAAAAATAAAAAAATTGGACTGGAAGCGGCCGCTGCCGCAGACCGATCACTGCCGCACTCTAATACATACACCCGCCATAGGCGGCGCCACCGTTTTGCGCGTAGTTCCGCGAATTGCCACTAGATAGTGCTACAGTAATATATGAAATGCATAACTAATTTACAGGTATTTCTGTAACGATTTGTAATTATAGTTCTATCTTTATTTTAAGTATTTTAGAAAGATGATTAAAATGTATAGTGTATAGTTAATACCTCTACCAAAACCTGTGTCATCTCGCCATGTAAGTCCACTAGCTGGACAAGAACGTAGTCAATGAAGGACAAAACTGGAGTGGGTGGAAAATAGGTGCTAGATCGCCTGTAAAAAAAAGACATCCCTGGCCTCATACGTGTCATGGGTCGTCACGTGACGGGGGCTGTAACGTGATGAAAAATATGTAAGGACTGAACTTTTTTCTATCAAAGATTGAGACTTAATGCAAAAGCCTATCTCTAGATATATATGTACCCAACACACGAACACAATTTCTATTTTTTTCCTGACCCCATGTGACCCACTGTGGGTCATAACATGATGGGAAAATTTGTCGGGGCTGATAACTTTTTTCATGGTAAAGATAAAGACTTCATTCCTTCGTCATTTTGTAGGTATATATCGACCCTTTAATACCACAAAAGACCTATTACTATTATTAAAGGGAACCGATGTTATTAAACGTTTAGAGGGTGTCGTAACGTGACTGCCTAATCTACACCAAAATAGCAAAAATTGAGTTCAATATGAAGAAAGCCATGTAGGCTTAACCTTTTATGGTAGGAAGATACATATATGTGTGAATGATTAAAAATTGTGAAAACTATTTTATTCTACCTCTTTTTAAATTCTATTTTACGTGTGATTTCATGCCGGTGTCGTAACATGACGCCCTAACATTTTTAGCCATAATTTATCTTAATATTGGAGTTAAGTGGTTTTTATGGTTCTAGACTCTGCCCCATAATGCCCTAGATGTATGGAAACCACTTATATTCAAAATGAATTCTTTATGATGCCCGATGAGCTGCTTGGCAGCGAAACCTTGCACACACACTCCCAAATAAGAATCACTTATTAAACTATTGGCCAGTTGTGGCCGTACACTGCAAACATCACTTTGTTGACGGTTGCTGCACTATCTCAGTATCTGGGATACAGGGGGTTGGTAGTGATAGCTGTTGCCATACTTTCAGTGAGGTCACAGACATGAGCACGCCATGGTTACGGCGATGGTAGAGAACGTTTTGCGCTCTCACTTCAAGGTAGCATCTTCCTGGAGGCAGACATCTCAGCCTCGTACACCAAACATATATTCAAAATGAAGTCCATTTGCTGCATTTTCGTGATTTTCGACCAGCTGCGTTACTGTTTGCTACAGCTACGATTGTGAATGGTAGATGGGCGGGTTTCAGTGTGCCTAGTAGCATGGAAGGCTGGCCTAGTCACATTATAGGCCCTATTGAGGTATCCCATAATTCAGTTTGTTTACAAGTTCCGGTGTTCGCTGGTTGCCGACGTTGTATGGTAATAGACCCTTGAACCGTAACCCACAATTTTTACAGTTTAATGGTATTTATAAATATTCAAATTGGAAATCCGATGTCAGAAATGGAATTTTCAGCTATTTCTACATAAAAATCCGAAATTATATTCAAGTTCTCCAAATATAAATGGGAAAACTATGGTTCATGTGGTTGTGGTGTGCCCAGCCATTCGCAAGCGGAACTTGTATTTACCCTGGGCGATAACAGGGAGTTTAGTAACCTCTGGAGGTTTTATAGGCCAGGTAACGGGTTCCATTTTTATGGTGCACTATGGGTAACGCCTCCATTTCTTGCACCCTCCTATCAGAGATCCTGTACTCTATTTCCGCAAAAGATCTGGTGGGAGATTGGCAGACTGAGACTGTAAAGCATAGACTAGCCTCAGTCCCTGTATCCTTTTCTTTTGATTTCATTTATTTTATCTGGACTTTAATTTATAACGCTCTAAACCTGAATTTGATTGTAAAACCTTTTAATTGACATATTTTTGTCGTGATCTAGCCTGGATTGAAAACCAAATGTAATGTTTGGATCTATGACATAATAAAAAAGAGAAGAAAAAAAACTTATCGGACAATTTGTCTTGAAAATTAAAACCCATGTCAATTTCCTGAAAATTGTATATGATGATCTCCAAGTGTTGTGGAACACATATCTAACTTCAAAATCGGGGGTCACCATGCTACTTTTTGATTTATAGATCAATATGATGATAATTCTATATGAGAATATATAGAAATTCTAAAAAGCATTTTTTCGCATAGTAAAACCCATGTCACTATCCTAAAGTTTTCACAGAATATAGTAGATGCATATTACTACTTATTTATGTTTTAAAAATCACAGGCCACCCTGCTTGTTTTTGAAAGAATTGAAGAAAACCATTTTCAGTAGATTTCCTATGTAAATCAAACTAATGCAGATTGGCTTATTTTACCTATTGAGATTGGATTAAAAAAACGGACAAAATGTTGAATTTACTCATGAAGAATTAAAATGAATCCAAAGAAACCAGTTTTGACCAATAATTGACATTATTTAGAAAGCATTAGGTGGCGCCACTGAATTGTAGGATATGCCTTTAAACAAGTCTATAGACCCTATTGAGGTATCCCGTAATTCAGTCTGTTGACAAGTTCCGGATTTCGCTGATTACCGACGTAGTGTAGTGATAGACCCCCAACCCGTATGCCAGAATTAATGCAGTTTAAGCTTTTCAGACATCCTCAAATTGAAATTCTGATGTCAGAAATGGAAATTTCAGCTATTTCTACATGGAAATCCGAAATTATGTTCAGTTTCTCCAATTATAAATCAGAAAACTGTAGTTCATTTTGTCGTAGTGTGCCAAGTCTACCGGGAGCGGAACTTTGCTTTACCCGGAGCGATAATCGGGAGTTTAGTAACCTCTGGAGGCTCTATATAGAGCCAAGAGAGGCGGTGCGACTGTCAGTTCAAGGTCTTTCACTGGACTGGTTCCCTGCCCTAATGAAATAAGGGACAGGTAACGGGTTGCTACGACCTTAGACTAGACTGAAGTACGTCCCGTTGTCGCTAGGGCCAGGGCACTAGTGGACTAGTGGTTTGGCTGGGTAATTGTGTGTCTTTGCCTTGTTGTTCCTATTTCGGTGTATGTTTTTTATATGGTATCCTGAATTTCTATCACGCAGTGACAATTTGCCCTGGTGTTATGCTAAAGTGATGGTCTACCAGGCTGCCAGGCTAGGTAAAGGGTTCCACACCTTCTACTTTGGCTGGTGCCCGCCTGTGACTAGCGGATACCCCGGGAACCAGCTAGTGGTTTGGCTGGTATCCGCTTGTCATACACCTAGCCCTCTAGCGGATGACTTGGGAACCAGGAGGCGTTACCAATAATGCACCATAAAAATGGAACCCGTTACCTGGCCTATAGTCTAACTAGGCCAGGCTTCCAGGCTAGGTCTTTCACTAGCATTATGTAAGAAGTAGTTACTAGTCCCTTATTTCAGTTGGGCAGGGAACCAGCATATTTGTCCGCTGTCATAGCCTGTAGTGTGGCCAATATCCACCAGATTGCGCGTCCATAGGCCCTAGCGATGAAGTCGCTAGTCTGTGACTAAATTCTTGTCTGGTGCTGTTCCCCGAGGGCATGCCCTCTGCAGGCAGGCGTGCACTTTACAAACAGATTCTTCGCCTTTATCACACATGGGGAAGAGTCAGAAATTCTGGTTGAAGAGTGTTACTAGAGAGATGTAGAAATTTACAAAACATGGGCACGCCCATCCAAAGTGCCTGCACTTGGATTGGCCAAAAGATTCACAGCAGTAAATTCAGTAACATAATTATTATTCGGGGTCTGTTACTACAATAAGGGTAGACTGATAACATTTTGATGGAAATCGGGGCATATATAGGTAAGATATCTCTTACTAGCCTCCTGTCAGTGGGTACGAGAGACAAGCAAGGATGGGCGGTTTCCGAAGTAAATCTTCTCTGAGTTTGAGTTAGAGTAGAAAAAAATAGTTTTGGTTCACAACCCAAGTGTATTTGGAATGCTAGAGTATAGGGTCTGACCCGTCTGACTAAGTCAAATGTGGATGACCCGAACCCTGTCATTACATTATCTTGCGACTGCCACCTGTTTAGAGTGAGTGATTTAGAAAGGTTGCGATCTTGATCAAGTCTGACCAAGTTTTATTGTGCGCCCCCCCCCCCCCCCCCCCCAATTTTTTTTTTTTTAAACCCACAAAAACTTAGTGTCGGCTGGCCCATACTCACCCCTTCCAACCCCACTCCACTAGTTTATGTTATGGTCACAACCCAAACTGACATTCAAAGATTCAAGAGTTCTATTTAACTAATGTAATGATACATTTTTGTTGGTACGATTCAGTACACTTTGCATTTGCTGTTGCATAATAAACATTTTGAATATCAGTATTAAGAGGACATGCCAGTCAGCTTCTCGGTCTTTCGAGAAGCTGACTTGATTGTTGGTGTGTGAAGGCGGGGGCTGCTTTTTGTATTGCAATTGGGGAGGAGGATTTTTTTCCATGGGGAGGCTCAACTTCTATTTTTGAGGTGATGGGGGGATTGTCTAGAGGGGGAAAAGGGGCTAGAGGACAGGGCTTCACATTATGGTTATCATAACTTGATCATGTGATATGGTATGTGATTTTTTTAATAACCTTTAATATGTATGAAGTATACAGTTTGTGTAAGCACATATATTCAGAATACATCAAGATAACATTTTTGGAGGTGAGGGGGGGGGGGGATTGCCTAGAAGGGGGGGGGGGGGATTGGCATATCTCATAGAAGACCAACCCTGATTTTTTAGAGGAGGGGGAACTTTAATTTCAACATTTCTGAGGTGTGGGGGGGGGGGGGGGGGGTCATCTTTTGTATTTCTGTTGGGGGCCTCTTTTTTGTATTCTTGCCGGGGCGGGCAACTGTTTTTTATAATGAGGACCCTTTTGTAAAATAAAGCTATTTCATTCAGCCCGTAAGGCCCAGACACTATACTCCAGTCATGTCTATATAGTATGCCCGAATAGAATAGTGAGCGACATTCTAGTGTACATAACAGTTCCCATATTAATTGGGAACATATTACAAGTTGAGATTTTATTGATCTATTTCCCCATGACTGTTATGCGAGTCCTGGCACCAAAGGTACTTATAGATGATATTGTGCATAGGATACACTGGCTCCCCCTGTTGCATCTCACTGACACTAGGACTTAGCATTGTATTGCAGAAAAATGACACCAGGTGACACCACTGTAGCTATAGTCCAGACAATTAACAAATGCAATTTCTAAATCCAATTTTACAGTGGAATGGTGTTAAAAAGAACACATTATTCCATAATAAATGGTAACATAATATTATGGATCAGTGCTTGCCATTAAAAAAAATTGAAACTGTTAATTAACAAGGCCAGAAGAAGGCATGGTTACTCTAGACACCAACTTTCTGGTCAGTGAGAAAGTATCATATATGCCAAGGTACCATGCTGAAGCATACTTACCTGGCACAGGGGAGACCATGATCGTGAAGGCGGTTCCCCCAGGGCGAGGCCCCTCCATTGCACTACGGTTGGGTTGACCCTTGCGATCATCCCAAATGTGGATGACTCGGGTGCGCAATTTTTGTTAGGGGGGGACTGCGTCCGCGCTATCCCCTGACTTGAAATCCAAAGTTATTACTCTCTCCCTTGCTTAGCACTAAGCGGCTCTCTGCTTCAAGCACTGTGATGCTTACTGCTTCAAGCCTGGCCCAGCCCGGACACTATCCGCCAGTCATATCTATAAAGTATGCCCCAATACAATAGTAAGCAACATTCTAGTATACATAATAGTTCCCATATTACTTGAGAACAGATTGCAACTTGCGGTTTCAGTGATCTTTCTCCCCGTGACTGTCATGCGAGCCCTGCCACTGAAGGTGCTAGTATCAGATTAAAAACGTTTTCGGTTTAATCTTTATCAATAGTTACAACACTCTCGTCTCATCAGGGGTTACAGGCCCACCTACAGGTCAGTTTGGGGTTATTTTTCCATTGACTTATTGTGTTGTTTGTTAGCATTTTCATTGTTGTAATTAACTTTTCAGTTGGACTCAGTCACCATGTAGTCACCTTCAGGTTAAGCCTTGTATATTATTTATTAGTTTTTTTTCTCTTGTTTGGAATTTTATCTCACACTTTTAGGGGTGTTACGGTATTTATTCATATAGGAGCCTTTTTTTTAAATTCACCTTGAGAATATTATATTCAGCATAAAGGACGGCTTTTACGTTTTAAAATAAACATATTTATATTCCAGGCAAAAGCTAGAAGGCACCTCAGTCTCGACGGCGAGGTTTGCTGTAAATGCTTAGCCTAGCATTGTGGCCAGCTTTTTAGATCTTCGTTTACATTTAGTTCTCCTAAAAGCCCATTTCCATTGGCCGTCACCGATTTACAGTCAGGCACCACTGACGGACCTTTGGCACTGCCGACACAAAATCAGTCAATGGAAACAGGCTTATATGAAGATATGAATTTGGGATAATGTAAAACAAATCTTGCTTGGTACACAAAAAGTGTGTCATGTGTAAAAAATAAGTGATCTGAATTACTAAGATATAGATTACGGTTTGAGTCCATCCATAAAGTATGTACACCAGGGTTCGTACAGAGCCTGGAAAAGCCTGGAATTGTGCTTTTTTGGTTTTCCAGGCCTGGAAAAGCCTGGAATTCTCACAGAGAGTCTGGAAGGGCCTGGAAAATTGAGTTTTGCATAAAAACTTTTTTGAGGATTAAATAGTTCTAAAAATCCTTTATTTGACCATGTATAGCAAATTACTAATAATATCGCCTGGTTTTCATTATTTAGCTTCATATTCAAAAGTGGCGAGAAAAGGAAGAATTTTGAAGATATCTATTCCAAACCACTGAAATTCCACAGGTAGTAAGATGAAGAAATTTAGTGATGAATCAGACATGGTTTTAAAAACAGTGACCAGATATGATATGCACCCTTCAGAAAAGAAACAACGACTGTTTTCATTCATTAGCAAGATGGTATCGATTCACATTGTTATGTGCCTGGAAAAACAATTATCAGATCCTGGAAAAAGCCTGACATTTTATTGGGCTGTCTATGTACGAACCCTGGTACACAGAATTTCTGACCCCCCTCCCGATTTTCTACGCAATAGGACAAAGAAGGAGCATACGCAAAATTTCCGAAATTCTTTACCCCTACCCCCTTCAATGTGTACACACTTTATGGATGGCCCTTTCCTGAGGTTACATTCCTCCTTTTCATGGGGGGTAATAATGACTAAAATAATCAAAGAAATTGTTCAATTTTTATTGCCACCAGGGCATTTATTCTAGTAATTTCAGTAATGAAAACAAACACTTCAATAGTTGTCCACAATTATTATGTTGGTTGTTTTCTTTAAACTCATTCTGAAGACAAGAATCTCTACTATAAAACACTCAAGTCGTTAACTCATCCATACGATCATCTGTTTACAAAAATAGAGATACTAGAAATGAGAACACTGTACGATTCATAGTGGAAGTCTAATGTATATGAAGAGATTACCCTTAGTTATTATGAAGTAGTTCAGCTGCACGATTTGACTTGAGAAGTGCCATCTTGTTACACATAATAACACCAAGTGTCCGAAGGTACAACTTATGAACAGTATTACGAAGGAACTGCACCGAGATCCGTAACCGTTGAAAATATGCCACGAGTCTCGGTTGCGATCTCATTCGGCTTTGCCTCGTGCGATTACGTAGCGAACCAAAATTAATGGCATATTTTTCAGCGATTGTATGGATCGGATGTGGTTCAGATTTTATCTCACCCCTATTACTGACTAATTGGCTAATGTTTGTGACATCATCCCCCATTGAGTATTATTTTACAATACTCCATGGGCGTTGAGTACGGGTTCCCAATGTGAAGTCTATGGGAAAAAAATACCAGGGGTGAGATAAAGGCCCCAGTATGTAGAGATACAGGGGTATGGCAATGCCTTTATACAGCCAGGCAGCTGTTGACAGAATTATGACGTTTACTTATAAGTAAGCCCGCTTTTAAAGTAAACTCGAAACAATCTTAACATAGATATAACTACAGTATATGGTATAACAAAATCTAACAAAAAAATCCTTTAAAAAGCACAAGAAGAACAATAACATATGGTGTAATATAATATATAAAATTACATAATAATTATTATGCTGGTTAAAATATTGTGTGGGTAATATCAGGCATAGGACTACCCACTCGTCCCATGCATAAAATCTCATATGCACTCTATGCACTTACAACTATAACAGATACTTCATAAATGAACGACAAATTTCATGAATCTCCATAATACGCCACTACTGTTCAACCAATTTCGTTGTCCTAACTTTACCGAATAGTTAGACTTATTTCCTTAAAAGTTACTTTCGCAAGAGACTAGAAGAAAGGAGTGAATAAATCTACCAGTTTCATACATACACACAACACTAGCAGCGAATTCACTTGTGGGTTGAATGACAATGTACTCAGTAATATTTGCGCCACAAACGATTAAAATCGAGAAGAAATGTTTGGTATGGTTCTTTTCCGTGGGCGTCAAACATGTCGACGAGACTCTTGTCATCCATAAGGCGGGCTCCCTACTCTCCTGCACCTAGAACTCTCTGCTAATGACCACAAACTAATTAAGTTCCCTAAAGGCGGAATTCCATTTACATGATTTAGCGGTGATCATGTTTGTGGCATGTTCATCCCAAATTCCCGTCCTGCTCTTCTCTTGTTGGTGGCTGTCAGCCTACGTACCTGATGCACATGTAGCCATTCCACTTACGCGACTAGGACCGGACTGGGACATGATCACCTGTTCTTTTACCACTCGCAGCATCATCATCATCGCTAAATTCATGTAAATGGAATACCACCTTAATGGATGAGCTGCGGGGAGCGTATGACGGCGCTCATAGGGTCCAGTCTATGGGCGTCTTGCCGAAGGAGGTCAGCATCGTGTTGGTCTGAGAGAAGCACTTGCAGCCCTGGAACTTGTTGAAGGAGAGCGGAGACGGGTGGAAGGTTTTAATCACGCCATGCTTGCTCTCGTCGATCAAGGCAGCTTTGGCGTGCGCGAAGTTGCCCCAGAGGAGGAAGACGACACCCGTACACAGCTGGCTGATCTTCTGGATAACGGCGTCGGTGAACTGCTTCCAGCCATAGCGTGCGTGTGAGCCGGGACAGTGAGCCCTGAAGTAATAAACATGAATTTTTAGTTTGTTTCTTCGACTTAAACTCCAGTCAGCCATTACAGGTCCTTTTCAGACTTTTTCTCGATTCAGCTTTTCTCGCTGCTTTTAAACCATAGGGTGTGTGATGAATTTAGGTAGAAATCTCAGCCCTACACATTTACTGAGGTGAGAGTTCTTATACTTCCCACACCACATAGACATGGTATGAGAAGGACTAGTCTTTGACAAAGGAAGTCAATCACTGCTGGAGATGAAAGACAAGGACAGCTGCAGTCTAAAAGTAAGCGGAGGTGGTCAAATGGCTGAGCAACCATTTCACCAGAAGAGGTGGGGGCGGGATGAGGCGTACTCGATACAGCAAGAATTGTACGAGCGCCATGACGGATTACTTATAACACTGCCATCCTGTAGACCTATCAGGTCTACAGGATGGCAGTGTTATAAGTAATAAGCTGCGAAGGCAACCAGCATGTGAACTACTAAACTGTCATTGTGACCTATTTGAGCACGGGGACTGCATTTTGATTTAACCATAGCCTGTTCTATGAATGATGGCAACCCACCTTGTCTTGTATATGTGGGGTTAAATCAAATATCTAATAGAGAGAAAAATTTCCATTACAAGCAAAAGTGTCCGCTTATGCAGGGTGACTGTTAGGGGTTCTACTGTACTCAGTATATAGTGAAGAACACATTAAATAGGAACATCTTGCCTGGGATAATGTACAAACATGTTGATACTGTTTCAGCCACTTTTCTCCTTCACCCCCCAGCAGTGGTAGATTTACTGCTATATCAAAGGCCAGTCCTTCTCATACCATGTCTATGTGGTGTGGGAAGTATAAGAACTCTCACCTCGGTAAATTTGTAGGGGTGAGATTTCTACCTACATTCATCTCATAGATTCGATCAAACCCAAAGTAGGTCTAATTGAACAAATTGGACATTAAACTACCAAAACAAATTTTTAAAAAACATCTAAATACTGTACAGTGAGGAAGGTGTCGAATAGGTTCATCTTGTCTTGTATAAAGTATGACCATGGTAAAACAGTTCTATCTTAATACTCACTGTACGGTGAAGGCTTTAAATAGGAACATCTCGTCTTTTATAATGTACGAGCATGGAAAGACTGTTCTATCTTGATACTCACTGTACGGTGAGGAAGGCGTTGAGTAGGAACACTCCGTCCTTGGCCCACTTCTCTAGGAAGCCGTGGTCCGGCGGCGTGAAGCCGGGGATGTCGGTGGCCAGCTCTTTGTAGATGTTCTTCAGTGTCGGCGGCAGAGCCACGCCTTTCGGCACTGAGAATGACAGACCGTGCGCCTGAAACCACGAGGATGAGGGTCAAACATAAGCAACTCGAGTTTTCATGACTGAAACTTTGTAATTGTTTAACTAAAGAGATGCCAGTGAGGTCTAGAAAAAGACTCAAAAATATCTGAATCCTGATTATATCCACTATTTATCTCGAACATGATCAAGACTTAGTACACTAGCAAAACCCGGAAACAACCGGAAAACTGACATCTATGTAACTCTGTTGGTGTGGCTATTCACCCTCCTTTCTCGATGTATAATTATCCCCAATAAATCAATTTAATAATAATACCAGTTCGTATGGTTTTCTGTGAACATCTCTTCAACTTCGTAGGGCAACTACTGCACATTAACAAATACAAATGCTTTTAAAATCTTTCATACTTTTAACAAAGCCAAGAAGATAATTTTTTACATTGTCTTAACTTTACTGCTACATCTTTTTTTATGTACATTGATGCCCTCGATTTTTGTGTCTAAATCACATGCTTGCAGGCAATTTAAATCGCCTGTCATCTATCGAAATCATATATCTAGTAAATGTGAAAATATTGAATATTAAACACCGAATAATGCGTACCTGGTCATCGTCATGGTAGGGGTCTTGTCCAAGAATCACAACCTTCACCTAAAAAGATCAGTTGGCGTTAGAAATATGTGGAAATATTGTTCATGTTGAAATTTACTGCCTCAGAGAGACTGAGAAAATATGGAAAGTATATCAGTGTTGATCATGGAAGAGGGATGAGGGTGTGTGAGGAAGTTCAACCACTGTTTTCTTGGCATGAATAAGGCTCAATTGATACTGTCTTGGTTTTGCACAAGGAAAACTAATTTTATAAACAGAACATGAAAACATGGATTTCCATGGAAAGCTGACATTTCAATTAAAAAAGAATATATATGTTTAAATAAAGAATCAAAACCTTTAAGACCTTTTCGGAATTTTTTTTTATCCTACCCCTAATAAAAAACTGACATTGTTTTAACATAGGCAAATTTTATGTGGTGTGCCATGACATAAAGTAAAATTTATGTACCTAGAGAAATAAAAAAATTGACCAATTAGCGATCAGGAATTATTTCCCTGTGTAAATAGTTTCGGCTGATGAGCAGAAATTCTGACAGCTGACAAACATGGACGGAATCATGTCCGAATTTCCTAATATCATAAAATCAGGGTAGGATAAATACGAAACTAAACTCGAGTTAGACTTGTCAGTGTCTATGCCACTCTGGTCAGATCTGTTCCTCACTACGCTCAGCTAACGCTTCATGTAGTAATACACGACCTTCCCGTCGTGGCATAAACATTGACAAGTCTAACTCTCGTTTCTACTAATTATCTGCGCCTGATAAACTATGTGCCACGTCAACTCTGACTTAAGATCTATTCGGGTGTTATCTCAACAGCAGAGTTTACTAAGAGGTTATTTCTTTTTGATAGGGTGTAATGTAAATTGGTTTGTTTGTTAATTCAATGTCCTAGGGGATATAGACTAATTAATGCTGCAGATTTTCTCGCTGGTTTTACACCACACGGGTAGTGATCAAATCTATGTGATGAATTTAGCTGCAAATCTCAACCCTACACATTTACCGAGTTCTTTTAGTTCTCACACCACATAGACATGGATTGAGAAAGACTGGTCTTTGATATAGCAGTAAATCTACCACTGCTGGGGATGAAGGAGAAGGGTGGCTGCAGTGGGACTTTTTATATTATTACTTATGGCCGTATGACCTACATAAACGGGCTGATTTTCTTAGTACGTCAAAATACTTGGCAAAATTATTAATCAGATACATCCCTCTGCCCTCAGCATTGAGATGCATCTGATCAATAATTTTACCCCATA
Organism: Alentia gelatinosa; assembly: GCA_950022655.1. Classification (NCBI taxonomy): domain Eukaryota; kingdom Metazoa; phylum Annelida; class Polychaeta; order Phyllodocida; family Polynoidae; genus Alentia; species Alentia gelatinosa. Next base: position 58,163,351 of record OX465588.1, read on the forward strand.
CTTTTAATGTACAAAGTAAGTAACCCAGTTTCTGTATATTATAAATTTTAAACATAAAAACTCAAGCATTACATTATCAAGTGGAGTCAAATTGAAGGCGTGGAATATCAACTCGGTGGGCGGGAAGATCTCATATCCATTCTCGTAGTCAGACGCTATCAGATCCTCCAGTTGTTGACAATAGTTTGTCGCAAAAATGTCTTCTAATGCTTCGAGCCAGGAGTCTTCTTTGATGAAGTCGGTGAAGGAGAGGTCTGACTTCTTGTTGTACTCCTGTCCAGGTTTAAGTGTCTTTATCGAGTGCTTTGGTTTATCATATTCCCAGTCCTTTTTCTTCAACTTTCCCTTGGACTTGTCTCCTAGAAAATAAAAAAGAACAAAAACAATATTAGGTGTTGAACTACAGAGAAGCCCGAAGTCATTACCTAATAAAAAAAAATGCAGCAAACATGCTTATATTGTCAAGGATGTCAGAGTTCAGGGAAATCCCTGAAATCAGGGTTTTTCTAAAACACAGAAATATTGTCCTCACTACTCAAAAGTCTCAATAGAACCTGTGTATGTCAACCCCATATTGTTTCAGGAACCCCATACACCCAATTTCCCTTTAAATATTGCATTATTACTTCCATGATTTTCAGGGTTTTCCCTGAGAAGCTTCCCATAGACATTGCATGGATGAAAATCCCTGAAACCCTTGTACTGTTACCATAAAAAACACTTGGAATGCATAGCTAACACCAGGAACCAGCTCAATACTACAATGTCCCATGCACATATTTGGTTCAAAATCAATAGGACATGGATGGTAGGGCTCTGCTTGGAGATCACAGACTGTAGTACTATTTCTAATCACCAGGGGATACAGTTTTCATAGTTTTTGAGTTTGTCCCAGCAAATAATTTCAGGGATTTTCCTCACGGGCTGCTGACATCCCTGTTATTGTACAAACACACAGGTCAGTTCAAATACTGATGCCGGGTGGGCCACATTTACAGGCATCAGACAAAAGCCATTTTATTAGATTTTATGTTGTGTGGTCGCCGTCATTGAGCAGTTTGCCTCTTCCACTACAACAATTGCAATAACCACACGGTTAACGGCTGTTGTGTGGCCACCCTCCCATACTCTTTTTTTAGGGATGAAAGTCAGGACAGGTAAAATATCAGAAATTTCAAATGTTTATTGCAAAAAACACCAGTTATAACAGAATGGCTAACACTGTGAATGTGGTGTATGTAATGTCGAAATTCCGTCATGTGTCGGAAGACTTACATCCCTGATTTGTTTCATACAGTCAGCCCAATAGAACATGCCCATTGACAAAGGCTCAAAGCGTTATATAGAACTGGATTGAGAATCTTATAAATAAATAAACAATACTCCATGAGTTTGGATGTGCCGCAATCGTCATCAAGGTGAGAAAGCAGGTGACGATTACGGCACATCCAAACAAGTGGAGTATTGTTTATTTTCTGATTCAAGTGCAGTTCTGGATTTATCTCACTCCTTTCATTGATATTAGAATATCAGAATAATATCAGAATCATTCAAATGTCTTCGCAAATCATGTTTAAATCTCCATGTTGATATATTGTCTACTTTCCCACATCCTGGCTGCTGATTGGTCAGTTGATTATGACGTCACCTCACATCACTCTGCCATGACCATGGCGTAGTATTGTCACTTTAACGGGGTGATTTGTTGCGCATAATTTTTTGATGTTATTCCTGGCTAAACTTGTACCAGGGGTGAGATAATGCACTCTGAGCTTGTATTTTCTGTGAATGTGCATTCCGTACATCAATCAAACCTGTGCGACTGTGTCCAAATGATGTGTTAAATAACAAATATCTACTATCTACTGTGTTTTATCTAGCTAAGTTAATAGAGAACTATTGAGGTTAGAGTACAACGGTAACTAGGCCCATTTTTTTTTTGTTTTAGGACATTTCATTTGATGCCAATTCTTACTTACAATTCCCAAGTTTTAACTAATTAAATAATGATTTTATTATAACCGATGATAAGAAAAGTGTCTGTGGCTCGGAAATGGCCTAAATAGTTAGTAGAAACCAAACGAGTTAGCCTTGTCAATATTTATGCCACGATGGGCAGGTTGTGTATTACTACACGAGGCATTAGCCGAGTGTAGTGAGTAGCAGACCTGACCAGAGTGGTATAAACATTGAGAAGGCTAACTCGAGTTTGGTTTCGTATTTATCCTACCCCATCTCCCCGAAATCCAGAGAAAACTTTGTAATTATCCATGTTAGTAGCGTGGTCCGTATTTTTATTCACCTCGGTGCATAAATAACACTTTATTCAACGCTCCGTCAAATACATTGAGTCCCCCCAGTCGCACAGTGTAAACTGGCCGTAAATATCAAATGTGTTTGATATTCAAAAATGCTTGTGACTGGGCATACCTCAGGTACCTCCAGTCTCAGACTGGGCGTACCCAGTATGCCCAGTCTCAGACTAGCCACAAACTTGCAGTTCACACTGTGCATTTTGCCACATTTCGATATGTACCTAAAAACGCACAGTGTGAACTGGCCATTAAATCCAGCTCCTTAAATCCATTTCTCAACATACAGCACCAACCACAGCCTAGACTCTTAAATATCTCACATACGGTACATAATCTTCCTAATAGCCATGTTCCATTGCACCGATTCACTGGAGATTGGGTGGCGATTCTCTGATCGCCGACCGGCCGGCCCTCTGTCGCCGATAATGGAGAAGCAGTGGTGCGGTAGTGGAGCTAGGTTCCGTGAACCCTTTCAAGCACCCCAGGTACGCCCAGTCTGAGACTGGAGGTACCTCAGATGGTTCATGGATGCATTGAGCCAGGGACCATTTGAGCCCTGGACGCCTTGAGCCTTTCTATGGACGCATTGAGCCTACCCTGTGGACGCCTTGAGCCTACCCCGTTTTGGTGGCCTTGAGCCTGTAGGCGTAAAAACTTTGAAAAGTGCACTTATACTGGTTTATAGTCATATATATATATACTCAACCCTAACCCTTACCCAACCCTTTTCTAACCCTAACCCGCCAATTGGAACTAAAATGGAGTAGGCTCTAGGCGTCCACGGGGTAGGCTCAAGGCGTCCACGTTTTCGCGCTGACAGGAGGCTCAAATGGTAAAAGGCTCAAGGCGTTCAATTCCCCCTCAAGGTATGCCCAGTCGCAAGCATTTTTGAAGATCAAAAACATTTGATATTTGGTAGCCTTAGTCCGAGACTGGACATATCCATGTACCTAAAAAATCAGTCGCAAGTGTGTGTGTGTGTGTGTGGGGGGGGGGGGGGGGAGTTCAAGGCCAGTCCTCTCTGTGAGACTGGGTCGGGGGGGGGGGGGGCAGTATCACTAGTCACAAGGGTACGAAGCGGAAGGAATATGGGATGTCCACTTGCGAGCCGGTATCTCCAGTCTCAGACTGAAGCTACCGGATCTCAAGCCCCAACAGTCGCACATTGTGAACTGCTTCAGGTTTAACCTGTTTGAGTGATATTCTATGAGAGCGCCCGTGTTTGTTAAAGAACTCACACCTACTGATTACCCTGCCAAATTCAACCGGTGACAGTCAAGTTTCAAGAATCAGGTTTCCTCAAGATTATCCTACGCTGCGTTTTGGGTGGGTTTTGTGCCCATTTTGTTTCAACAAACCTTTTTTCCCAACTGTTTTAACATCGCCATCTGCTTCCGAACTTTCCTCTGCTTTCTTGAGTTTGACGACATCTTCGTTGGTGACATTTGCAGCTGATTTTCTCTTCGGCATTTTGAGACTGTTTTTTTGGGTGGTGCAATATGCTATCGAGATTTAACTCCGAAATCTGACCGTAATCTCGTTGCAAATTGAGGTAACTAAATTATAATGTGCCCTGGGTGTGCTTCCTGATTTGAGGAAACTCTCAAGTGTAGAATAAATAGTTAGAAAAGAAAAATAAACCCAGACCAACAACTCTGTTTCTCGAAAATCGCAAGGAAAAGATGACCGGAAGTGCCCTGGAACACACCAGCCATGTAACCTTGGGCTAGAAAACATAGAGCTTAGAACTATAATATAATCCTGCTAGAAAAATGCTCAACATCTACAAAATGGTGAATATATTGACTACATATTCTGCTCAATTAAATGAGAAACACGATGAATAGATGTATATATGTATAGTCTAATAAATTGTGAAGGAATATAAGCAAGTGATGCAGACTTAACTGGTTTTTGGCAACACTTCACTATCATAAGAGAAAAGTACGCGGTCGTGCTAGGTACCAGCTTCAGTGCAGCTGCCATCTGGCGGGAAAAAATAGAGATACTCTATTTCTTTCAATATACACTAGATGACGCCACATGCACGAATTGAAACTTTTTAGTTTCAATGTCATCAACTGTATTATAAATAGGCATATTTACAATTTCATGGACTTTAAACGTCTTTAGTTCATTGTGAAATATTATTCTTATGCAGTTTATCCCAGAACTGATAAAGAAGGCAGATAATTATAATATTCCAAAAAGGCATACATTTCAAGGGAGAAAGGAAAATCAAAATCAATTTTCAAGACAAAAACGGCTTCCTCTTGGTTAGATGAATTTATTGTGGGTCTATTTGAGGGAAGTTTCCTCCGATTCCCATCCCAGAACTGATTAAGAGGACTGATAGCCACAATATGTAAGAAACATGTAAATTTCAAGGGGAATAAGGGAGCGTTCAATAATTATGGCCCAGGGGGGAGGGGGGTACGCTGGTTCCCGGGGTATCCGCTAGGGGGCTCGGCGGAGATATACCGTTAGGTAGCCAGCGGCGTACACAGGCGAGAACCAGCCAAAGGGGGGGGGGGGGGCACAGTGTTTAGGGGGGTGTCCCAAAAACTGTGCCCCCCCCCCCCTGGGCGATAATTAATGAACGCTCCCTAAGGAAAATACACATTAGGGTGGATATATATTGTCCTGGATATATTCTTAATGAGAGCTTACTTATGAATTTATTACTTGATATCTCTCATTTCAAGCGACTATTGAACCCATATGTATATATATAATGTTCTTCCCCTTTCTGTTCTGAAAGTCGCCACAAGAGCGTCAGACTAGGATAGTTCCTGTCTGACACACTAGGTGGTAGTAATAGGCAGGGTTTATCAATTCGACTATTCGCTAGGGCATATCGACGTGCTATTTGGTGGATATTGACAACAATCGAACTCAGTCTTGTGGTAATTGAATTACAGTAAAACCCCTCTTCCGGGACACCCCGCGTAAGGGAACACCCCGCTCAAGGGAACAATTTGCTCGGAACGGAAATAAGGGAACACCCCGCTTTAGGGGACAGTTTTTCGGTACAGAAATGCTTAAAAACCTCGCTTAAGGGAACAGTTTTGGAGGGACATCATATCAAAAACACTGAAAATCCAGTTCATGTAGTGTCTCCTGGCCCTCTCAAGGAGGTCCAGGAGGTCCACCTCGTTGAAGGGAGTGTCTAGGCTGAGAGAAATCAGCGGCGGCATAAGCAACTCACCATGAGCCGCCCAGAGCCGCGACGGCTCACTGAATACCGCACCTTCAAAGCCGCCAGCCCGCCCTGAACCGCCCACCGCTAACCTGTAAGCGGGCCTCTAACCCCTACCTTCAACGGGTGCGAAAGTCGCTCATACTGATATCCACTCACTGTGGCCCGCCCAGATCCGCTAGAGATGTGGTTATTACCGTGAAAAATACACTCTGGCCGCCCTCAATGCCTTCCTGGGACTGTGAAACTGTATATACATTGTACTGTACATTTACATGTATTATCTATTTATATTCATTTATATTGTATAATTTATATTTGCTTAAGAGGGGTTTTACTGTACTTAGAAGGAAGCCCACGAGATGAAAATAGCTTGGTCTGTAGTCCACCGAGTTTGACTGCAGAGTAATTGACGAAGCGAAGCTGAGTGAATTACTCTGTGGTCAAACAAGGTCGAGTGCAGACCAAGTTACTTTCATCGAGTGGGTTTCTGATTTTATCTCACCCCGTATAACATTATTTATTGATGAAACATTATAACATTATAATTATAACATTATAATATAACATTATTTATTGATGAAACTAATCACCCAATTAGCCATTAAGTTTTGGGTACACGAACGTCACGGCCGTGGAGTACGAGTTCCTAATGTTAAGCCTATGGAGAAAAATACCGGGGTGAGATAATTTAAAGAATTAGTTTGGCCACCAGAGCACACTGACGTCGAAGACAGACACAGTGGATTCCTTGTGATATATCTTGGTTTATCTCCACAGGTATTTTTCTCCATAGGCTTAACATTAGGAACTCATACTCCACGGCCGTGAAGTTCGTGTGCCCAATAGTCAATGGCTAATTGGATGATTCATTTTATCAATAAATTATGTTATACAGGGTGAGATGAAATCAGAAACCCACTTGATGAAAATAACTTGGTCCGCACTCCACCTCGTTTGACCACAGAGTAATTCACTCAGCTTTGCTTTGTGAATTACTCTCCAGTCAAACTCAGTGGAGAACAAGCTCTTTTAACCTCTTGGGTTTCCTTCTTAATATCTTGTAATATCATAGTGTCACAATGGCGTACCTCCTTTGTCGCAAAACATGCGGTGTTGGGTGTATGTTTTGGTGCTCCACCACCACGACACCACAAGACACATCGCGACAAATAGGCACATGATTATTCAAACTTAGCAAGACACCCAAATCGTGGCTAATCTCGCTAGATCTTGTGTGTTGGTCGAATCACCACTTTATCCCTTTTAGTGGATAATCGTTGCATATAATATTTTAATGTTATTCCTATGGCTCAACTTGTGCCAGGGGTGAGATATACATTATTACGTTGGCCACACATTCATATACGCTGCCTAAAGGTTAGGTGAGGGGTTGGGAGGGGGGGGGGGGGGGGCTGCAGGCAAATCACCAGCATATTGGGCTAGTTGGAATTCCTGGCCTCAGCTGAGAATTAAACAACCAGAAATGCGCAAATTTTGCTCACCATCTTTCAGTTTTCTATTTTAAACCTCACAGATCTTTATCTTAGGGAGCCAAAGTGAACCTGCTATAACGCAGATACCCATGCTCAAAACACCATTTCCTGAGGCCAGTAAAAACAGAGCTTAGTGATAAACGTGTGGGGCTTTGAGGCGAGAATTTCGCTTTTGATCTTGTTTGTTACTATTCAAGTGTACTTTCCTACTATCGTCTCTGAATAACTGTCTCAAAGCTACGATGATAGTTGTTAAGTGCATCAAAAATATGGATTTAAAAGATTGGAGAATGACACATATAATCTTGAAACTATATAGATAATATTCAAAGTTCCCATCTCTGGAAATGGTGTTTTGTGAATGGGTATCTGCGGTTTCACTTTGGCTCCCTCTAGGGAGGAGGGTGAGGGTGTGTTGGCCAGGCTGAGGACCATACATATTGCTTATCTTTGTGTAGTAATATAATTAATCAGAATGAATATTTTGACTGACACCATTTGGAAGAAAAGGTACACCGAATAAAGCATCCAACCATACATTTATTGAGACTAAAGTTTGAGTACAGGAACGTATTAAGTCACTGGAAGAGTCATAGAAAAATACACCCAAGGACCTTTATTTAGGACAGTAAAATAACAATCTATTAAAAAAATGAATGACTGAAAATTGGTTACCCAGATGAGAAATATCATGAGAATATACATTCATGTAAATATATATTTATATATGAATACAGTTGAAAATTGCAGCTGATCCCAAAGTAATTTGTAATCTGGTAATAGCAGATTATTGTTCAGTACATCAGCAAGATTACTATCAAACATGTATAATTGGGTGTTATTTCAAATATTCACAACAAAACAGACACCTAGTAGTGATTGCGCGCATTTTCAGAGTTCATTTGAGTACAACTTTGTTCTTTCTAATACTTGGATACTCCCGAAATATCCACCAAAACTCCCTTCTTTCATTCGTAATAGAATTCGTGATAATATCCAGAGATGCCAGTAAGGTCTAGAAAAACGGGACACAGAAAATATCCGAATCCAGATTCTATCCACTATTTATCTCTAACATGATCAAGACTTGGTACGTTAGCAAAACCTGGAAACAACCGGAAAACTGACATCGCTGTCAACAATAAGTGGAAAACTGACATCTCTGAATATCTCATCATAACGAGGGTTAACAGATCGTAATGATGGAAAGTTCGATGCGTGACATTTCCATTCAACAGTTGAATAAATGCTTTACATCAAGGGAGCATGTTAAAATAACATCATGCTCCACATGGCCCCATTCCTTTGTAGTAAGTGTTCCAGGCCGACCGTTCAGAATCGTTGACCATTTCTGGCCTTCTTCCAGTGAGTGGTTTATTTTACGTAAGCTCTGCGAGTACATCAATTAGAAAGAACCGCTTAGACTCAAACCGTGCCCCCACTGCGCTCCCGATACACACCGAAAGGCCTTACAATTGACTTTCCGAACCAACTAAAATATTGGATTCATTGGCCAAAGTGTTCTAATCGTAGTGTATCAGGAGGTTTATCATGGTGTATCTGCGGTAGTGGGTTTTAGAGAAATACATCAAATCTGTTGATAAGACATCAACATGCCGAAACTCTCCGATTCGATGAATTCTCACAGGCGTAAGACATGTTTTCGATATAGTTCAAGCTGCAATGTTCTGGAAGACAAGCTTATAATCTAACATCCACTTTACTCACACAAAATAGTCTTCGCAGCAAAGCAGTCGGGGCATCCCTTTAAGCAAGCGCCACACAAGAAATCCCACATTCATTGCGATGACCAAGCAGGAACCCATCCTCTATTACCTCAGAAATGAAATGATTTTACTTCTCAGCCACCTTCTCTAAGGTCTGTGTGTGAACTCTCCTGGAGAAAATCGGCAGCCCGATTTTCGTAAATCGGGCCCCGATTTTGTCCAAATTTGTTCTCTCTAAGGTCTGCATAAATAGATGGACAAAACCTCCACATCAAAAATAAAAAGAATGAATCACATTACCAGGAAAAAAAATTACACACAAATACAATCTATGGTAAAAAAAAGAGTTCAAGTTCCAGGAATTCTTTTTTGCAACAGCATCATAAAGCCAAGCACAAATTGAACGGTTTCGAATATGAAATCAGATCTATTTTTACCATAAAGAATTTCCCATACGCTCTGCATTAAAGTTACGTTAATATTCAATATTTCACTCCCTTCTTCTGCGCTGGTAGAAAACCGAGTAAAATGTACAAAAATAGAAATCATTTCATGACACATTGCACTTGTTTTGAAGAGAGTTTGACATTTGAAGACAGCAGACAAATTTGTTGGCTTTCAAGTTCCTATCACTAGCATATTCTATAATTCAGTAAACATGATCCCATTATGACGTCATAATCACTGCGTCTCATGTTTGGATCTTTATTGACAGCTCCAAGCACCTTATGAGAACTAACATCACTAAATAAAGGAGTCTGACAGGAACTCCGATCCGACGACTCATCAGTGGAGTCTCACAAGTAACTTCTCGGGTTTTCGTCTCCTATTTCTCATCAATACTGAACACAAACTGAGCTTAAAACTATTGGCAAAACCAATAAAATTCAGCCCACAACAAGTCGAAACGTGACCGCTCTCCATAAATGATTGGGTCTTAAGGTGGAATTCCATTTACACGATTTAGTGGCGATCATGTTTGTGGCATGTTCATCCCAAATTCCTGTCCTGCTCTTCTCTCGTTTGTGGCTGTAAGCCCACCTACCAGATGCATGTGTAGCCATTCCACTTGTATGACTAGGACATAACTAGGACACAATCACCTGTTCTTGTGCCACATCCAGTAATGTCGCCGCTAAATTTGTGTAAATTGAACTCCACCCTTAATCTTCATGATAGGAATGAACACGGTAACAAACTAATCAATGGCAAGTTTTTATGGGCAAAAGGGTCTCACAGTAATGCTTCTTCCTCAGAATTGTAGGTACTACACAAAGGAGTATAAAAATAGATCTAACCAAGCCCAATCGGTCATCACAGCTTCAGCTTGCGATAGGAAAATAGAACTTACTGCAGGCCCTGCCATTGCGGAGTATATTTCTTATACACTGTGCTTCGGAAGCAGATCACGAAGATAAGTATAATAAGGCATCACATAAGTCCCACACATTACGCTTCGCTTTGTCATTAACAGATACGATTAGATTTCATCGAGAATTCTACGGGATTTTTCTTTATTGTGAGGAAAAAAAATTAAGCCTTTCTTCAACATTACCAGATTATGAGAGATTTCACCTGGTTGATTAGTATTAATGTTTTTGGAAAAATAAAAGAGATTGTAATCTTTGTCGTCATAGCAGAGCACCAAATATTGTGTTATAAAAGTGTAAACAAACCCACAAGCGGCGGTGAGAAACATGACAACTAAGCGGGAAATACAAAGCACCAGACGGATTCAGCTGTTTATGATTAACGACATTCACAAGTTCACAATATTTTCACCAACCAGCCACAGTGGCGTATGGATTCTTTTTGATCAAATTACAGAAGAACCTTGGCCATTCACAACCGTGAAATACTTATTTTGTTCGCACAAGCATGGGCAGTGTAGTACAATGTCCATGACACAGGTAATCAATAGTTTTTTGTATTAGATTTCCTTTCACATGAAAGAAGCCTTGTTTACTGAATGAATACTGGAGAATGTGGACCTCCGATAAGGACCGTCCGAGTCAGAACACAAAGGTAAGAGAAGAGTCACCCACTCTTTCGGTGGAACACATAATCAGGTTTGCATATACTTTGCAAAGAAGCACTTCAATTTATATACATTACATGTACTTCGCACGAATACAATGGATGCAAACATTCATCTCGGTTTCTTGTTCGTCGATTTATTCTTCGCCCTTCTTTTCCTCTTCGGGCTTGGCGTCGGGCTTGGCTTCGGGCTCGGCTGCTGGCTCGGCTTCCTTTTCTTCGGCTGGTTTCTCGGGAGCGGCTTCTTCGGCTGGTTTCTCCACAGCGGCTTCCTCAGCAGGTTTCTCCGGAGCCGCTGCTTCTTCCTCCTTCTTCTCTTCAGCTAGATTCAAAACACAAAGAAGAAACCTTAACATCAAAATGCTTTTTATCATTGTAGAATTCAATTCTTTAACTCTTTCCTTACCAATAATGCCTCAAAGCAGTCTTGTGGCTAGTGCAAATGATGCCTCAAGTCATCATTTTCCATTTTTTGTTAATATGTCATTTATCTTAGATTCAACATGGATCTTTACAATTTGTTCAGAGATTTTCTCGGTGAGATTATAGTGATAATTCTTAAATAATTTTATAGTTATAATAAGTTGGAAAAAGGCACAACCAGAGACAGAGAAATAAAGTTGGATAACAGGGTAATGTTTATTGCTTGCTTAGATTTACAACGTTTCGGATATTTGATTATCCTTCATCAGGTATTTATAGTTATCACCATGGATCCATGGACAGGAAATTTTAAATATGGTGGAATAAAATAAATTTTCTCAACAATTCTAACATAGGCCTGCACTACAGAGGTGGTCCGGTGTCAGGCATGCTGCATTTAAAGACATGCACCTGCGACCAAGTCTGGTATGGAAAGGGGCTGTGGGACATGAAAAAGACATCATAATTGGCCATGGAACAGGGCTGAGGGTCTCTGGGGAAGGTTCAAATCATGTTTTATTGGTGTGAATGAGGTCAAAATTATACTATCTTTGTTTTATACAAGAAAAAAGAATTTTATTAACTGGAAATAAAAACAAGGATTTCTACCGAAAAGTGAAAAACTGCCATCTTTGAAATTTAAGCCACGAATGAATGAACACAAATCCTACCGGCTTCTTCTTTCGCCTCCTCTTTCGCTTCTTCTTTCTGCGCCTCGGCCGCAGCCTCCTTCTTCTTCTCCTTGTCCTGCTTCTTGTCCTTCTTACTCTCGCGCTTCTTCTTCTCCTTCTTCTCGGGCTCCGGTCGCACAACGGGCTCCTTCTCCGTCGAGATGATTACTTTACCCACATTCTTTCGATCCAGCATTTTTGCCATGGCGAGATCGATCTGAAATGTTTAACGGAATTAATTATTTTTGTAGCACATCTATGCTGCAATGTAAAAAATATGGTATCCGCAGGTGTCCTGAGCGTTTAATATGGGTAAAATTATATTATTTAGTTCAATTAAATGCAGCATTCAAGAAAAATGAATTTCCATGGAAACCTGGAAAACTTTCTGTATTCATCTGAGAAGTAGGTATATTACACAGACAATATTGATGGGTTTTTTACACGAGTGGTTTACAGAGCCACCTGTTCACAAAACCATCGTTTGTTGCATTTATTAACCATCTTTTTAAAATAAATTAAACCCATTAATTGCCATATCAAAGGGTATAACAATAGGGACTATTTCTTTGCTCATGAGTCAGTCTCTAAAGGATGTAACTAGCCTATACAAACAAACAATTTCTTTGCTCTAAAGCACAAAGGGACTACTTTCCGGTATACCATGGCTTTGAGGATGTATAACACAAATTTGAATCTGTATACCACAGTTGTGGTTTCTGACAGGTTTTATATAATGGGTCGTGGTTTACTGAGTCCCCACACATTATCAATGGGATCTTCCTATACGATGGATAATAATACATGATATTCTATTCCACTTACTATTGTCAACGTGACACCTTTATATAGAACAACCTGACCATGCTGTACAAGTTTTATAGCATGTACAAGCATGGTGAGTCGTTATATATTTATTATATACCCAAAATTAGTCAAATCTTACCATATATTGGCATAGAAGGCATGTCAGCATGAAAGTCCACACACTACTGATGTTTCACCATGTTCAGTATAACAGTGTACTGCACAGGGATCAGTATACAATTTATACTGCATAGGGAGCAGCAGAACGTAATTATCAAATATATAGACAATAATCGATGGTTCTATGGACAGGCGGCCGTAAACCATGAAAGGTTGACACATAGTAAGTCACGAGCGCTAGCGAGTGTGTTACGACGTCAACCTTGAGTGGTTTACAGAGCCGCCTATCCACATAATCATCGTTTGTTGCATTTATTATCCATCTTTTTTGAATGAATTAAACCCAGTAATTGCCATATTAACGGGTATAACAATAGGGACTATTTCCTTGCTCTACAGCACAGGGGCTATTTTCCCCGTATACCATGGGTTTGAGGCCGTATACCACAGATATGAATCTGTATACCACAGTTATGGTATCTGACAGGTTTTATATAATGGGTCGTGGTTAACTGAGTCCCCATACATTTTCAATGAGGTCTTTGTATCCGATCGATAATAAACTGCATGGGTATATGATAAATACTATGAATACTTTGGTACTGTCTGACCACAATGCGTTGTAATGGAAGACTACCAACAACATGGTGAATTACTTGCAATCATAAAAAAAATACAAAAATTAAAAACTTACATCCTCGAAGGCCCAGACGGAGTCAATGATGGGTTTGATCTTGCCGTCCTTGTAGAGGTTGAGCACTTCCTGGAAGATGGGAATGAGTGGCTCGAAGTTTCCGCTGCCCACCAGACCGCCGAGGTCCACGCCGCAGACCGCCTTGTTCTGCCCCATCACCTGGTGCTGGCTCACCGACTTGTTGCCCCACCACGCCTTGATCATGTTCAGGTAGTTCTTGTTAGGCCCCGAAACGAGGTTCGCGATACCTGTCAGAAAGATGAGAATGGTTTACATGGCTTTGTTTTGTGAATGTAGGATTTACATGGATTTGTTTCGTGGAGGTAGGATACGCCCGAAGGCTGCTAAGATAGATCTGTGAGAATGTAGGGTTTACATGGCTTTGTTTCGTGGAGGTAGGATACGCCCAAAGGCTACTAAGATAGATCGGTGAGAATGTAGGGTTTACATGGATTTGTTTGGTGGAGGTAGGATATGCCCGAAGGCTACTAAGATAGATCGGTGAGAATGTAGAATTTACATGGATTTGTTTGGTGGAGGTAGGATATGCCCGAAGGCTGCTAAGGGATCGGTGAGAATGTAGGGTTTAAATGGCTTTTTCTTGTTGAGGTAGGATATGCCTGAAGGCTGCTAAGATAGATCTGTGAAAATGTAGGATTTACATGGCTTTGTTTCGTGGAGGTAGGATACGCCCGAAGGCTGCTAAGGGATCGGCGAGAATATAGGGTGTTCATGGCTTTGTCTTGTTGAGGTAGGATATGCCTGAAGGCTGCTAAGATAGATCGTTGAGAATGTAGGGTGTACATGGTTTTGTTTTGTGGAGGTAGGATATGCCCGAAGGCTGCTAAGATAGATCGGTGAGAAGGTAGGGTGTACATGGCTTTGTTTCGTGGAGGTAGGATACGCCCGAAGACTGCTAAGAGATTGGTGAGAATGTAGAGTTTACATGGCTTTTAAAAATTGTTTTTATTTACTAAGCATCGGCTTAATAAAGAGGTGTTAGCAGGAGAGCTTTAAACTTGTTTAGATGCCAAGATTAGGCAAGGTTCATTTGTTTGGAAAAGACTTGGCATGTGGAATTGTTTTTGAATTAAAACAAAATCAAACACATCCAACAATGAAAGCAACAGGTGTCGTGACAATGAAAAAAATTCATGATGCAGAACCTTGAAGCTGATTGGAGAGTTTAGTTCTGGGTGCGTGGTCTATGAGTGCGAAATGGTCCGATAATAGTCTAATTCAGGCACATAGAAGTGACAGAGAAAGAAACCGAACCAAAAACTACAATCTGATCTCTTTCTAGAATAACCTGATAAAAATGGGGGAAATAATGACAATAAAAATATACTGTCTGCTTAGAGTTCAGAGTTACTCCATTTCAGGAGGTTTTCATATAATTTCATTAATACATTTTCTAGCATTCATGTGATTAAAAAGAAAATTATATAGATTTGCATCTTTTAAATCGCTTTAAAAGTAAACTTCAGTTTGCTTATTGTTTAACGTCCCAAGAGATCTTGAAGATGTTTGATTTAAATATTTCACTTATGTAGACTAATTTCAGTTAATTCTTTTCAGTGTATTCAAATATTTTATAAAGAAAAACAAAAAGCTGATTATATTTTTCTTTGGAATAGTCTCAAAACTTCAGACCATGCCACATACTAAATATATCTTTAAACTTTCATATGTTCACATATATATGGTAAGTATTTCTGAATATTATATACCTGTGAAGAAACTTCTATGAAATACTGCTCGCTGCAGGGCATGACTTATAAATAATGTTTGGGCCCAATGTCAGGCTGTGCATGAAATTGTGTTTTTTCGTGATTTTCAGGTATATAGTGATAAAGGAATGTAGTTACTGAGCCTGTAGCGAAGGTTGTTCTTGGTATAAAAGACCTCAAACAGCCATTAGTACGGGTTCAGTAACTACATTTCGTCATATCGCAAACTACCGAATGTATGAAATAGGGAATTTATTCCACTGCAGAATGAGCGTCACGATAGACAAAAACTTGGTAGCTATATCCCGTAATCTGTGAGGCTGTAATAACGGGACGAAAGACCTTCAACAGCCATCACTATGGGTTCAGTAACCATGTTTACTCATATTACAAACTACCGATCATATATGAAATAAGGAAGCTATTCCATTGCATAATGAATGCCATTATAGACAAAAACTACCTAAGCTGATAACTTGAAATAATGGGGAGAATGGGTAGAACTAAACTACAGATCTAGACATATTTAAGCGCGTGATCCACCAAATCGATGCTCAGAGATGGCCAGCCAGCTGGACTTTACACGGCCGGCCAGAGGCAACGACCGCACTGGTGCGGGCGACAGGGTTTTCAATGGGCGGGTCCGGCCGATTCCGGCTGATTTGCTGCTCCACCAGGCAGATTGTCCCAGCCGATCTGAGTCGATGAACGATTTGGGTGGCCAATGTCCACAATTCCTCCACATGGTCATCGTCCGGCCCTAACTCACTCTTGGTGGATCACGCGCTTTAAGGATAACACCAGGAAACACATTGAGATCATATGTCCCACCTGGAATATCGATCAAAGAGAAACGAAACAAAAACTACACCTAAAGGGCCCTTCTATGTATCCTAGTGACTGTAGCATCGAGTGATTGAGCTAAAATCTAAGTCTCAGTATTTCAGCAGAGACCTATGTACGAGAAAACAGACAAGATCTACGATAAAATAGAAACTTGAGTAAAGTCACAGAAATCTTACAGTTTCCTCGAAATTTCGATATGCTGCAAAGTGATTACAATTAAAATGTCAGGCAACTTGTACCAAGTTCCAACTTCAAAGTAACATTCAATGTTACCAATGAGCATATATAGATATAGAAATATAGATTCAGTTTAATGATTACTATATTCCCATGCTGTATATATACTGTAAATATGCAGTTTCTCTATATAACGTAAAAAGTACCGTAGGAAACACTGTTCCGTATGGAAAAATAGGAACACTTTTTTTGTATGCATCAAGTAAAATATTAGTTGTTAGACCAAAGTAAGTCAATCATTTTATTAATTTGGGTTTTGGGTTTATTTTGGGTAATTTTATTAGTTTGTACGGAACTCGGCGTAAACGCCTCGTTCCGTACGAACCGTAAATTATCATCTTGTTTTGTAGCTTGTACAGCATGGTCAGGTCGTTCTATATAATTACCTACTGCTGCTCCCTATACTGTATTGTATTGTGTACCGCACACTGTGCAGTACAGGGTTATACGGAACACATTGAGACATAGGCAGAGTATGGACGTTGACTTCAACATAGTTTTTAAACCACTTTCTTGTAAGGTTTGGTCTCAGGGTAATGAGATCAGAAAACTACTGTATATACATGTATTTATTTAGTATGGTCAATTTAGTTGGTACTAGAACAGATGTGGTGGGGTTTTCTCCCTTACATCAGTAACATTCTTTTTTTAAATGTCAATATCAGGAACAAGATCAGAAACGTGAGTGACCTATATGGAAATAAAGTCTTGAGATATTTTTAGGTATTTTATTTGTGTATATCTTATTAATATAAACATTTCAATTGGCAATAGGACAGATAGGGTGAGATTTCCAGGCATGGGTTTGTTTTTTTTTTAAATTTTTTTTTTTTTTAAAAGCAATTTGTATTAAGAGAATATTGTGTGTATTGACTATAACAAAAAATCCCGAAGCGGTTTCCAGGGGCTTGGGGGGGGGGGGGGCTGTATTTTTAGTTATTCTAATTGAGTTTCTGGGCTCAGCTGGGAGCTGACTTTTAGTTTTTTGTGTTATGTTAATTTATTTTCTCCTTGCATTTACATTAATCTCAAACATGACGTTGAAAAATCTTGAGAAACTCAGAGAAATCCCATATCTGTATTTTCAAATGGAAATATTGCTTTCGTTAATACACATTTCAGAGGAGTATTTCTTAATAAAGATGAACTGAGAGATGGTTTTCCTAAATAAATAAATAAAATAAAACAAAACCTGTGAACAGTGCAGAGTAGCGTGACTCACACTGCAACGCTCGATGACCGACATTAACGTCACTGCAGCGCTCTTACATCAAAAAGTACAAAAACAATTCACGGAAAAAAACACCACCACTTCAAAAGGGAAACTAGCCCAGGGCCCATTCATATCCATGCCAGGGGTAATATACGGGTAGATGACCATCAGTTTTTTGTTTTTTTTAGGACCATGGAAGTGCCTGTGATACATGAAATGGGAATTTTTGTCTGTACGTTATTTATGTACGCAGTACATACGTCCTTACAACTGTGTACTTTATGAGCCAAGCTCTGTTAGTAGGTTCTTTGTTTTCTTTTAGCAATATTTTTTTTAGCCAAGGGAATATTGTGTGTACTACAATCACCGAGTTCAGCGATACAGCTGTTCTCACACTCGGGTCTAGCCCCCTACTCCTCATTCTAATGGCGGGTGTTCAGCCGAATAAGCTGTGCATACCATTTTTGTGTAAGTCTTTGGTATGACCCGATTAGGGTTTGAACCCACAACCTCCCGTGCTCGAGGCGAATATCCTTAGCCACCGAGCTTGGTGTATGTTATTTATGTGCACAGTATATGTGCCATTACAACTGTGAACTTAACGATTCCGGCTCTGTCAGTAGGTTCTCTACATTACTTATGCACACAGTATACGCACCATTACAATTGTGTACATACACAATAATCGATGGTTTTGTAGACAGGCTACTGTAAACCAAGAGAGGGTTGATGTATAGTACTACACGAGCACCAGAAAGTATATTACTACATCAACCTCGAGTGGTTTACAAAGCTGCCTGTCTACAAAAACAGTGTTTGTTGTATTTATTATCCATCTTCTCGGGCAAATCTAATCTTCACGAGTAAATCAATCGCAGAAATTGGCCTACCATAGTAGACACAGTTGTTGCTGAATTGGCTTACCATAGTGGATACAGTTGTTACTGAATTGGCTTACCATAGTAGACACAGTTGTTACTGAATTGGCTTACCATAGTAGACAGTTGTTCCTGAATTGGCCTACCATAGTAGACACAGTTGTTACTGAATTGGCTTACCATAGTAGACACAGTTGTTAGTGACTTGGCTTACCATGGTAGACAGTTGTTCCTGAATTGGCTTACAATAGTAGACACAGTTGTTACTGAATTGGCTTACCATAGTAGACACAGTTGTTACTGAATTGGCTTACCATAGTAGACACAGTTGTTACTGAATTGGCTTACCATAGTAGACACAGTTGTTACTGATTTGGCTGACCATAGTGGATACACGAAACCTTGATATTGAATTCACTTACCGTAGTGGATAATTCTGCCGAACGGCTTCACCAGATTGAAGCCCTTGACTGAGTCTTCTCCCGACAACGGATCCAAAACGATGTCCACCCCTGGAGTGCACAAAGGTCACCAAAGATTTAATGTTACATAGAAATGTAGGACTGGATTTTATACAAAAAACAGTTCTATTCGGTTTTACTCACTGACTTCCGCTGAATTGCAATGGGAAGTTTGGTGATATTTTCCTTTGCATAAAATGTGATTTTATAATACAAATATACCACGAAAATATAATAAAATGAAAATATGTTGAATACCTGGTACGTAAAATAGGCAACTATCACATTATCTTGTAATTTTCTTAGTTTAATCTGATGTTGTTATGTAAAAATAAATACTTTAAGAATTTGTATCATTAGCAGCAAAGGAAAACAAAACAATTAAATTTTGATTTCCACTTATTTATCATGCGATATATGATTCTGGAAATCCTTTTTTCTTTACTTTAATGTTAACCTTTATCCTGTGATTTTAATAAAAGTCAGAGACCAGGAAAAACAATGGGGATATTTTTCATGCGGAAGAGAAAATGTGAAGAGGGTGTACGGGAGGTTCAAACCACTGTTGTATTGGCATGAATGAGGCTTGATTTTTACTATCTTTGTTCTATACTTAAAAGAATAATTTCATAAACTGGAAATGAAAACAAGGATTTCCACGTAAAAGTGGAAAACTGCCATCTCTGAGATGAGCTCAGTGGCTTATTGGTAGGGTGTTCGCCTCGACTATAGGAGGTCATGGGTTCAAACCCTGGTCGGGTCATACTAAAGACTTACACAGAAATGGTACCCACTGCTCATTCGGCTTAACACCCGCCATTAGAATGAGGAGTAGGGGGCTAGGGCCTGAGTGGAAGAACGGCTGTATCACTGAATTTGGTGATTGTACACACAATATTCCCTTTATATAAATTGCTTTAAAAGAAAAAAGGTTACCGTTGGGGCTGATCTTCTTGACCTCGGCGGAGTAGTCCGTGGTGCGGTAGTCAATGGGGTGAGTGACGCCGTTCTCCTTGATCTGGTCATGCTTGGCGGCAGACGCGGTGCCGAACACGGTTACGTTATCCACCGTCTTACACAGCTGAGTGGCCGCCGTGCCCACGCCACCTGCCGAAACAAGAATAAACTACAGTCTTCAGATTACAGTTTACATTAAACTGGCCACTAGAGCAGATGCTTACTACAATACGTTAGCTCTGGTGTATCATCTCAACACTGGTATTTTTGTCCCATAGGCCTACCAATGGAACCCGTTCTTAATGCCCCTACGAGTATTGCAGCTCGTTCTCTATGGTCCTATGTGTCATCCGTTCTTTTAGTGAAAACAGGAGTGAGATAAATACAGAAAGCAACTAGTTTTGGTCAAGGAAGTCGTTCTCCAACTCGTTTGAATGCTACAGGATATTCACTTGGCTGTCGCCTTGTTCATATCACACCACATCTAACTCGTGGAGAACGACAAATTTGACCAAAACTTGTTGGTTTCCTCTTTAGTCTGATCCTGGCTACTTTAACCCACTCTCCCAGCTGAGATTCTGACTATCTTAGTCAGAATCTCAGCTGAAATTGACCAGTAGTTGTCAGGAGAACTCGACCAGTTTTGGAGAATTCGATTGAAGAACTCGACCTGTTTCAGATATGTATGGATAAGACCGTTTAATATATAAGGCAAGATCTGACTGGTTAGATTTTAGCTTTATCCACAGTTGTAATAAGATACTTGGGTTGGGAAGATTTAGAACAGGTCGAGTTCATTTTGGATCAAGTTCTTCTGACAGTTCAAGTTTTTTTATGGGTCAAGTTTTTTTACAGATCAAGTTTTTAACGGGTCAAGATTTTTAAGGGTCAAGCTTTTTACGAGTCAAGTTTGTTTCGGGTTGAGTTCTTCAGTATTCGCGGAGAAGGAGGCAGCTGGCCAATCTAGGTTTGCACAGACAATACTTGGTGGCTTTGTGGCCAATAACTCGAGAGATAGACAAGTAGTAATACATGAGAGATAGCGAGAGTATTACTCTGCATCAACTGCCAAAGCAGAATCAATATATATATACTAACAGTTGTCCATACAAAGTGATATTGATACAGACCGAGATGCTAGTGAGGTTTAAAAAAACCCAGAAAATAACCAAATCCTGATTATATCCAGGGATGAAAGTCGGGCCTGATGAAAAAGTCGGAAACAAAAACACCAAAAATACTGGGGCGTATTCGGGAGGGGGGGGGGGGGGGCCCTGCCGTCAAACAAAATTTCGGCACTTGACGGAACTCTGCCGGCAGTGTCAACGGCCCTTGGCGCGTTTAACTGCCGCCAAAATACTGACTGTCTGTTTCCCCGGCGTGTGCGTCAATACTAACGGCCTATGGAGGTTTATACTTTGTTAATGATCATATTTCAAGATGCAGAAATTTCTGATTTCCGTCAATTGTCGGCGAACTTGCATCCCTGTATATCCATTATTTATCTCTAACATGATCAAGACTAAGTACACTAGCAAAACCTGGAAACAACAGGTAAACTGACATCTCTTCACGAAAAAAAAAAAAGACAAACTGATATGAATTAAGCAATATTGGATTATGTTTTTCTGTGTGTAAATACAAACCAATGCAAGACAATTACGCATCTTTCCTAATTTCAATCTGAGAGTAAATTTATACGTATTAAGGTAATTTTATAGATAATATATATTTTTTTATTTCCAATTTTTTTGGAGTGTTTTAATACTCTAACAATTTTTTTATATATATATATATATATATATATTTTTTGTTTGTTTGTTGTGCAGTCGTACTTGGACCTTACGCCTCGTTTAAACCCACTCTGAGTTGTGCAGTCGTACTTGGACCTTACGCCTCGTTTAAACCCACAATTTTATAGATAATAGTTCAACAGCAGACATTACCACATCCCCCGCTGAACTGCTGGATAGTTGATTTACTTCGCGGGCCTCATTCATTTCAGGTTATTACCCCGGATGCAGGGTACAGGACTTTTTATCATCATTTACTGGTAGAGTGAGTACCGACTAATTAGGTCAGCAATTAGTGGCCTATGTCAGGTATTGCTGAGTTCCGGCTTATCAAGTGTAGGAGTATCTAACCACACTCTCACCAAGCCACCTCCAATTACTCAGATAGGGAGTATTATACGGAAACACGATTACTGGAGTCGTACGTCAAATATAACAAGTTCTGAATGAGGTCCAGTAGGGCTCATCAAGTGTAGGAGTATCTGACCACACTCTCTCACTGAGCCACCTCCAATTACTCAGAGAGGGAGTATTATACGGAAACACGATTACTGGAGTCGTACGTCAAATATAACAAGTTCCGAATGAGGTCCAGTAGGGCTCATCAAGTGTAGGAGTATCTATCCACACTCTCTCACTGCGCCAACTACAGTTACTCAGAGACAAAGTTTTATACAGATACATGATTACTGGAGTCGTATGTCAAATATATGCTGTATAACGAGTTCCGAACGAGTTCCGGCTCATCAAGTGTAGGAGTGTCTGACCACACACATTCAACGTGCCACCTCCATTTACTCAGGATTATATGGAAACACGATAACTGGAGGCATAAATCGAAATAACGCGGGATATTGTCAACCAGATTTCCTAATCGCTATGGGTCTAAAAAACATGGTAAAAGCCATTTTAATTAGAAAGTAGTCATTTTCCTTTAATGTGGGCCACATAAAAAAAGTTATAAACCTGTGCACAAACTTCTTTGAAATACTGCTCGCTGCTGGGCATGACGTATAAATAATGTTCGGGCCCACTGTCAGGCTGTGCATGAAATGGTGTTTCTGTGTGATTTCCAGGTATATGCTAATAAGGAAACATAGTCACTGACCCTGTAGTGATGGCAGTTCTTAGTCTTGCTTGGCCCAGCTACAGCCCTTCGACTATGGCTTCAGGCCGTAGTAGTGGAACAAAATACCATGAATTTTTAGAACCATGTGTGTCCGGACTTAATTGTCCAGACTTGTAAGTTTGTGGTCTTCTAAAAAAAAAAATCCTTTTTATTTTTTAAATTTGAAATACCTTGAATAGCCATCACTATTAACTTTTCCTCATATTACAAACTACCGAATACATGAAAAAAGGAATCTATTCCACTGCAGAATGAGCGTTATCATAGACAAAAACTCGGTTGCTAGATTTCCTCATAATATGGCATCCCATAATCTGTGTGGCTGTAGTAATGGGACAAAAGACCTCGAATGGCCACCACTACGGGCTCAGTAACTACATTTCCTCATACTACGACAAATTTTAGTATCTGATAGGTATCTGCTCACTGGTATCTAAAGGCCATGCTCCACTGCAGCCAATCCGGTGGAGATTGGGTGGCGATCTTTTGATCGCTGGCTGCTCGGCACCTAGTCGCCGATAGTGGAGCTGCAGAGAAGCTACGGTCTGCACTCAAACTCCTAGCAGTCTCTAATCGGCCCCCATGTTCTCCTCACGGTCACGCATGAGGCAAGATCAATCGCAGAACGGGTGGAGATTGGGTGAAGATTGTTCGGAGACCAACAGTTGGTACAATGGAGCATCACCTTAATAATAAACGAAAAACACCACAAAGAAGTATGCGTGGTGCCACCTACCGGCTGCCATGTGCACGAGCACGCTCTGGTTGGGACGCAGGTTGCCAAAGTTGAAAAGGATCACGTGGGCAGTGACGTAGGTGATGGGCAGCGCCGCGGCTTCCTCGAAGGACATGTTGTCCGGGATCTCGAAGACATTGTTGGCGCTGAGGGCAGCATACTCCGACCACAGCCCGAAGTCCTTGAAGCAGACCACACGCTCCCCGCCCTACAAACACACAAAGACGAAATCAGTTTATTATTCACCCAATACAAGGTGTCCATAGTAAACCTAATACAAGGTGTCCATAGTAAACCTAATACAAGGTGTCCATAGTAAACCTAATACAAGGTGTCCATAGTAAACCAATAGGAACTCTGTATGGACATACCCAGCACATACAGATATGTTGTATTATCCACCTAATACAAAGTGTCCATAGTAAACCTATAAGAACTCTGTATGGACATTCCCGGCACATACTATGTATGCCCTGGCACATACAGATATGAGTGGTTGGGGGTGGGAGAGACGGGATAGCTTTCCAGGCCTCCTGGTACCACTCTTCCTCAATATTGTTTTTTAATAGGGTTTGATAATAAAAATATAGATTTTTACAGGTTTTTCAAGGTGAAAGACATAGGCTTTTATAGGTTTTTGGGGTTAACATATTCACCAGGATGGAGTCAAAATAAAGTGAATCACTTATCTTCAGTTCTTGATTTCTAAAAAGATTTACCAAGTACTAATTTGCAGGACATCAGGATGTCTGGCTCATCAGGTTAGACATGCATGCTGAGTTTCCAACAGGCTAGCCAGACTGGCAAGAAGTCATATACAACTGTTGATTCTTAAACATTTTTATGATCTCTTAAATACAGTGACAATGTGGATTTCTTGTCATTTGAAAATCTGACTTTTTGTCGAGTTAACTTCTAAGATTTTCTGTATACATCAATCTGCATGGCAGTGAAAAAATATAGGTTTTATTAATATATAAGGGTTACTTTAAAAAGATAAAGGCTCGAGAGTTAAAATATAGGTTTTTATAGGTTTTATGGGTTCAAATTTGTTTCTTCCCACTGTTCCGCGGTTCTCCATCTCGAAGATATCACAGTTCAATGAATCAATTTTTTTCTTGTTATAGGTTTTTATAGGTTTTAAAGGTTTCACAGGGAGGTCTGTATTTCTGTTGGAGGTTGGGGGCGGGAAAGCGGGGTTGAATAAACATGACGGGTGTTTGGCCTGGTTGCTAATGGCCTGTCCGGTCTACTCGTACATCACACATTAATCATGCCGCGACACATTCCACTTGACCACAATCTGTCGGGATCCTGATTGACATGTCAGTCGTACAATGAGTACACTGCGGGGTCGCCGCAAACAAGCTCCGGCTTAATTCTGTCACGTGATACCCGTGAGAGCTTCCTCGTTCTCACACCAGAGGGCAACACCGTACACATGTCAGAAAACTGGGCCAACTTTGTGCAACCTTTTTTTGCTGGGATACTGGGATGCCAATTGGGACCAGAAAAAAAGTGGAAATATTTTTTCATGTGGAATTTGCAGCCGCAGAGAGATTGAGAAAATATGGAAAACATGTTAGTGCCGACCATGGCTTGGGACTGAGGGAATGTGGCAGGCTAGTGTCTTTGTTTTACACAACGAGTTTCATATACTGAAAACACAAAGTGGGATTTCCATGGAAAAGCAGAAATTTGTCATCTTTGTATTTATTCTGGAGTTAATAACTAAGATAAAAGTATCACATTTTCAGTTGGTTCCAGACTCAATATTATCCTTTCATAGATTTTAGTCAACTTAGAGCCTTACTCAACTAAATCCCTATAGAAAATAAGACAAAGTTCGATACCCTTTGATGTAATTAGGACATTGGGAAAGAGTTTTTAAATATTTAAAGCAGTGAAGTAGACATTATAACCCAAGAGGCAGAAAAGGTGAGATTTGTAGACTTTTTATTGTCAAGGATATCAGTTGGGGTCAGGGAAAAAGTCGAAATATTTCGATGTGTATTTTTCTGCCTCAGAGAGATCGAGAAAACTTGGATAATATATCCTTGTCGGCCATGGCATGGGGCTGAGGGTCTTTGGGGAGGTCCAAACCATTTTATTTGTGTCAATAAGGTTAAATCAATATTATCTTTGTTTGACGCCAGGAAAATAAATCAAAATGGATTTCTGTCTTGTGAACCAACGATTGAGTTGGAGATTCTCTTTATAAAGAGTTTGAATGTCTTTTTGTTCCCTTTCTGATTGTCTTTTCATTTACATCTTTATCTAATATTCCTCTCATTACCTACCATATATAAAAAGGCATGATTTCGACAGGATCTGCTTGGAGTTGCTCCCCCACATAACGAGAGACAGAACCAGAGATGTCCATGGAGAGTGAAACACCACAAGAGTGAGATTCTCGGGTTCATAAAAACTCAAACCTATTGTTTATTTTTTAGATCTGATACCTCGATACATTTGTTCTCTTATGATATATTTCTAGCCATGTTGAAAACTACATTCAATCCTGTGGTTTTCCGATCTCCTTACCCCGAGACAAACCTCTGAGATCCTCCGCAATTCAAAGATGGCGCAATGTTCGCTGGTCCCTAAATCACGCTGGATTTCATCATCAAGTCTTTAGGTGGTTTTAGGCCACCACCGCCACCATCATGAATATTCATGAACTGCTGAGAGTTTGCTCTGGTGACCAGTGTAGCCTACGAGCTGTAGCGAACTATTAACACAGGTGTCAGTTTTCCATTTTCCCGTGGAAATCCAGTTTTTCGTATTTAGTATACGTAATTGCTTTTCCTTGTGTCAAACAAAGATAATATTGATTTAGCCTGATTTACTCAGATAAAACAGAAGTTTGAAACTCCCCATGCCATGGCCAACAAGGACAAATTATCTAAATTTTTCCAATCTCTCTCAGGCAGAAAAATCCACATGAAAATATGTCCACTTTTTTCCCTGACTCCAACTGACATCCCTGATTAAACCACTACTGTAGAAGCAACTTCGTCGCTACAGAATATTAACGCGCTATTTGGTGAAAATTTGCGGTATTACAGGGTGATTTCCTGGTCATCCGCGTGGACACACGGCAGTCTATGTGCTATGTGAGTCCTAGAGCAGAAGGCGCTAGTAACAGACAAAATCTGAAAAAAAAAAAAAATCAAAAAATCTGAGAGTAGTGAAACCAGGACAAACAACCCCAGAACTGAGCTCCAAGTGACATGCTCGCATCTGCCCGACAGCTGCCAGTGTTTGGAAGTAGTCGTTCGGGAGACAAAGTCAATTTTAGAAAATCCTCACCAGGAGATATTGGAATACTGGAGACAAATAAGGGTAGGTTAGGTTGTAGAGTAGACACCGGTAGTCTTATCGGCCCATCACAGATAGGATCTACAGTAGATGTACTTTTAGGCTCCTTTATTATATTGATAATCTTCTCATCAAGTCAGATAAAAGACCCCCGAATGATGACTGGTTCACAGCTGAACAATATCGAGATGTCAGGGAGGAATAATATCAAGAAACGTCATGAAATTTCATATGATTGTTTGTATGGCATGAGTTGTCTTCGCGGAATGATATCACGAAGCGGAGCTGAGTGATATCTGTAGCGGAAGACAACGAATGACAAACAATTATATGAAATTGAGTAACGTTTAGATTTTATCCTACCATGTAACCAGTGGCATATAAATATTTTATGGCATAACCGTGGCATACAGGCCCACCATGTTAAGTCTATGGAGATTTATATGAGGGTTAGGATAAATGACATTATCAAGGTTACACTGTCAGGGTCCCCAAGAGTCTCCCGTTGTGGCTCAGTGTCCTTTGTCCCTGTTTGAATCAAGGACACTCAGTACTCATGTACTTAATACTGTTTTAAGTACATATGTACTGTCACTGAGGTCAAGGACTCTCTGTACTGATGTACTTAATGCTGCGTTAAGTACACATGTACTGTCACTGAGATCACGGACTCTCAGTACTCATGTACTTAATGCTGTGTTAAGTACACATGTACTGTCACTGAGGTCAAGGACTCTCAGTACTCATGTACTTAATGGTGTGTTAAGTACATATGTACTGTCACTGAGGTCAAGGACTCTCGGTACACATGTACTTAATACTGTGTTAAATACACATGTACTATCACTGAGGTCAAGGACTCTGTGTACTCATGTACTTAATGGTGTGATAAGTACACATGTACTGTCACTGAGGTCAAGGACTCTCGGTACTCATGTACTTAATGGTGTGATAAGTACACATGTACTGTCACTGAGGTCAAGGACTCTCAGTACTCATGTACTTAATGCTGTGTTAAGTACACATGTACTGTCACTGAGGGTAAGGACTCTCGGTACTCATGTACTGAATGGTGTGTTAAGTACACATGTACTGTCACTGAGGTCAAGGACTCTCAGTACTCATGTACTTAATGCTGTGTTGAGTACACATGTACTGTCACTGAGGTCAAGGACTGCCGGTACTCATGTACTTAATGCTGTGTTAAGTACACATGTACTGTCACTGGGGTCAAGGACTTTCGGTACACATGCACTCGACCCACTGCAGAGTGACTGTAACACGGAATGCTAATAGGTCAAGGCCGGGTGGCTGTACCATTACTCTGTGTTGAGCACTCTTGTACCCCTCCTCCTGCCAGTCTACTTGTAGTTTTTCAGGATTTTTAGATTCATAAATAGATGTAGGCCAATTTCTAACAGTATCTCACTTACACCAAGTGTGGTGGTATAGGGATACAAAGGAAGGACTGAAGGTTTTTAATCAGGGGATAACTTACAAGATTGGTTTTTCTACAGACTTACTTATATCATGCGGGATGAAACGTTGCTACTTCATAAAGAAATAGCCCTGATGTTCTGTCCATGTTGTTACTGTACATATCACTATTATTAAGGCTGTTAGTTGCCAGTAGGTATCCATAGTGAACTAAAAAGCGAGTACCACGAGCTGGGATTGACTGTAAACAGGCATGTTTTTGCATTTTTGATCTCCAGGATAAATAAAATGATCTAAAAAAAAAGAAAAAAGATCGAGCTAGCACTTAATTAAATTTAACAACTAAACACTGTAGAATGTGTGCAGTGACCCAATTCTTACCACGCCTAACGCTACCGTTATCCTTAGCCTGCATCAGTAAAATAACGAGAGAAAAAATAATCATAAAAACCCTACGTGAACCTTTTATCAAGACCTGGTTCACAATGATGCAGCAGCACACAGTATGTGGGCGTCAGGAAGGAGTTGTTCGGAGTCTGTTATGGTATGTTTGGTATCTTTATTTCAGCTTTGTAGTGCATGACTTTTACAACCATATCCATGTCGTATCTATGTCGTATTGTAGTTATAACTTTCCACTTGTCTCGTTCGTCAAGTTAATCATGAGGTATGTACAGCACACAGACAAATCACCATGTAGTCGTCATGGCTGGGTGAACATCCAGGTCACATATCCTCAGTTAATGTTTCCCAGGTTAATAAACTCATCATTCCACCACCTCTCCACTCAATGAATATAACAATGTGTGTGTGATACTAGCATGAAACATGATTGTTTGTATGGCATGAGTTGTCTTCGCGGCATGATATCACGAAGCGGAGCTGAGTGATATCTGTAGCGGAAGACAATGAATGGCATGTAAGCAATTGTATGAAATTGGGTGATGTTTAGATTTTATCCTACCCCATCAAATGTTTTTAACTTCATATGTCACCATTGGCATATAAATATTTTATGGCATAACCGTGGCATACAGGCCAACCATGTTAAGTCTATGGAGATTTATATGAGAGGTAGGAGTCACATCAGGGAAGTCTTCCTGGAAGGATACAGCAACATGCAAACAATGATATCTCCAGAAATAGATCCCCCTTTTTGGTATGTTTTACTAAGTCTAGAGTTTGTTTGTTTGGTTTGATTTAATGTCCAGTCAACCATGATAGGTCCTTACCAGACTTTCTCAAAGTTCTTTTACACCACGAGGGTGGTGATTGAATCTATGTGATGAATTCTGGCAGAAATCTCATCCCTATACATTTACCGAAGTGAGAGTTCTTTTACTTCCCACACCACATAGACATGGTATGAGATAGAATGGCCATTGATATAGCAGTAAATCTACCACTGCTGGGGCTGGGACTCGAACCCACAAAGTCCTACAACCTTGGGGTTACTCCCCACCCCCGAAGTCTAGAGTGCAAGTACAAATTTCTAAATTAAGTTATTGTAGAACTCTGCCTAACGGACACCCCACGTTAACGGACACTTTTGCTTGGAACGGTTTCCTCTATTAGAAGTTTAGTTCAACCCTGTGTAAGCGGACATCCCGCATAAGTGGATATTTTGGCCTGGAACGGAGGGTGTCCGCTTATGCGGGGTTCTACTGTACATAGTCTTTGGTTGATTGTGTAGTCTAGCGTCCAATATGTTCTATTCGACCTACTTTGGGTTTGATGGTGATCAAATCTATGAGATGAATTTAGGTAGAAATCACACCCATCCACATTTACCGAGGTGAAAGTTCTTTTTAGTTCCCACACCACATTTGAATGAGATAAAACACACCTTTTTGAAATGGTCGGTTAACCACAAACCACAGGGGGCGGGGATTTTAATACTAGCTGACGATTGACGCTAATGTCTACCAATCTACATCGGTTTATTTCAACTCCTATTAGAACATTTATGTTCTTGTGAATCAATGTATTTTTTTTCTCTTTTTTTTTATGATGATGATGTCCATCAAGGTAGCATCGGTTGCCCATAGAAGTGCCATAGCCACGTTTCATAAATCTTGTGAATTAATGTTTATTTAATGGCTTCTTTTCCGACAACGAAGGCAAGTAAATTGATACTATACAGAAACTGGCTTACTCTCTTCGTATGTCAAAAATACTTTAACTTACATAGATTACCTGCCAACAGTGTGAGACAGGGCAGCTTTACTGGTATATGTAATACAACATATCGGTATGTGACGGGTATGTCCATACATGGACACTTTGTATTAGGTGGATAATACAGCATATCTGTATGTGCCGGGTATGTCCATACAGAGTTCCTGTAGGTTTACTATGGACACTTTGTATTAGGTGGATAATACAACATATCTGTATGTGCCGGGTATGTCCATACAGAGTTCCTGTAGGTTTACTATGGACACTTTGTATTAGGTGGATAATACAACATATCGGTATGTGCCAGGTATGTCCATACATGGACACTTTGTATTAGGTGGATAATACAACATATCGGCATGTGCCGGGTATGTCCATACAGAGTTCCTACAGGTTTACTTTGGACACTTTGTATTAGGTGGATAATACAACATATCTGTATGTGCCAGGTATGTTCCTGTAGGTTTACTACAGACACTTCATATCAGGTAGATGATAAATAGAAATAGGAGCGGTGGAGCAGGCCTTATGCTCACCGTCAGCGGTCATTTGTTGAATGGGCCTCACTATAAGAATATTTAGAAGATGCCTGGCGTAGTAGAAATCTGTCCTGTCAAGTGAAAACCCCCATTAGTCTCAACCCCTTCTACTTTTTTACAATAGCGAAGAGCAGGGTTTTGGCCCACCAGATTCAGGTCAATTATAGACTGTAGAACCGTCCCAAGGCGCTATCAACACTATGTAAGGAGGTCAGGGTGAAGGTCGTGGTTTGCTCTGAATGCAGTCCTTGGCTGCTGGGTTAATCCATGCCTTCTATATTCCTTATATGGCAGTGAAGGCATAGGGACAACTCCATGCTTGAGCCGGACAATCAGTTCGGCTCCCCTGCTGTGTTCATGTAACAGGGCCCTGTCGCCGGGTCATGTACATCACATGACATCCAAGATGGCCGCCCTGCGCCCACACCCCGCGTGGTGGGTGGCAAACCGAGGCCCGGTGTAATGCGAAAAACGGTTACCCTGCGAAAAACTTGTTTTATCACCCACGAGCATGCGCAGTGATGAAGTCCATGATTGGAGAGTGAGAAATTTGCCGAAATTAAGCATATTACCTCATATCACGACATGTAATTCTCATGGTGAAATACTATTTTTCCAGTCATTTGAATTAAAATCACATAAAAATGATAGCACGGCCAATAGTCTGTGATATCTGAACGGAAGAACGTGTGCAGACGCCAGCGAGTATTGAGTGGGCGATAAAACAAGTTTTTCGCAGGGTAACCAATTTTCGCAGCACACCGGTCGGGGTTTTTCTGATGGGTTTGGCATGTCCACATGTACCATAGTACTACTGAGTCTGCCTCATTACTGTGACGGCCTTTTAGCCCACATCTGCCTTATTAATCATGGGATGGGACAAAGCACTCGGCGAACTGGTGTGAAACACACTTCCCACACATGTGGGTGTAACCAACCAGTACCACTCTGTCTTCTCCTGATAGGAAATTATTTGTATGTACAGTAAAACACCGCTTATAGCCGATTTTTTATTAGTGATTTTTGAAAAAAAATCGGCTAATAAATTTCGCCTTGTGAATTACTAGGCTATTCAAACTCGCTGGGATACAATCTCTGACTGTAAAGTTTTATAAGTCTCCTCTATAGTATGTTATAACAGTTGATATGTCCTTGTTAATATGAATATATTATCCTTTGTATATGTATTATCATATATACCGTGTGTTAAATAGGTGTTCAATTACCTAAAATTACCACCTGAGCATATGTACAGCCTTCGTGAATATTATCACCAGAATATCGTATAATATTTAGAATTTAAAAAAAAAAAAAACATATTTAAAGGGGTTGAACAGATGTAGTTTCCGTTCAGCGATATCTTGCTGAATAAAAAAAGTCATCTGAATTCATATCCTGAACATAATTTGTTATAGATATATGTTCAGTAGTGGCTAGGTGTTGATTCTAAGGATTCTAAAAAAAAATTGTTATTGATAATAGGGAAGGCGGTAAGAAGAAAATGTTAAATTTGCTGCTTCGGAGAGACTGGAAACATAGAAAAGCAGTCAGTGTCGGCCACGGTATGAGACTGGGTCTGTGGGTACAGACTACAGTTTTATTAGTGTGAATGAGGCTCAATTGATATTACCACTGTTTTACACAAGGAATAAAGACATTTACATGGAAAAAATACAAATCTGCCACCTCTGAAAAGATGTCCATCAACCTGTCATCTTCTTTTCCTATTTTTTGTGCTGATATTTGTTGCTATGTTACCTTGTGATGAGGCAATGCCGACAAACGTTTTGTATCAGAAAAAAACCCTAGTAAAATACGAGATATAATTAAGTAAATAAGAAACAAAACGAGATAAATGTGCTGTAAAAATCGGCTGTGTCATTGTCAGGTCATGTGATTCACCGATATTTCAAGTTCCGGTTCCGGGTTACTGCAGTGCCCGGATGACACCGACATCTATCGCCGATTCTCACCGACCCGATCGCCGATTATAATCGGTAAAACTGATGTGGCTGCACGAGGGTACCCGATTTTCACCGATTACAATCGGGCACTGCCTTCCTGCGAGTAATGCACAATTCTCGGTGGGAAGAGGTGTGATCGGTCGGTGAAGTGCGTACAGCGACATCATTGTTCCCGATTTTAATCGGCGATCGAGTCGGTGAGTTTGTTTGTTTGGGTAGTTTCACGTCCAATATGTTCAATTAGACTTACTTTAGGTTTAACTGAATCTATGTGATGAATTTAGGTAGAAATCTCACCCCTACACATTTACCGAGGTGAGAGTTCTTTTACTTCCCACACCACATAGACATGGTATGAGAAGGACTGGCCTTTGATATAACAGTAAGTCTACCACTGCTGGGGACGAAGGAGAAAGGTGGCTGTACACCACACCACATAGACATGGCATGAGAAGGACTGGCCTTTGATATCGCAGTAAATCTACCACTGCTGGGGGTGAAGGAGAAAGGTGGCTGTACACCACACCACATAGACATGGTATGAGAAGGACTGGCCTTTGATATGGCAGTAAGTCTACCACTGCTGGAGTCCGTGTTAGATGTCAGTGTCTTAACGTCATCCCGATTACCTGCCCACGCTGCGGTTCCCAGCCTCCTCCTGCCCCGGGCCCAGTTCCGCCTGAGAGGAGGCCGGGTCACCAGGCTAATTGGAGTTCCCGTAATGCATGGAACTTTATCATATCCCTACAGCCGAACACTCCATGGTTACATACCGCTGTTTGGTATGTGATGTTATTATATCCGTACAGCCGAACGCTCAATAGTTACATACCGCTGTTTGGTATGTGATGTTATTACATGTATATCCGTACAGCCGAACGCTCCATAGTTACATACCGCTGTTCTGTATGTGATATTATTATATCCCAAAACTCCATAGTTACATACCGCTGTTCTGTATGTGATATTATTATATCCCAAAACTCCATAGTTACATACCGCTGTTCGGTATATGATGTTATTATATCGCTATAGCCGAAAGCTCCATAGTTACACACCACTGTTTGGTATGTGATGTTATTATATCTCTATAGCCGAACGCTCCATAGTTACATACCACTGTTCAGTATATGATGTTATTATATCCCTACAGCGGAACACTCCATAGTTACATACCGCTGTTCGGTATGTGATGTTATTATATCCCTATAGCCGAATGCTCCATAGTTACATACAGATGTTCTGTATGTGAGAATTTTGGAATTTCTTGGTGAAAATACCAGAATTCAAGTCACTCGACTTACACCCTCATGACTTAAATTTGAGGGGCTCACCTCATATTCCACAGTTCTCACACCCGAAGTCAGTCTTCCTCTATTACTACCACACCTATCGCCTTTTATCTCATGAGGTACGTTTATTTTGATGCTTCCTTTGAACTCTGTCCTCAACAATAAATAACCACTGAGTGAGACCAGCCGCGAAGGGCAATTTAGGTGATTATTGCTGTCGTAAATGTATTTTACTTTCCTGATAGTGTTGTTAGTTTGATGTAGATAGCATATTTTATCAGTTGGTATTGACAATTTTAGTTGGTCAAGGGACAATAACTAGATTGATAGAGATTTATGGAGCACTCTCTATCAATACCTGCATGGCGACAAGAACCGAGGTTCTCTGATCCGATTCTGACCGACGAATGTGTTTTGACAATCTGACGATCGGATCAGTATCATATATCTGGCCCGATTATTACCGATTCACTCCGACTATCGGGTCAGTATCGTATATCTGGCCCGATTATTACCGATTCACTCCGACTATCGGGTCAGTATCGTATATCTGGCCCGATTATTTAAGATTCACTCCTACTTTTGGATCAGTATTGTACATCTGGCCCGATTATTACCGATTCACTCCGACTATCGGGTCAGTATCGTATATCTGGCCCGATTATTACCGATTCACTCCGACTATCGGGTCAGTATCGTATATCTGGCCCGATTATTTAAGATTCACTCTTACTTTTGGATCAGTATTGTACATCTGGCCCGATTATTACCAATTCACTCCGGCTATCGGGTCAGTATCGTAAATCTGGCCTGATTATTACCGATTCACTCCGACTATCGGGTCAGTATCGTATATCTGGCCCGATTATTACCGATTCACTCCGACTATTGGGTCAGTATCGTATATCTGGCCCGATTATTTACGATTTACTCTGACTATTGGGTCAGTATCATACATATGGCCCGATTATTTGAGATTCATTGACTATCGGGTCAGTATCGTACATATGGCCCGATTATTTACGATTCACTCCGACTATCGGGTCAGTATCAAAGTCCCTCGCTGCCCAACTCTGTACATACACTTCCCCTTAAACATGGTTCTACTGTATTATTCTAGTAGTAAATGTTTTTCCCCCTTTATTCACAGAATTTTGGTTGTTCTCTTTTGTTTTTTGAAGTGTTTATTCAATTCCGCTTGAAGCAGTCCTTCCACTGAATACTAACGGAGTCCTACATCTAGATTATTTCGGACACAGCATTCCCATGTGGGCGAACCCAGTTGGGATGAACACCACAATGCCAGTACACGCATACCACATCATCATCATGTAGAAAAACAAAACCAATTGACCATTGGTGTATGGTTATTTATGGGAGTATTGTTTTTTGTCGGGACCTGTTCGGCAGCACAGAGTAGTGATGGTGTTTTATAATTAGGTCAGCAGAGTGCAGTTCTTAATGAAGTGGCCCGGGTGGTTTCGGTGACTGCATACCTTAAGGGCCTGTTCCACAAACCAGGACAATAGGGAGCCAAAGTGAACCCGCTGAAACCACAGATACCCGTTCACAAAACACCATTTCCGGATATAGGCGCTCAGTACTTTGACTATGTAGGTTCGAGATTATATGCGTCATTCTCCAATTTTTTAGATCCATATTTTTTATGAACTTAACAACTGTTATCTTAGCTTCGGGACAGAGTTATTCAGAGACGATAGTAGTAAACTACACTTCAAAAGTAACAAACGAGACCAAAAACAAAAGTCTAGCCTCAACCCCCATAGGTTTAGCATTAAGCCTCGTTCTTACTGGCCACCGGAAATGGTGTTTTGTAAACGGGTATCTGTGGTTTCAGCGGGTTCACTTTGGCTCCCTATGTATCTCACTGTCGGCCTTGTTCTGGAGGCATCGGCAACCATCTTTTGCTGATTCTTGATAAATCATGGTGAATACAGTCCTAAAACCCTCACTCTGACAGCATCTGGGGTAATCTGTTTACATTCTGACACACCGCTGATATTATCATGAAACATCACGAAATTTCATAAGATTGTTTATATGGCATGAGTTGTCTTTGGACCGCAATTAACGGGTTTCATAGACAATAATCAACAAGTTGTTGACGCCTATATAGTGATACACGAGCGTTAGCAAGTGTGTTACGATGTCAACTGTGAGTGGTTTACAGAGCTGCCTGTCCACAAAACCATCGTTTGTTGCATTTATCATCCATCTTTTTGAATAAATCAAACCCATGAATTACCATATTTAGGTATAATAATAGGGACTATTTTCCCGTATACCATGGCATTGAGGCCGTATACCACTGTTTGCTATCCGTATACCACAATTATGGTATCTGACAGATTTTATATAACTGGTTGCGGTTTACCGAGTCCCCATACATCCTTAATGGGGATTCTTGCAGGTATACCATGGATAATAATGAACCGTAACCCACAATTATCGCAGTTTAATGGTTTTTATAAATATTCAAATTGGAAATCCAATGCCAGAAATGGAAATTTCAGTTATTTCTACATGTAAATCCAAAATTATATTCAGTTACTCCAAATATAAATCGGAAAACTGTGTTTCATGTGGTCGTGGTGTGGCCAGCCAGTCGCGAGCGGAACTTGTATTTACTTTGGGCGATAATAGGGAGTTTAGTAACCTCTGGAGGTTTTAGAAGGTTTTTCATGCAGTGTCGTATAGATTCAGTTTGGAGGGAGATTGCTGATAACTGGAATATGTGTCAACCAGAAGGATAGCGATTGTTGATAACTGGAATATGTGTCAACAAGGATAGTGTGTTTGAGAATATCCTTATTTATAGTGGTCTTTATATCCTGGTTAGATTCGGCAGCTTAGAATGTACAGCCATTTGTATCACACATAAGTGTAATAGAACATATTGGACGTTAAACTACCCAAACAACAAACCAACAAATATCACCTGAGTCTGTATGTGATCATTATGACGGTAGATTTAAACTTTAAAATGGGAAATTATCCTAGTAAACATAACCATCCACATCTAATTTCGCATTATTCTTTGGAAGAGGGATTTGTAATGAATCGAATGCAATAAACACCTTAAAACAAGATAGGAAGCGAACAGGGAAGAATACAGTATCTGCCTAGGAAATCTGCCTGAGAATATCAATGAAATATTATATTTTTTAGTAGAAACCAAACGGGAGTTAGACATGTCAATGTTTATGCCACGACGGGAAGGTCATGTATTACTACGCAAAGTGTTAGCTGAGCGTTGTGAGGAACAGACCTGACCAGAGTGGCATAGACACTGACAAGTCTAACTCGAGTTTGGTTTTGTATTTATCCTACCCCGTCTCCACGATTTTATGATATTAGGAAAGTCTGACTTGATTCCGTCCATGTTTTACAGCCGTCAGAATTTCTGCTGAGCAGCCAGAACTATTTACACAGGAGAATAATTCCTGATCGCTGATCGGTCAATTTTTTTATTTCCCCAGGTACATAAATTTTACTTTATGTCATGGCACACCACATAAAATTTGCCTATGTTAAATCAAGGACAGTTTTTTATAAGGGGTAGAACAAAAAAATAATTCCGAATAGGTCTCAAATGATAAAACAATTTACTCCTAATATCTTTAGTAAGCGTAGAAATTTAAATTTCTCATTTGTGGTTTTGCTTGTGATTGCCTCGATAATTCCCTACTAGCAGGTAGTAAATAACCACTGCTACATGAAGAAAGCATATCATTAAATCCTATTCCAAAACCCAGCATTTAAAATGCCTCACCATTCATAAACTTTTCTCAGATTATAATTTTCCGAAACTAGAAATGGCGGTAGATGATTAAATGGACATAAATCAATGTAGTAGCACTGTAATTATCTGAGTAGTGTAAGATAATGAGGGATTTCATTAACGACCCTTTCCTAGTCATTAGCTCTGGTTTCCTTGCGTTAAGCATGTTGTGGGTGTTTGTTTTTTCTACTTAGAATGTTATCTGGTGTAGCTACTTCCCCCGGTTTAGAAAAAAGAAGGTCTCAGAAGTAGAGTTGGCGGACGGAGAAGATCCGACTTAAGACACACGATGGGATTCATGTACCTCACATGGTGTTTGTCTGAGACAAATCCTGCTGAGATTCATGTACCTCACAGAGCGTTTGTCTGAGACAAATCCTGCTGAGATTTGGTACTGGAACACAATCTCCTCGTCTGAATTGTATGGTTCCATTTTGCTGAGACATTTGTGACATAATTCCCCCATTGGGAATTTGTTCTATATATCAGTGTTGAATACAGGTTCTAAATGTTGAATCTATGGAGAAAAAATACCAGGGTTGAGATAATATGCGTGGTTTACAGCTCACTGTATACAAAACCCTCGATTATCGTCCTTATCTCACCCCTGGTATTTTTTCTCCATAGACTTAATATTGGGAAATCGTTTCTAACGCCCATTAGATATTCAGGAAGAATATCCAATTGAAGATTATGTTATAAATGATCCCCCATTCATCATTGTTAAGGGTGAGATAAATTCAGAAACCCATTCTCGTTTAGTGTCAGAGCTCGATCCCAGTAATTCAAGCGGCTTTGCTTTGTGAATTACTACCTGATTCAAACTCGATGGGATACTTCATAAAACTGGATGAGTTTTAATCTTGGCCACCGTATGCCACGACTGGAGTTTGGCATAGTGATTTCATGAGGCGAAGCTGAGTGAAGTCTGGAGCCAAAATTCCAGGAGTCGAATGCAGTGGCCAAGATTAAAACGAATCAGGTTTTGATTTTATCCTACCTCGTCTCCTCGATTTTGGAATATTACGTGATAACAATTCTGTATGCTACTAGTGACATATAAAACTCCGTACGCCAGTCAGCATGGCATACGGAAACTCAATGTTAAGCCTATGGGATTTTATATTAAGGGTAGGATGAAGGTTCTAAATGTTGAATCTATGGCTTTGCCTTGTGAATTACTATGTGATTCAAACTCGATGGGATATGATCCCAGACCCCAAACTCTCATAGGTTTCCTCTATAATATCCTGCCTCCGTCCGCTACACTGGCAGCAGACTGGGGCAGAGGTAGCTGTGAAGATCGTACGTTCTTAGGTCGCTATGAGCGCGCGGAGACTGGGCGAGACTTAGTTATAAAACAGGCCCCTGTCTGATAGCAGGCGATATTCTAAGGCGGCCATCTTGTCTGAATGTCCAGTCTCAGGGTCAGCCGGGTTCATGTCAGCCGAGGCAGATCTGGGTCGGCCACAGACACAGGTGTGCGTGGGCAGGTGTTGGTAGGTGTGATTTAACGTCCCGTTAACCATTACAGGTTCTCGCCAGACTTTCTCAAGGTTCTTTTACAAATCTCTGTGATGAATTCAGGTAGAAATCTCACCACTATACATTTACCGAGGTGAGAGTTATTTTTCTTCCCACACCACATAAACATGGTATGAGAAGGATTGGCCTTTGATATAGCAGTAAATCTACCACTGCTGGGGATGAGGGAGAAAGATGGCTATACACCATACCACATAGACATGCCATGAAAAGGACTGGTCTTTGATATAGCAGTAAGTCTACCACTGCTGGGGGTGAAGGAGAAGAGTAGCTGCAGTGGGACTCAAACCCACAACCTTGACCACTGAGCTAACTCAGGGGCTGGTGAGAAATGTAACATAATTCTCTATCGTGGTCACTCACAGAACCATGAGTGGTCAGGGTGTGGTGATGGCTGCGGACGGCATGTGAGAAATGTGAGATTATTCTCTGTATTGCAGGATAGCCCAGTCCGTAGCACGCTGATCAGCGGCTTACAGGATCCAGGGTTACGCGGCTCAGTCATGCCGCTGTTTCCTCCTCGTCTGTCATCCTAATCTCATAGATTCTGTCTCGCCGTGATATGACCCTAGCTGTTGATGTCTCTATCTCTGCTCTTCCCGAGGCTATGTGAATACAGTGGAACCCGCGTTAGCAGACACCTCCGTTCCAGGCCCAAGTGTCTGCTTATGCAGGGTGTCTGCTTACGTTGGGTGTCTGCTAATGTGGGGTTAAATCAAACATCGAATAGTGAGGAAAAATTTTGTTCTAAGCAAAAGTGTCTGCTTATGCGGGGTGTCCACAGGATTCTACTGTATAGTAGAACCGTATGAAAGCAGACAGTTTCAGGTCAAAGTGACCCCTTACACAGGGTGACTGTTTACACAGGGTTTTCAGTCTGTTGATGGTTAGGCTATGCAATATATAATACCCATATTTAGAAGGAAACCCACGAGATAAAAACAGCTTGGTCCATACTCCACCGAGTTTAACTGTAGAGTATTTCACAAAGCGAAGCTGAGGGAATTACTCTTCGATCAAATGAGGTGGAGTACAGACCAACTTATTTTCATCAAATGGGTTTCTGATTTTATCTCACCCCATAAAACATTATTCCTCGATAAAATGAATCACCCAATTAACCATTGAGTATTAGGTACACAAACCTCACGGCCGTGGAGTACGAGTTCCTAATGTTAAGCCTATGGAAAAAAATACTGGGGTGAGATAAGTATGTAATACTACGGCATAGAGACATTATTATAACCAGACAGACAGCCCACTGACGCCTACAGGAGCCTACGTAGGCCGTTGCTTGGTGATTGTCCAGACACCAGTCTACCCGCCTCACTCACACACCATAAACAATCAATCAAGATAATCCAGAGAGCTGTCTGGACACTGCCCAGCTGTATTTGATAGCGTGTCCCTCTGAAGGGTCTGTTTACGCAGGGTTAAATGGCTTCTCGTACCGAAAGAACTGTCCGCTTACGTGGGGTGTCTGCACTGGGTTAAAATAAACATTAAATAGAGGGACAAATTCCCATTCCGAGCAAAAGTGTCTGTTAACGCAGGGTTAAATGGGTTTTGTACTAAAATAAGTGCCCGCTTACGTGGGGTGTCCGCTTACGTGGGGTGGTCGCTTACACGGGGTTAAAATAATCATTAAAAAGAGGGACCAATTCCCATTCCGAGCAAAAGTGTCCGTTAACACAGGGTTAAATGGGTTTTTATACTAAAATAAGTGTCCGCTTGCACGGGGTTAAAATAAACAATAAACAGAGGGACAAATTTCGGTTCCGAGCAAAAGTGTCTGTTAACGCAGGGTGCCTGCTTACACGGGGTGTCCGTTAGGCGGGGTTCTACTGTAGATTTGTGAAAATTTGTTTTTATTTAGTGCAGCCTTTATGGTCAGTCTTTTCAGACTTGTTTTTAGATATAGAATACAAATAGGACGAAGTTGGATGAGGACAGTTGCACTAAGAGACATCTCATCATGAAAATAATTTATTGATTTAAACGAAAAGGGAAAGCACCGTATGGATATAAAAAACAACCGTGGAGTCTATGTCAGCCTTCTGGAATATCAGTGACTTGAATTTGAGAAGATAATAAACAAACGAGCTGCAGTAACATAAACGTGATGCGAAATATAATCCATTATTTTTACCACAAATCATCTGATGCTCATGTCCATATTCTTGAACGATAATAAAACAATCTATTTTCCTTATTAAAACCGCCCCATGAGAATAGAAGCTCCGATGAGTGGGAAATACCCTGAGATATTTCTGGAGGTTAATTTTGTGAGGAGTGAATAATTGTGGATGGTGGTGGAGTAGCAGCGTTGCCAGGTTCCCATCCCCGATATGAAGCCCTCCCCCGCCCCCCCGCAGGAAATCTAGGTCGTGATGGTAACGGCAAACAGACAGTTCTCTCCGGGGGGGGGGGGGGGGAGGGGGGGCTGTGGGGGGGGGGGGGGGGCATGACATCACGGGACACGGAGAGGAGCGGGACCCCACAGCTGGCCTCCGTCCCCGCCGCCACACTCTGAAGGGCTCGTTCCACCAACATGATGGATTTGCCGCGGTTTATCTTATTATATCTTACAGTGTCGCGATATGTCGTACCTCCTTTTGTTGTGATATGTATGTAGCGCGCAATGTTGTGTGTCTATTTTGGTGCTCCACCACCGCGACACCTCAGGGCACATTGTGGCAAATATGCACGCAATTATTCAAAACCTAGATTTAGCGAGACAACCAAATCGTGACTTATCTCGCTATATCTTGTGTGTTGGTGGAATCACCATTTGACAGAGAGATGTGTGACACAGGCCTCAGTCTTCAAGCAGATATTATGTGCTGCGTGACACAGGCCTCAGGCTTCAAGCAGATATGTGCTGCGTGACACAGGCCTTGTCAGTCTCCAAGCAGATACTATGTGCTGCATGACACAGGCCCCCCCCCCCCCAGTCTCCCAGCAGATACTATGTATTGCGTGACACACGCCTCCCCAGTCTCCAAGCAGGTACTATG
This sequence comes from Alentia gelatinosa, assembly GCA_950022655.1. Lineage (NCBI taxonomy): Eukaryota > Metazoa > Annelida > Polychaeta > Phyllodocida > Polynoidae > Alentia > Alentia gelatinosa. Next base: position 58,205,915 of record OX465588.1, read on the forward strand.
TGCTGCGTGACACAGGCCTCGTCAGTCTCCCAGCAGATACTATGTGCTGCGCGACACAGGCCTCCCCAGTCTCCAAGCAGATACTACGTACTGCGTGACACACCTCCCCCGTCTCCCAGCAGATACTATGTGCTGCGTGACACAGGCCTTGTCAGTCTCCCAGCAGATACTATGTGCTGCGTGACACAGGCCTCCCCCGTCTCCAAGCAGATACTATGTGCTGCATGACACAGGCCTCGTCAGTCTCCAAACAGATACTATGTGCTACGTGACACAGGCCTCTCCAGTCTCCAAGAAGATACTATGTTCTCTTTGACCAATCGTATAGTATGAGCGGGGAGAAAAACTGTCAGTACTAAATGAATTTGGGATATTTCAAATCTTTCTCCTTCAGCTTTTAGCAGTACAATGGGCATCTGAAGTTAATGCTACTGCGAGTTTGAAAAAAGGTAAACCCTAGGACACATGAGGTATTTTCCACACAGGGAAGTAGTCCAAGAGACTATTCCAAATTTAGCAAAATAAAAAATAGGACAAAATGTATCATGTGTACTGATGTCAGTTTGGTTCAGAACAAAAATTTCACGCGGAATTTGCTGCCCCAGAGAGAAGGAGAAAATGTGGAAGATATGTGGGTGCCAGCCACAGTGTGGAGCCGAGGGTGCGTAGAAAAGTTCAGACCAGTGGTTCATTGGCATGAATGAAACCCTGTTGACAATATCTTTGTTTTATATAGATACACTAGCGACTTCGTCGATTCCTATTCGGCTACCCCCTCCCCCCCCCCCCCCCCCAGTTAACGTTTACTGCCGTCCTTGTGGGTTAACGGAAAACCATCAATAACTTGTGGTCATCATTTCGTAAGACACAGGTGCTTGAGCTGATCATCATCGATCAGAACAGTATGGATTGACACCAGCGAAAGAGTGTGATCTCATCTTTCTTTCAAGCAAAGGAGATAAGAGAACTACAGTTCTAAATTTGTGTATTAGTATGGCGAAAAACAAATCCCAAGGATAGAAATATATCTGTGTATAGAAATACAAAAAAGAGTAACAGGATTCAGTTAAGAACAACCTCACTCTCGTGGCTCTTCAGTCTCCATGCAGAGGTCTGGTTCACTCTGTCTCTATGTGCGGGAGACACTCCAAGCGGATTCTACCAGAATCGTAGTTTTTTAGATATAGTAGGTAATAACAAAGAACAATAATTTTATATCCTGGAAAATGGAAATGTGGATTTCTATGGGAAAAAATGGAAGGCTGTTATCTCTATGGTACAATGAGAGCATTTCTCTTTTCAAATACAGCTCACAAAAAAATAGAAGTTAAATACAGCACACAGTGCAGTAAAACCCCGCTTCTGGGACACCTCGCTTAAGGGGTCACTTTTCTCAGAACGGAGGGTGACCCCTTAAGCGGGGTTTCACTATATATCATCTCACCCCTGGTATTTTTTCTCCATAGACTTAACATTGGGAACTCGTATCCAACGCCCATGAAATATTTAGGAAAAATATCCAATTGAGGATTATGTCACAATGAATAGCCTATTAGTCAATGTTAAGGGTGGGATGAATTCAGAAACCCATTGAAGTTTATGACACTTTAGGGTCACATCAAGTTTGAATCGCTTAGTAATTCACAAGGCGAAGCCGCATGAATTACATAGCGATTCAAACTCGATGGGATCGGGCTCTGACCCTAAAGTTTCATAGGTTTCCTCTTTATTCCTCAACATGTTCAGAACATTGAGACATCGAAACTGGCGTATGGGGCAAGTTTTATCCTATCATAAAACTGGATGAGTTTCAATCTTGGCCACCGTATGCCACAACTGGAGTTTGGCATAGTGACTTCATGAGGCGAAGCCGAGTGAAGCCTGGAGCCAAAACTCCAGGAGTGGCATGCGGTGGCCACGATAAAAATGAATCGGGTTTTGATTTTATCTTACACAGTCTCCTCAATTTTGGAATATTATGTGGTAACAATTCTGTATGCCACTAGTGGCATATAAAACTCCGTATGCCAGTCAGCATGGCATACAGAAACTCAATGTTAAGCCTTTGGGATTTTATATTAGGGGTAGGATAAAGTTTTATCCAGGAGAGAAACACTGGAGCAGCGATAGACCCATCTGTTCAGGGTCTCTGCTAGGAGAGTGATCGCTTCCTGCTGACCCAGCGGAGGTTTAGTCAGACAGTGTGTGATGCGTGTGTGTGTGTGTGTGTGTGGTGGGGGCTGTCCCACATCCCTGTAACACACACTCCTCACTCCAAATCCCATTTGTGACTCGTTAGAAAACCACGCCAAGCACACATCCTTCAGTTTCTGGGCTGCTTTGACTAACTGCACAGTTATTAGGCCGAGGGAGGCCTAAAAAAGGCTGCACGCACTGGAGTGGGGAGGCTGAGGTACGAGCAAATGAAACAACAGACGGGACATGGAAATGTAATACCATCCTCGATAATGTAACACTGTGAGCTATCCTAGCCGATTAAAGAAGAAACCAACAGGTTTTGGTCAAAGTCATTTATCTCACCCCTGGAATAAATGTCCATAGGCTTAACATTGGGAACTTGTTCTCCATGCCCCTACAAGTATAAATGTCCATAGGCTTAACATTGTCGCCTCGTTCATATCACTCCGCATCAAACCCGTGGAGAACGACGACTTTGACCAAAACTTGTTGGATTCTTCTTTAGTTCTCCATGAGTTTGATGCAGAGTGAATATGAATGAGGCAACAGTCGAGTGAATATCACATAGCATTCAAACGAGTTGGAGAATGACTACTTTGACCAAAACGAGTTGCTTTCTGTATTTATCTCACCCCTGTACACATTAAAAGAATGGATGACACACAGGATATAGACCATGGAGAACGGACTGCAATACTCGTAGGGGGATAGAGAACGAGTTCCTAATGCTAAGCCTATGGGTACAGATGTTAAGTCAACGGAACAAAAATACCAGGGATGAGATAAAATGTACCGCCAAGTCCTACCATCACTGGTAATGCATCGCTAATCCTGTCCCATTATCAGTATCAAAAATTAAAAAAAATACATAATTATTTACTGGGAACTCTCAGATTAGGGTCTACAACCATGAAGAAATCTGAAACTCCTATCAGTTGAAGGTGTTTTATAACTTAACAACAGCCATAGTCATATGACGAGACCGAATCTAGGAGATCAGGATGACAGACAGGCAGGACACACAGCGGCACAGCCGAGCCTTGAACCCGGACCCTGTGGTCTGAAAGCCAGGACGCTAACCTAATAGTTTGGGTCAGCCGGGAATGTTTTACGCTGTAGTAACAGCCCGGGTCATATCATAGCAAGATCAAATCTATGGGATGAGGATGACAGACAACCATGACACAGCGGCATGGATGAGCCGCACAACCCTGGATATTGCGCTACAGTCCAGTACGCTACTGACTGAGCTATCCCGCTAACTTCAAAATATTGGTGAATTCACCACACATCAATGGTCATTAATGAAAATGTCCAAATCAATTAAATATATCTTGTACGGGCGAAGTAATTTACAGTCTGGTGAAACATGAGAAATCAAGTCCAAATCAATTAGATATATCTTGTAGGGGCTATTTGATTTCTGGTGAAACATGAGAATATCATAATCTTGTTAAAGAAAAACCTAGGTGGTGTTCTATTTCGATGTTAGTACCATTTAACTCCTCTTTACTGAATTGTATCACATTTCACTTGAGTATCAAAGTGTTCACCCTTTCCCTGCAGCACCCTGTTCCCCTGCATAGCATTACACAGCACGCATTGCCTGCAGAAACAGCAGGCACCTTATTTAGGAAATAGCAATGTAACGTGATGTGTCACACCATTTGAGTAATTTACCTTGGTAACTGATATTTTTGTTTTACCAAATCAAAGCCCAATATGCCACTTATACTTTGTCAAAATTTATTTTGATTCAAACAATTATTCTTTTTATTTATTGAATTTTGTATTTAAGTATCAATGATGCCTGAAAGCATCATGCTGCTGCAACCAGGGGAATGCCTGGAGGCATCATGCTGCTGTAGCCAGGGGAATGCCTGGAGGCATCATGCTGCTGTAGCCAGGGGAATGCCTGGAGGCATCATGCTGCTGTAGCCAGGGGAATGCTTTGAGGCATCATGCTGCTGTAGCTAGGAGAATGTCTGGAGGCATCATGCTGCTGTAGCCAGGGGAATGCCTGGAGGCATCATGCTGCTGTAGCCAGGGGAATGCCTGGAGGCATCATACTGCTGTAGCCAGGGGAATGCCTGGAGGCATCATGCTGCTGTAGCCAGGGGAATGCCTGGAGGTATCATGCTGCCATAGCCAGGGGAATGCCTGGAGGCATCATGCTGCTGTAGCTAGGGGAATGCCTGCTGTAGCCAGGGGAATGCCTGGAGGCATCATGCTGCTGTAGTCAGGGGAATGCCTGGAGGCATCATGCTGCTGTAGCCAGGGGAATGCTTTGAGGCATCATGCTGCTGTAGCTAGGAGAATGACTGGAGGCATCATGCTGCTGTAGCCAGGGGAATGCCTGGAGGCATCATGCTGCTGTAGCCAGGGGAATGCCTGACGGCATCATGCTGCTGTAGCCAGGGGAATGCCTGGAGGCATCATGCTGCTGTAGCTAGGGGAATGCCAGAAGGCATCATGCTGCTGTAGCCAGGGGAATGCCTGGAGGCATCATGCTGCTGTAGCCAGGGGAATGCCTGGAGGCATCATGCTGCTGTAGCTAGGGGAATGCCAGAAGGCATCATGCTGCTGTAGCCAGGGGAATGCCTGGAGGCATCATGCTGCCATAGCCAGGGGAATGCCTGAAGGCATCATACTGCCATAGCCAGGGGAATGCCTGGAGGCATCATACTGCCATAGTCAGGGGAATGCCAGGAGGCATCATGCTGCCATAGCCAGGGGAATGCCTGGAGGCATCATACTGCCATAGCCAGGGGAATGCCTGGAGGCATCATACTGCCATAGCCAGGGGAATGCCTGGAGGCATCATACTGCCATAGCCAGGGGAATGCATGAAGGCATCATACTGCCATAGCCAGGGGAATGCCTGGAGGCATCATGCTGCCATAGCCAGAAGACAAGGCTGGTGTATTCTGATTGGCCCACTCACTCTAGGTTAGAGTCTTGATTCATGTAATTAAAGACAATTTGGCATGTAAATTAAAACCTATGTCATTATGGTGATAATTTAATATAATGAGCTCAAAGTGTTGTAGAGCACACATTTAACTTAAGATTCAGGGGCCACAGTGTTAGTTCTTTGACTGAGAGATATTATGATGATTTTATATTAGAATATATAGAAATTCTAAAAAGTTGTTTTTCACACAGGAAAACCCATGTTCTTTTCCTGAAATGTGTGGGTATGATGCCGTATCATTGTACAATGTTAGGGCCGCTCTACTGTGCCCCTAGGGAACGAGGTCCTCTCTGTAGCTGATGCTGTATCTCTATACCATTTCAGCGCCGCTCTACTGTGCCCCTGGGGAACGAGGTCCTCTCTATAGTTGATGCTGTATCTCTATACAATGTTAGTACCACTCTACTGTGCCCCTGGGGAACGACTTCTTCTCTATAGCGTATAATTATTAGCGCAAATTATTAACCTTGCATCTCTGTACCATTTTGGCGCCGCTCTACTGTGCCCCTGGGGAACGCGTCCTCGCTCTAAGTGCACGTGCACCGAGCCTCAGATCCGCGTCCCTCGCCGGTGACACAGACGCAGCCTCGTGACAAATGTCGTCTGCGGTTTACGCTGGTTCCCCACACGCCAAGCTTTCTATCAAACACATGGCCGGCGTTTGTAATGTTCCCGCCCTTTTTTGTAGAAGGATTTTAATCATGTCATAATTGCCAAAATTATTCTCTCCAAGATGGCTATACTTCTCTGTTATAAATCCATAAATCTAACGAGTTTCTTTATATCTTTTTTTTTTTTTTTGGGGGGGGGGGGGGGGGGGAGGGTGTGACTTTTTTCTTATTTGCGTGGTTTTTTTAATTTTTTTTAAATTTTAGCCTACAGACAATCTTCGTTTTTCTATAGGTTTCTGTTGTCTTGAAGAACTAGAACAATGTTTGGACATCTACATGATTGATCATCAGTATTACAGTGAGTTACTCAATGAAAATGTATTTCCTGGAAGAACGACACGAATGCAATATATTATATATAAAAACACGAACCTGGGCCAAACTCACCTAGAGCACTACTTTTAGTGTCCAAGGATACCATCACTGTTCTCCTTGGGCACAAAAAGTGGTGCCCAGGGCTAGATGTTTTTTTATAAAGGTAAGTGGTCGGGTTATTACCTATTTAGGATCAAAGAGAACAAGCATCATGAATGTGACATAAAAATAAGAATAGGAAACATGAAACCAGTCGTCCTCAAATGAAAAGTGACCGAGCTACAAAGTGGGAATTACAATTAATATTACAATGTGAATAAAGGGCTGGTTCCACCAACGCGATGGATTTATGTCTTGTAGTGTCTTACAGTGTTGCGATATGTCGTACCTCCTATGTCGTGATACATAGCGCGCAGTGTCGTGTGTGTGTTTTGGTGCTCCACCACCGCGACACCTCAAGACACATTGCGACAAAATGTGTATGCGATGATTCAAGACCTAGCAAGACAAACAAATCGGGACTAATCTCGCTATGTCTTGTGTGTTGGTGGAATCAGCACTTTAAGGTAACAATACTGATGCGATGTCTTTTACATATTCAGAAATGTCGACCATCGCTGACTAGACTTGGCAGGGCCCTGGTCACATAAACATTTATCAACCACAATCCAGCTCAACTCAAGTTCTGTCTATTTGTCTACAGTGACCTAAGGTCAGGTATTGGACGCAATATCCTGGAGCAATAGTACGGTAACCAGGCTTTCTTAGCACTGAGGTGAAGCGAAGAATGACAATAGTACGGTAACCAGGCTTTCTTAGCACTGAGGTGAAGCGAGGAATGACAATAGTACGGTAACCAGGCTTTCTTAGCACTGAGGTGAAGCGAGGAATGACAATAGTACGGTAACCAGGCTTTCTTAGCACTGAGGTGAAGCGAGGAATGACAATAGTACGGTAACCAGGCTTTCTTAGCACTGAGGTGAAGTGAGAAATGACAATAGTACGGTAACCAGGCTTTCTTAGCACTGAGGTAAAGCGAGCAATGACACATGTCCAATTGGTGGTTTTTGCTTGAGGCAAATACCACTAAAAAAGTGTGAGCTTACTAAATACAGGGATGAAAGTCGGGTCTGGAGAAAATGTCGGAAATTAGAACCATTCAAACCAGACACATTGATAACATAGAATTGGAACAACATCACCATATATCGATGAAACTAGAGAGAAAAAGCTCCTTTCCTGACAGAATTACCTTATTTGATTGAAGGACGATTGGTCAGTGACAGGGTCCGAGAGTGAAAGTCACAGGTTCTATTTCAGTGAAGTGGGGAATCCCCTTCTTCAAGACAATAGACTGGTTCAAGTCTCTGTGTTATTTTCCTATACATCCTAATGGCTAACTGAAAACTTGAGCAATAGAGTCTAGAAGACTTAGGCAAGTCTGTGCCGTCAAGAAAAGATTTCGGCACTTGACGGCACCCAAACCGCAATGTACACGGCTGTGGGAGTGATCTCAAGCCGCCAAAATGACTGTTAGCGGCCGCACTGACACGCCGGGTTCGCCATGCCTGCTGCCGGCCGACTGCCTCATGTCTGGTACCATGTCCAGCAGCCTGGCTGCCGTCACTCTGGTGATCTGTGATAGATTTGGAAAATTTCGGATTTCCGCAATTTGTCGGCAAACTTGCATCCCTGTAAATAACCTGTAACACTCTCTTAGTACTGAGATGAGGCTAGGATTCATCTGATGTCCAATTGATGGTTTTGCCTAGAGGCAAATACCATTCAAAAATGTAAAAAAACCCATCTGACTTAGCAATGAGATGAAAATAGGAGTTATCATTTTATCCATGTCCAATTACTGGTTTTGCCTAGAGGCAACTTCCACCCAAAATTTTGTTGGTTTGGGTAGTTTACCGTGCAATTTGTTCAATTAGACTTACCACCCAAAAAAATATATAAAATTACTGAATATCCTGTTATCCATCTCACTTAGCACTGAACTAATGCTATGGTTTAATCACATACAAATATGTCCAGTTGGTGGTTTTGCCTAGAGGCAAATACCACTCGAAAATGTGTAAAATTACTGAACAGGGCTCATTATGAACATGTGAAGTACATAACGTTGATACGCGCTGCTGACATACTGCAGCGACCTCAATTATTATAATGAGTTACCCTGAGTGAGGACGTTACGCCCACGCGTGTATCAAACAATGTGTCAGGCGTGTTCGAGGTGTGGACAATTAGGCCCGCTGCTGGCGCATCATGTACTCCTTTACGACAGTCTGTACGACCGACTCTACGACCGTCTCTATGACATTCCGCCCACGTGTGTGTTAAACGAAGTGTCAGGCGTTTGAGGTTTGGAGAATTGGGACCGCCATAGGAGCATCATGTATGCCTTTACGACCGTCTGTACGACCGACTCTACGACCATCTGTACGACCGTCTCTATGACTACAAAGATTTACCCTGACTGAGGACATTCTGCCCATGCGTGTGTTAAACAATGTGTCAGGTGTGCACATCATGTCAGCCTTTACGACCGCCTCTAAAACCGTTTCGTCTCTATGACAGTCTCTATGACCGCTTCTTTGACTGTCCCTACAACCAGTGCTATGCCAGCCTGTGCGACCTTCTTTACGACCGTTTCTACGAATGCCTCTACGACTGTTTCTATGCCTGTTTCTATACCTGCCTATATGATTGTCTCTATGACCGCCTATACGACCGTATATATACGACCGCTTCTACAACCTCCTCTATGACAGTCTCAATGACTACCTCTACGCCTGTCTCTATGGCTTGGCCCAAGCGGAGCAGATTTCTCGTTGGGTTGGATTTAATGATTCATCTGTGATGGGCTTAATGTTCAAGTCAGCTCCTGTGTCCCACATTATCATGACATATCACCACATGAGGGTGATAATGATGTTGGCGGATAGCGGGGACTTGGTCTGACTTGAGCAGTCATCTCGTTGGATGCAGTTGGCTTATGTGTGATGGGTCTGACATATGAGACGGTGTCTTTGTCCCACATTGATATGATATATTACCACACACGGCTGGCGGGCGGGGATGTTGGTGGATATCGGGGACTTGGTCTGACTTTAGCAGTCGTTTCGTTGGATCCAGTTGGCTTATGTGTGATGTGTCTGACATACGAGATGGTGTCTGTGTCCCACATTAATATGATATATTACCACACATGGGTGGCGGGGATGTTGGCAGATACTGGTCTGACTTGAAAAGTCGTCTCGTTGGATGCAGTCGGCTTATGTGTGATGGGTCTAACATACGAGATGGTGTCTGTGTCCCACATTAATATGATATATTACCACACATGGGTGGCGGGGATGTTGGCAGATACTGGTCTGACTTGAAAAGTCGTCTCGTTGGATGCAGTCGGCTTATGTGTGATGGGTCTAACATATGAGACGGTGTCTTTGTCCCACATTAATATGATATATTACCACACATGGGTGGCGGGATGTTGGCAGATACTGGTCTGACTTGAAAAGTCGTCTCGTTGGATGCAGTCGGCTTATGTGTGATGGGTCTGACATATGAGACGGTGTCTATGTCCCACATTAATATGATATATTACCACACATGGGTGGCGGGATGTTGGTGGATATTGGGGCCTTGGCCGCACAATGAAAGTACAGATGACACATGCTGACTTCATGTCATATCGTAAATCAACCCTAGAGGACCCGGAGTATCCAAAATCTAACGGAATATCCAAAATATCTATCTAGATACTTCAACTTTATGTCTATATGACCACAGGATATATAGATATCTTCAAAATACCACTAAAATATATATTCTGGTAGAAAAGTTTTTCTCCAAATCGTTAAGTTTATTAGGTGATTGTACTGAAAATCTATAAGAATAAATTGAAGTAGTTGTAGAACAAATTAACAACAAATATTGACAACGCATTCATCAGTATTCACTTTAGGATATTTATCAAAATATTCATAATATAAATTTAGCCCAAAAGTAATTACCTTGAAGGAACACCATACTCCTACTTAGTACAGAAATAAAGACAATATTGCACCAGGAAAATGAGTCAGGGTCATACACGAGTCCACATTAAACGCGATACCTCTATGAAAATAAACATGGTGCCCGGTAACTACAAATGTAGTCGGATTTCATGTAGATACTGGTGTCTTATTTTTTTATCCGGCTGACACAAATGAGGGCAGGAACATACATAGTGAACATCACAGGGACAATACGTAGGATCAAGCTGAATGGCGAACAGGCTGGGCTAGTGGCGGGGGGGGGGGGGGGGGGGTGCTATTATATACCAAGACAATGAAGGCAAATTGCTGGCGATGGGAGCTGATGCCGACAATTGGTGTCGTTTTATGAAAGTGTCTGGCGGGGGGAGGGGGGGGACCGTGACCCCAGGCGCCCCCCCCCCCCCCTCACCACCACCACCCGCCGCCCGATGCTCGCTTGTTCCCGGCTCCACGACCGCCCACTTTACGGTGTAACGCTGGTACCCATCATACTTGTCAGACGCTCTGATCAAATGTCGTCTGTTTCCGGGTTCGCGCGGATCGCCCGTTAGGCGGCGCTTACAGCGGACGCCGGGGTTGTGTAGCGAACGGGAGGTTGTGAGAATGTAGTAGCGAAAATATAGTAGTAAGAATGTAGTAGCGAGAATGTAGTAGCGAGAATATAGTAGTGAGAATATAGTAGAGAATGTAGTAGCGAGAATGTAGTAGCGAGAATGTAGTAGTGAGAATATAGTAGTGAGAATATAATGAGAATATAGAAGTGAGAGTAGTGAGAATATAGTAATGAGAATACAGTGGTGAGAATATAATGAGAATATAGAAGTGAGAGTAGTGAGAATATAGTAATGAGAATACAGTAGTGAGAATATAATGAGAATATAGAAGTGAGAGTAGTGAGAATATAGTAATGAGAATACAGTGGTGAGAATATAGTAGCGACAAAATAGTATTAGAGTATAGGAGTTAAAGTATATAGTAATGTAATATAGTACTGAGAATACAGTAGCGAGAATACAGTAGTGAGAATATAGTAGTGAGAATACAATAGCAAGGATACAGTAGTGAGAATATAGTATTATCAAATAGACAACGAAACAAATGATAACCGAAGGATCTCAGTTGGGGTCAGGAAAAAGCAGTGGAAATATTTTTCATGTGGAATTTAGGGCCTTAGAAAGACCGAGAAAAAGATAGATAAAACATCATATTACATGGTGTTGACCATGGAATAGTCGTGATGGCCAGTGAGAGGTTCAAATCAATCTTTTATTGATATGAATGAGGCTATCTATATTTTACTCAAGAAAAAGAATCCTCCAGGGGACCAAACTTCATCATATGTTAAAAATCCAAACTATTTTGTAGAATAAATTCCCCTCTTCCAAGTCTGAAGAGGTTTGGGGGAGATTATATTTTTAGAAGAAAAAAAACCATCAGCAGTTTCCAAGGCCAAACTGTGCATCTTGTGTGAATTCTATTTGGCATGATATGCCACAAAGAAATATCATCTCATATTGGAGGCATCGCGGTTGCCAGTAGGAACTGTGACAGTGGGAGTGTTAATTACCAATGTGTGTGTTTAGGCCATGTTTAGAGATGATGGGGTTAGCACTTCAAAGCCTACACTGGTGGGCGACACTGAACACTGACATTTAATATACAATTATAGTCATCATGTAATATTATCTTACCACAGATCGGGACACCGAACAAACCGTACATCTGAGTGTGCTCCATTCAGCTATCTCATCTCTATCTCTGTCTGTCTCTCTCTCAGCGTCTGTCTAACTCTCTGTCCCTTTCTGTCACTCTTTATATATAAGGGCTTGATTTCGTTAAAGGGCCTCTTCCACCAATACACAAGATATAGCGAGATCTATCATGATTTGGTTGTCTTGATAAGTCTTACTAAGTTTCGAGTAATCGCTTGCAATTTTGCCGCGAAGCATTGCTGTGGTTAAGCACCTTTGCAATTCTTGTCACGATAGATCATGGTATGCAGCAGTATGTCGGGCAATAGATCGCGAGGCGTGATGGTGGTGGAGCACTAAATATACACAAATCATCACACACAATGTATCGCGGCAAAGGATATAAGACATATGACGATACTGTTAGATATAACAAGACATACCAAGATATAACACTGCAAGTCCATCGTGCCGGTGAAACCAGCACTTTAAAGGGTGTGCTCCACTGGAGCGACTGGATTTCTTCGCCATCAGGATAATTTTCAGTGTATGTGGATAACAATATTGAATGACTCCAAGACTTTGCTTGTTACAAGCTTTATTGCTGATGTTACTGCAATGATAACTAGCTGTGGACTGGCGATACTATCAGAGGTTTATTTTTACCCTGTGTAAGTGAACACCCCGCGTAAGTGGACACTTTTGCCTGTGGAACGGAGGGTGGCCGCTTATGTGGGGTTCTGTAATTAGGTTTTAGTCTTTGGCTGCACCACTGTTGTGCGACTGCTACCGTTGAGCATGTGGCTTGCTCCACTGCACCCACTTCTATTCATGCGCCTGACATCTTTTTGACATGATGCCTATTCAGTGCAGTTCAGTAAGCCCAGTGGGACATAACCTTAACCCAATGATGTCCCAATCCTGCTCGGACCATGTTCGGCCAATATTTTCCCAAGGGCTATAGCAGCCCCCTTATCAGGACCCTTTTGACTGCCATATGGATTGGCAAGACAGTGGCCATTCTCTGTCAGCACTTATAACTATATCTCTCTGTAATTTTACAGCAGGAGAAAATATGACCGCAGATCTTGTTTTTCACTGATCTGTGATAACTCTACTTGATATACCTACTTTAAATGGTGTACGTTTCACACATCTTTCCCTGTTTTGATCACTTGAGGATTAATATCATCCTATATCTGCATATGGGTATACCTAACTATTACCTTCTTTTATCATACACAACATCTATTTCACTCTTAAAGGCATATCACCTTGAAAATTCACAGGAATTGAAAAGGATGGTGCCTAAGTATAATAGAACACAGAAAATTGGGGTCATAGTGCTGGTTTCTGATCCAGGATAAATAGAATAGGATATATAGAGAAATTCTATTTTCACATATGCCTTTAACTCAGTTTAAAGAACAAATAATTTTCATTGATTACATGGAACTTTAAAACCTGACTAGATTCAAAGAATTCAGGCTCCACCAGTTCCTTCCGATCAACCTTTTTATAATTTCTGTCTAATTGTTGCACTTCCGTGAAAACTCCCTCTTGATCTCAGACTTGAAGCTATGGATTTTAAGATCATAGAAACATTCATCTTGTCTTTAATGTGGTGTATTCATGGGGGTGTATGAAATGGGACTAGACAAGATCTAGTATTCCCATGACTAAGCCAGTATGTGTGAAGCCAAACTGTGATGTACAAGAGAAGGTCTGTCTACAGTCTAGTATCATTCATTGACAGATACTGAGATAGTGGGTACCAGACATGTTTTATACTAAATAAATCATAAAAAAATACAATTAAAGAAGTGAAATTGGGGAGGAATACAACTGGGTGGTCCATAAGTGTATACCTACTTTTTATATTAATAATTTACCGCGAGAATTCTAATATATAAGAAAAATCCATCCCAGACTGGTCGCATCTGCGGCTGCCGCAGTGCCGGTCCTGGGAGCGGGGTAGACAGGCAAATGGGGCGTGGGGCCGCATCGCAAAGCCATGACTCAACGGGTTGGGATTTTGCCCGGCCATTCCCGGCTACCAGAACCTGCGCATAGGCTCCTCAATAACCCATAAGGCGAGCTGAGATGCAGCTTTCTGAATCATATAAAAAGTACATGATAAAAACATACCTTGAACTTGTCTACTCCCTCGCCGACTGCGGAAACCACTCCGGCGGCTTCGTAGCCGAGAACGGCCGGGAGTTTGGGACATCGCGGGTACACTCCAGTCCTACACATCACCTCGGCAAAATTCACGCCACTCGCCTTGACATTCACCAAAACTTCTCCCGCTGCCGGGCTAGGCCTGTCGTTTTGTTGAATTTTAAGTCTATCGTGGCCCCCATGGCCGACTAAGACAATAGTTTTAGAAGTAAGTTTGGCTGGGGCCTCGGCAACCGGTGCGTTTTCGTCTGCCATCTTGACTAGTCCTGCTCTGAGTGAAGGTGAAGGCCGAGTAGTCGACCAATCAAAAGCCGCTGACCTAAATCCATCAGACACATGAGGTCGAGCATTATTACCGCTCTACTCTTCAGTCTCATTTACAGGAAGTGATACAGAAAACAACGATATTCGCTGATTTAATCCCGGTTTCCAAAATTAATCAATTTTGCGCCCATCTTCAAGTCATGCACGATTTGCGTTACGAGTTTCTGATTGAATTGCTTGATTGAAAAATATTTACCAGTCACACACTGCTATTGTTGTGTATTGATGTTGCATGTATGTTTTGTGTTAACAGAAAAATAATCTTGTTCACAGAAAAATAATCTAATATATAGTATGTGTGTTACAATTATAACCTTTGATTCACGTGAAGATGCACAATTCCCGGTAATTTACTTGAAATTGAATATGATGATATTAACATTTAAAAAAATGCATGTGTAATTCAAAGAATAACCGTGATTTTTACAAAAATAATTATAGAGAGTTATATCACAATAGGCCAACCATAATATAAAAATTCTAGAAAAACTAGATTTCATAAAGTTAAATCGATTATATATTTTTCCATCGTTCACAGTATATAAGAGATGTGAAGTAATATACATTAACAATACTAAAAATTATAGTACACGGGCTTATATTTGAATGTACTGAATAGAGTGTAATAAAAAAAGAAATAATAAAAAAAACACGCCACAAATCCGAGTTAGTATTTTCAACCATTTATTGAATTAAAACTGATCATAAAGCAAACTTGGAACTGTTGAAGAAAGTGATTTCCCATATAAATCAAGTAAATGAAATAAACCTATTTTAACTACTAGATCAGGGAAAGACGAAAAAAACATGATTGTTTACTCACTTGTGCCAGAAGATGGCGCCACTATTATATGCCTTTACTGTTTTTCATGTATATTATGTATTAACGAAACTGTGTGTGCAATCAATGGAGTTGACGGGACACACAGAAACAGTTTGACTAAAGCATGTTTTTTTTATAGTGAGACAATCCATGTAATAATAGCAAAATCAAAGAACCACCGGATAGACTGAAAGTACACTGTATGTAAACTGGTGTTTGCTGGTCTTCAAAGACATTCTGTACGATCTGCTCGCAACTAAACTAACGTGAAAACAAGGCAGATGTATATTTTATCGTTAAGATTAATTTTTTAACTGATGTTATGATCTGTTATACCCCATTATTTTGATTAATCTGATAACCACGTTGAAATCACGCCGAGATCTGGTTGCTAATAGTAACGAGACAAACTAACTGCTCGGCCTGACGTGGCTGGTGGCCCATCCGGGCCTTCAAATATCCCGGCGTTCCAAGCGGACATTACAGTCGGGTGTAATCACGTGACCACCTCCTGTCACAGGCCGCCATGATGCACGCGGTAAAGCACTGCTGTTCTAGTGCTTTGAGGGCTTCTAAAGCCGCCCTCATTGCAAACAGGGCTTCTCAAACTGGCCTGAAAAGCCTTGCTTCATACCACACAACGCGTAAGTACTCAATTTTTATTGCATATCGATGTTTTTGACTCCGAAGTAGCACCTTTCTTTGCCGGCATTTTCTGAAGGGCATGGTGTCGGCCGGCCGGTGGTTGGTTTGAGAATTTTTGACGGTGAAGGACACGTAGAAAGTCGGACACACAACGAAGGACAAAATTAATAGAATAAGGGGACCGCAGTGCAAAAAACTATTAACTGACACATTGATTCTTGTTGTTTTACTGACACAGTGTATTTATCTCCGATGACATGTCAAATTCAACATGGCTTCAATGGTGACCTTGTCCTTGGCATCTTCGGCTGTCACAAACTTGACACGAATGCATGTCATTGAAACCACCACTAAATCAAATCGACTTCCCCTCAGATATACGCTTATATTAGTCCAGAATGTGTTTCAGAAAACATTTGGGGATTTGATGATAAAATAGGACACTGTCGTCCAGTGTTGACAGAGCCTGGGAGTTGAAAGTCCGCTGTCAGTGACAGCAGTGACCCCGTCAATGCTTGCCCTGGGGTGGGAAAACAACCGTCCTTGGAAAGTTTATTTAATCTTTCCAAGAATATATCCAGCCATGCACAACTAGAAATCCTTCCAAATATATCAAGTCTACTTTGTGAATTATTAAGCGACTACAGATACCGAACATACTCATTCGGGTGCCTTTGAACTCTCAAGGTGCCCCCCACCTCCCTCAGGAGGTTCAACTTGACCCTTAGTATTGTCTGACCCTCATGTGTATGGGCTGGTCAATCGGATCATTATATTATACGATATTTAATTCCTTGAATACATTAGAATTATTTTCCTGTGATTGTCATTTTGATAAATTACTAACTTTTCATGACACATAATGTCATTGTTATTCAAGTTAGCCAATGGCACAGGGGCTCAACTTTAGTAGACAGGTTTGACTGGTCTTGGATTGAAATCACTATAGAACAATCCTCCCAAAACGAAGTGAAGGAAGAAACTTACTTACTTGGTGACTTATTTACAGAAAGGGAGTGAAATATCCAGAGATATCCTTATATTGCCATAAGCTTGTTAGATCAATAAATTCTCATCAATACTCTTGTCTATTTCCCTAAATGGGATTCCTTGAGTACACATATATGTAGTACCATCAGTTTTTACTTCCCTTTCATGGAATATAATTGCCAACATTATATCACGAGTTACAATATGAAGTAAACCTTTAGGAAGCTCTTATCATGTCAATATTGCTGATGTGTGCCAGCTTTCCACTTTAGTAAATTCAACATGAAAATCATTTCCACCTTTTCCTGACCTTCAACGGGCATCTATCTTGACTAGTTCTACTCTGAGTGAAGGTGAAGGCTGAGTTGTTGACCAATCAAAAGCCGCAAACCTAAATCTATAAGACACATGAGGTCGAGCATTATTACCGCTCTACTCAAGTCTAGTTTACAGGAAGTGATACAGAAAACAACGATATCCAGTGATTTAATGTTTCCAATCTGATTTAATCAGTTACCAGAATTAATAAAGTTTGCACTACATATACACTCGGAATAAAGTCTTCATGAAGCCCTTATTAGGCCCAGTGTTGATGTACGAGCTCTACATTCAGTATTTTTTGCTTTCAGAGAACCATGCTGCGGAAGCCAAGCCTGCGGCTGCCGTTGCTGGAGGTCGCGTGGTGGCTGTGATCGGTGCCGTCGTCGACGTCCAGTTTGACGATGTGCTCCCTCCAATCCTCAACGCCCTGGAGGTGGAGAACAGGACACCAAGGCTCGTCCTTGAGGTGGCCCAGCATTTAGGTAAGAACACTTCTTAAGACAATCCTCAATTGAATTTTTATATTATAAGCATCATCAAAAGATATATTAAAGTGTAACACTTGACATTCCTTATTTGCATTTGTATATCATGATTAATGATTTGTGTACAAACGAGACTCAATATCTTAGTAAATGGAGATATAATTTTTAATATACCATAATTTATAATGTACTTCACAACCATGTGCAGAATTACATCTTTAGACAGATTGGAATTGTTACAGTGACTTGATGTCATAGTATCTAATGATATCTAAGCAACTATATCTCGTTGAAGCTAGTCTCAGATATTCCTGTATATCATCTCGTATGGTTTCGAAATTTATCTTAGTCTGGGATAATTGTCAATAGGCTTAACATTAGGATCTAGTACCGAACAGGTTTGTGAGTACGGTAACTCATACTCAATGGCCGATAAACGAATAAATATATCCAGGCTAAAATGAAATCAGAAACTTATTCGTGTTTGGTCAGAGTCCACATTTGCCATCACGTTCGGAGTGCTTCAGAATATTCACTCAGCTATTGCCTTGTTTATATTACTGCACGCTCCAATCTAGATTGGGAACAGGGACACAGACCAAACACTCATGAATTTCTTTCTTAATATTTATCGTAGAGATGTCTATTTTCCAGGATTTGCTAACACCATAAGCCTTGATCATGTTAGAGATAATTAGTGGATATAATCAGGATTCAGATATTTTCCGTGTCATTTTCCAGACCTCACTGGTATCTCTTTTTCCACTACATGTAAATCTAATCTCCACTAGTTATAGGAATAGATGGTGAGAGTCAAGTTCTTGTAGACATTTTCTCACTGAGATTTGCTTGCGGTATTCAGGTGAGAACACCGTGCGCACCATTGCCATGGACGGTACTGAGGGTCTGGTGCGTGGAAACCTGTGCAAGGACACCGGCACGCCCATCAGCATCCCAGTCGGACCTGAGACTCTGGGCCGCATCATCAATGTCATCGGTGAGCCCATTGACGAGAGGGGACCAGTCAACTCCAAGGCGTAAGTCTCCCTGTTTTGACTAGGATTTATCTCGTTGTAACTAGCCTACCAAGAAGTAAAACCACACAAACAAAGATATAGAAGAGGTATACATTTGTATTGGTTAAGTCATCCCATTGTAATGAAATTGAAAGATTAAGCTACAAGTATAACAAGAAAGTTATATGATAAACACTGATTTATAACCATTGAACTGTAAATAACAGTATTTCTATAACGTATATTTACACCCTTAGAGGAAAAAATCCCAACAAGTACAACTGTTTTCTTAACGATCTGAAGATGAAAAATAAGAAAAACAACAACTCAGGTGTTTAAAAAAGATATCTCCTTAGTGAATTCTGATGCAGTTCTTTCTTTCTCTGCAAAATACAAGTACTTGTACTTGAGTGGATATCTCATTGTTGTGGGAAACAGTATGGGAAAGTGATTCTTATATTTATCCTTGACTTTATTTTGTATTCAGTTTCGCAGCCATCCACGCTGAAGCCCCCGAGTTCGTCGAGATGAGCGTAGAGCAGGAGATTCTCGAGACCGGTATCAAGGTCGTAGACATGCTTGCTCCATACGCCAAGGGAGGCAAAATCGGTAAGCAGTCAGAAATTTAGATCTTTCGTAAGTTAAATCAATATAGATCTATTATACATGAATTTAAAAACAGGGTATAAGTGATAGTTGACTTATGTAGAAAGCACTGTTACCCTTTCTGAGATCCACTTTTAATTGTTAATTTGGAAATTCTCCCCGAAATTGATATAAATTTTAAAGATTTATTTATTTTCCATCAAGGTAGAATGGTTAAGTACATTCAGTAAAACCCCGCTTAAGGGGAAATCCTCCTTTCCGAACAAAGTGACCCCTTAAGCGGGGTGTCCTCTTAAGCAGGGTTAGATGAAAATTTCTGTCCCGAGCAAACTGGACCCTTAAGCGAGGTGTCCCAGAAGCAGGGTTTTACTGTATATTTATACTGAAAGCCCGCAGTTGAGGTATCACCATACAGGGATCAGTTATGTAGCTTGTTCTCGTCTGTTTTTTCTGACGCGTCCTGGTTTTGCTCGTTGCAGGTCTTTTCGGAGGTGCCGGTGTGGGTAAAACTGTACTCATCATGGAGCTGATCAACAACGTAGCCAAGGCTCACGGAGGTTACTCCGTGTTCGCCGGAGTGGGAGAGCGAACCCGTGAGGGCAACGATCTCTACCACGAGATGATTGAGTCCGGCGTCATCAGCCTCAAGGACGACACCTCCAAGGTCAGTGAACCATCCTCTTAAATGGCTGCTCTCCATTTGTCCAAATCCACTTTTACGATTTTAGTTTGTAACATTTTTTTCTTGTATAAAATGGAGAGTACATATTGAGCCTCTTTCATACCCATGGAACATGGATTTCAACATCCCTAATATTTCCTCGGGCCCATTCCATGAACGACACCGATGCATTATCACATTTTTTCTGTCTCTCTGAACTCAAAAAGTTCGCATGAAAAGTATTTCCACGACTGAGATCGGTGGACAAATTATCGATATTCATCATAACCCAGCATGGGGAAGAAGAGGCTGATGCTAGATTTTTATTTGAAAAAAGACAAAATCAGAAGGAAAAATTTATCATTTGTTTTCATTCGCTTCCTTATTCCCCCAATTTTGTTTTCTTCTCATTCTCTCAGAAGCGATCTTTGTTAATATTAACCCAGTGTCATCGTTAACTCTCCATACAAAGAGAGGTAACGTTTATTTGGACAGTTAAACTACACAAATAAACTGAGAAATCAATGCAAGTAGGAGGAGAAAAGTAGGGGTTCAAAGTGAAAATCTGAAAGATGGTTGGCGTAACTTGCCTAAGTCTGGTAATTTTACATCCAGAACTTACTTAAAACAGTGGAAAATACAGTACACCCCACCCCCAGGGGAGAAAAAAAATAGATAGATAAATAAATAAAAACAGGCCAGGTTTTATTTTTGCTAGACTTTGCTTTGCATTTTCCAGTGCCATTAACTGATTGTGTGTGTGTTGGATTCAGGTGTCGCTGGTGTACGGTCAGATGAACGAGCCCCCAGGAGCCCGTGCCCGTGTCGCTCTCACCGGACTCACTGTCGCAGAGTACTTCCGTGACCAGGAAGGACAAGACGTGCTTCTCTTCATCGACAACATCTTCCGCTTCACACAGGCCGGTTCTGAGGTCAGTCGCCAACGAGCTTTCTGAGATGATAGTTTCCCGCTTGTTTCTGCCATTGTTTGTCCTGCTTTTTTGTCATCTTTGATATCAAAAAAGGATCTTAATCTGCCTATATCACTTTGGTGACTAAAACAGCCTAAATGCACAATATTCACATGTTCCTGATACTAGTGGGCGTATTCTCTGTGTAGCAGAGACGTAGTAATGACCGAGTGTTAGCGAGGATGATGCGTAGAGCAATAATCATAGAGACGAGTTATATGGGATTAATATTCTTCGGTGGGTCCCATCCACTAATCCCAACAGGAAGAACTGATAATGTATCAAATGCTGAGATGTAAAATTAAAAAAAACTAAAAGGAGGATCTACACACTCGTATCAGAAACAGGTTTAATAAGACTACAATATTAGGAAAAAGTTTACGGCAACCTTCTCACCAGAGATGTCAGTTTTCCATTTTTTCCGTGGAAATCCACTTTTTCATATTCTAATTCAGTATGTGTAATTTCTTTTCCTTGTTTCAAACAAAGACGATATTAATTGATTCTCATTTACGCCAACAAAACCTCCCCTCAGCCCCATAGCCCCATGCCAAGGCCAAGTTTTCGCAATCTCTCTTGAGGCAAAAAAAAGTCCACATGAAAATGTTTCCTCTTTTTTCCCTGACATCCCTGTCTCACACACTAGCTGATGTATCAGGGACATTTTTCATGATATCCTCAGAGATTATGAGGTATTATCGGTAGCGATCTCTCTGTGTTTATAATTACAAGCGACCATAAAACTAATGGCGGTTTTCCATTTATCTATAGAATATTTTCATTGTTTTCTTTCTCTCTTTTTCACCTGAAAATCTTTTTCACCTGAAAAATATGTCCACCTTAGCTTCCTGACCCCAACTGTCAGTTTTCCGGTTATTTCTGGTTTTTCTTTGCTAGTGTATTATAATTAGGCTTCAGATATTTTCGGTTTTTTTCCCTAGACCTCTGCTCTAGTTAATGCACTTACTGACTTGCGGTGTGAACTTGTTTCAGGTATCCGCCTTGCTGGGTCGTATCCCGTCGGCTGTCGGTTACCAGCCAACTCTGGCCACTGACATGGGAACTATGCAGGAGCGTATCACCACCACAACCAAGGGCTCCATCACGTCGGTGCAGGCCATCTACGTGCCCGCTGACGATCTGACTGATCCTGCGCCCGCCACCACCTTCGCCCATTTGGACGCCACCACTGTGCTGTCCCGTGGCATCTCTGAGCTGGGTATCTACCCCGCTGTCGACCCTCTCGACTCCACCTCGCGTATCCTCGATCCCAACGTGGTTGGTGCTGAGCACTACGGCATCGCCCGTGGCGTGCAGAAAATCCTCCAGGTAAGACTTATACGCTGTGAAATTGCCACGGGGACCTAGATGGAATTATATTTTCATTGATAGATTCCAGGGGCATTGTTGATTATGGTACCAAGGAAGGTACTTCAGACATAGACAATAAATAATGGTTTTGTGGACAAGAAACTTTTTCCAACCACAGTGTTCTTCAAACTTCAACTTAACGAAAAAATTACACACAAATATCTAGCGATTATCTCCAAAGCGTTGAGTATAGGCATGGGTCCTGAGCCCTGTCTGAGAATTAGTCTTTGGTACAGAAAAACGCAGGTACTATCCAGACGTGGGACTTAATTTAGTCATCTCGTCTCGCTTGATCCTGCTACACAAGTATTTTCTTATTTGAATATCAAAAACGTGGCATTAGCCTCGCCACTACTGAGCAATAAACCACCTTGATCTGCTGCACCTCTCAAATTTGTACCCCCACCCCACCCGCTCTTTGTATCAGTTTTCCACATAATCTTGTTTAAATGGCAAGTTTAGAGTCAGTGAAAATGGGGGCCATTGAACAAGTGTTTCATAGTTCAAAATGTTGTCCCTTTTGGTTTGTCTGTTAATTATTTTCTAATTTTGTTGTTTTTGATAGATATTGATAACAGTGATGTGAAACTGAAAAAAGATAGAGAAATATCTAGCGATTATCTCCAAAGCGTTGAGTATAGGCATGGGTCCTGAGCCCTGTCTGAGAATTAGTCTTTGGTACAGAAAGGCGCAGGTACTATCCAGACGTGGGACTTAATGTAGTCATCTCGTCTCGCTTGATCCTGCTACACAAGTATTATCTTTCTTATTCAAATCTCAAAAATGTAGCATTAGCCTCACGACTACTGAGCAATGAACTACCTTGATCTGCTGCACCACTTTAAATTGTCCCCACCTTTTTTTGTCAGTTTTCCACAATCTTATTTAATTGGCAACAATTTTGAATCAATGAAAATGGGGGCCATTGAACAGACGTGTCATAGTTTAGAATGTTGTCAGTTTGTTCTTCTTTAAATTATTTCCTAGTTTTTTTGGCCATGTTGTTTTGGAGAAAATATTGACTAAGTGTTATGTGAAACTGAAAAAAAGAGATAAATATCTAGCGATTAGCTCCAAAGCGTTGAGTATAGGCATGGGTCCTGAGCCCTGTCTGAGAATTGGTCTTTGGTACAGAAAGACGCAGGTACTATCCAGACGTGGGACTTAATGTAGTCGTCTCGTCTCGCTTGATCCTGCTACACAAGTATTTTCTTATTTAAATATCAAAAACGTGGCATTCGCCTCGCCACGACTGAGCAATAAATCCCCTGGATCTGCTGCACCTCTCAAATTTGTCCACCCCCCCCCTCCCCCCCCCCCCCCAAACAAACAAACAGAAAGAAAAGAAAGGACCCCGCCGTCAGTCGGACGACCCCCACCCCTTTGTATCAGTTTGCCACAATCTTGTATAGATGGCAACAATCTGGAATCGATGAAGGGGGCCATTGAACAGACTCATAGTTTAAAATTTCGTCCTGTTTGGTTTGTCTTTTAATTATATCCTAATTTTATTGGCTATGTTATTTTGGATAGGTACTGACTAAGAGTGATGTGAAACTTAAAAAGAAAGATAGATAAATATCTAGTGAATATCTCCAAAGCGTTGAGTATAGGCATGGGTCCTGAGCCCTGTCTGAGAATTGGTCTTTGGTACAGAAAGACGCAGGTACTATCCAGACGTGGGACTTATGTAGTCATCTCGTCTCGCTTGATCCTGCTACACAAGTATTAATCTTTCTTATTTAAATCTAAAAAATGTGGCATTAGTCTTGCGCCTGCTTAGCAATGGAACACATTGATCCGCTGCACCTCTTAAATTTGTCCCCCACCCCAACAAAAAGGAAGGGACATCCACAATCAAGTCGGACCACCCCCCCCCCCCCCCTTTGTATCAGTTATCCACATAATCTTGTTTAGATGGCAACAATTTAGAATCTATGTTTTGATCAGGATTTAGATATTTCCCAGGGTTTTTTCTTTAGATCTCGCTGGCATCTCTGTATTTACGAATAAGGATTGAGTATTTTGCTTAAATTGAGACTGGAACCTGATATTCATCTCCTTTCATACTTTCTTCACACACTTGACTGAAATGCGACATTTGTTTTTCCAGGACTACAAATCCCTGCAGGACATCATCGCTATCCTGGGTATGGACGATTTGTCTGAAGACGACAAACTTACTGTGGCCCGTGCCCGTAAGATCCAGAAGTTCCTCAGTCAGCCCTTCCAGGTCAGTCTACCCTCTTTATCACCTCTCGTGGTCTGCAGGGGGCGGGGAGTTAGCTCGGTCGGTAGAGTACTTGAGTTGTAACCCCAAGGTTGTAGGACTTTGTGGGTTTGAGTCCCACCCCCAGCAGTAGTAGACTTACTGCTATATCAAATGCCAATCGTTCTCATACCATGACTATGTGGTGTGGGAAGTAAAAGAACTCGCCTCGGTAAATGTGTAGGGGTGAGATTTCTACCTGAATTAGTCTCATAGTGTCAGTCAAACCCAAAGTAAGTCTGATAGAACATATTGGACGGTACACTACCCAAGCAAACAATCTTGGCAAGTTCACTCTTCGCACTGAATATTTCCAGCCATATAATTGGTAAGAATGTTGGAAACCGAGGTTGGCTTCTACCCTGCCTCAGACTAGCACGAATTTCCCGGTCATTGAGTTGGTTGATGACAGTAAATTGATGATGTACTCCTGTTGAACTCCGGTAGTGATCATCTCAGACTTGGTTGACGTCATGTATTTGTCTTTCAGGTCGCTGAGGTCTTCACCGGCTCAGCTGGAAAGCTCGTGCCACTGAAGGATACCATCAAGGGCTTCAAGATGATCCTCGAGGGTGAGTTTTATATTTCATCATCTCTTGTAACAAATAGATCCTGCAATCCTACCTTCTTAAAACTGCAATGAATTATTTCCACAAACCCCAACTGACTTTCATGAATAATCAAGAGAAAATATCTACAAAACATCTCATCACAACATCGGTCGATCGTAGGTTTCCAACATATTTATAAAACACTAGAATTTCTTACATATTATAGGGATTTACTGAAATATCACAAATGAAAGAAATGGGTTTATTGACAGAGTCAAAGAACGTCCATAACATAGCTTAATTATAGGACCATATTGAGTTGGATTGTCCACCTTTTTATTGGTGTTCTGGCTGTAATGATGTTCCATCTTTCGGGACTGATCTCTGTGCTGAAAAAAACAACCCCTGAACAGCCGTTTCATCAATATCTGTGATACAGTAGAACCCGTGTAAGCTGGCACCCTCCGTTCCAGGCCAAAATGTCTGCTTATGTGGGGTGTCTGTTAGGCAGGGTTCTACTGTATTTAGGACACTTTCAGAATGTCACTACAGTAAAGTTGAAATTTATCAGTTATATCTCTGATATATAAAATCCCTGACTTGTTGTTACTAGATAGTAAGGAATGGAAATTTATTTGGTTTTTAACTCTTTGTTCAGACGTAATCAATATATGACAGATCCATTGAGATTTCCAGGCTGTAATGATGTTCCATCTTTCGGGACTGAAACATGTGCTGAAAACCTAAACCCTGAACAGTCACATTAGAACACATTAACATTTTTATCAGTATCACATTGGCACATAAGCATGGGCATGACATTCCTAGTGACATAGAGATTCAGTTTGATAACTAACCTATTGGGTGATCGATAAGTAGTAGTCAATTTTAAAATTTATCACAACTGAAATAGAAGCAGTTTAACAAAACACAATGACGGTGATGGATACTTCACGATGTGACTGTACAATTTGTGCATGAACACAACATGCCCTTTTGCTATCTGAGTCATGTTCTCACTAAATGTTTATGCCTGCGATAACTTCAACAAATTCTAGGGATAAATTGTGACTTGAAATTAAACTTCTAAAATGTAAAGGAGATGTTGCACAGAAAGAAACCATATGAAATGACATACATCAAATTGGGATGGTACAACTTGTGCATTAACTTATCATAGCCTTTTGCCACCAGTCAGGTTTTTCTCAGTTAAACTGTCTGTAAATAAACTGCTTTGAGACATAGAATATTGATGTACTCTTATTGCCATTCGCATACTCAGTGAAATTTGTTCGGTAATTTCCTGAGCTTAAATTAAATGGCACAAAATAAATCCAAGACTGCTGCTGCTTCCTGAATAATTATATCTGGACAGCAACTAATGTCATGGCACATTTTCTTATGTAGTTTTATTAGATCTCTTTTAGGGTTTTCTGATAAGCAAACTTAATTTGATGTTGCCATTTGGCAAAAATCCATTGAGATTTCCAGGCTGTAATGATGTTCCATCTTTCGGGACTGAAAAATGTGCTGAAAACCTAAACCCTGAACAGTCATACCAAAATTGTTAAAACAAATTATCAATGCCATTGTCCTCAACATTTTCCATATAGGCACATAAACTTAGTCATGAGACTTTCCTAGTAATATCTAGATTACATTTGATTACAAACGAGTTAGTTGATAGATAAATTAGTTTTCAATTTTCAAATTTATCACAATTGAAAGGGAAGCAGTTTAACAAAACACGATGACGGTGATGGATACTTCACGATGTGACTGTACAATTTGTGCATGAACACAACATGCCCTTTTGCTATCTGAGTCATTTTCTCGCTAAATATTTATGCCTGCGATAACTTCAACAAATACTAGGGATACATTGCAACTCTTGAAATTAAACCCCAAAAACGTAAAGGAGATGTTGCACAGAATGAAACCATATGAAATGACATACATCAAATTGGGATGGTACAACTTGTGCATTAACTTATCATAGCCCTTTGCCATCAGTCAGGTTTTTCTCAGTTAAACTGTCTGTAAATAAACTGCTTTGAGAGATAGAATATTGATGTACTCCCATTGCCATTCGCATACTCGATGAAATTTGTTCAGTAATTTCCTGAGCTCAAATTAAATGGCGCAAAATAAATCCAAGACTGCTGCTGCTACCTGAATAATTATATCTGGACAGCAACGAATATCATGGCACATTTTCTTATGTAGTTTTATTAGATTTCTTTTAAGGTTTTCTGATAAGCAAACTTAATTTGATGTTGCCATTTGGCCAAAAATCCATTGAGATTTCCAGGCTGTAATGATGTTCCATCTTTCGGGACTGAAAAATGTGCTGAAAACCTTAACCCTGAACAGTCATACCAAAATCGTTAAAACAAATTATCTATGCCATTGTCCTCAACATTTTCCATATAAGCACATAAACTTGGTCATGAAACTTTCCTACTAATATTTAGATTACATTTGATTACAAACGAGTTAGTTGATTAGTTTTCAATTTTCAAATTTATCACAATTTAAAGGAAGGCAGTTAAACAAACTCTGAATGACGGTGATGGATACTTCACGATGTGACTGCACAATTTGTGCATGAACACAACATGCCCTTTTGCTATCTGAGTCATTTTCTCTCTAAATGTTAATGCCTGCCCTAACTAAAATGGAAAATGTGGAAAACATATTGGACGTTAAACTACTCCAACAAACAGACACATAGACAGCTCAGTTTTAAAGACAATCGCTATTAGAAACCGACACTAGAAATAAATTAGGACTGTTAAAGTCAAAACCCACAACATAAAAAAAGACATTAAATAGAGAAAGAAACAATATATGAAATGATGGATACATCAAATTGCAACTGTACAACTTGTGCATGAACATATGCCTTTGTGACATCGGCCAGTCCTTTCTCAGTTAAAACCCCTGCTTTGAGAGATAGAATACTGATGTTCTCCTGCTGCCATTCGCATACTCAGTGAAATTTGTTTGGTAATTTCCTGAGCTCAAATTAAATGGCACAAAACAAAGCCCAAGACTGCTGCTGCTACCTGAATAATTATATCTGGAGAGCAACTAATGTCACGGCACATTTTGTGATTCTAGGTTCAAATTTGTTTCTTTCCACCGTTCCGTGGTTCTCTGTCTTGGAAGCATACGGTTTGGTGATTCAGAAAAAATTTGGTGATTCTGTTAAGTAAACTTGATTTGGCCAAAAATACATGGACAATTTCCAGGCTGTAATGATGTTCCATCTTTCGGGACTGAAACATGTGCTGAAAACCTAAACCCTGAACAGTCATATTAGAATATTAGAACATTGTACTCAGTATTTTCCATATAGGCATATAAACATGGACAGGAGTCTTTCCTAGTGATATATAGATTAAGTTTGATTACAAACACATTAGTTGATAGATAAATTAGTTGTCAATTTTCAAATCAGTTAAACAAACTCTGAATGACGGTGATGGATACTTCATGATGTGACTGCACAATTTGTGCATGAACACAACATGCCCTTTTGCTATCTGAGTCATTTTCTCACTAAATGTTTATGCCTGCCCTAACTTAGATAAATTGCAACTCTTGAAATTAAACTCCTCAAACATATAGGAAATGCTAAACAGAAAGAAACAAACAAATATCATTGATGTACACTCGCTGCCATTCGCATACTCAGTGAAATTTGTTCGGTAATTTCCTGAGCTCAAATTAAATGGCGCAAAATAAATCCAAGACTGCTGCTGCTACCTGAATAATTATATCTGGACAGCAACTAATGTCATGGCACATTTACGATGAGCAAACCGAGTTTGAATTTGCAGTTTGCATGCTCATTCAAATTGTAGAATTGCTTGTGCTTAATAAATAAAAAGTAAATAGAGAAATAAAATGATGGTGATGTATTATTCAAACATGCCCTTTTGCTGTCTGAGTCAATCTTGCTTGAAACATCAATTGGAAAACTAGAGTAATAATAGGCTTTATTATATATGTGTATTTGTCTAGCCTAGTTTCGAATAACATTTTCAAAGGGGGTCGACCAATCTCTTCTACCACTGACCTATTGCAAGGAAAATAAATCAGTTGCCAGAAACAGAAGTTAGTTTCAATCTGTGAGAACAGAAGTTAATATGGCTCAATTGATAAAATGCGAGAAACTCGGAATGACAATGATGGATACTTAAAGCTGTGATAACAAAGTTACATGAACACAACATGCCCTTTTGCTATCTGAGTCATTCAAAGTTATTCAGTTCAGAAACTCTCATGGGTTTCATCTGCCGTCTGATGCAGTAAATTCAACTTGAAAAATATTTCCACTTTTATTCCTGACCCCAACTTACATCCGTGGTTTTTCTTTGACAGGTGAACTTGACCATCTGCCCGAGGTGGCCTTCTACATGGTGGGTCCAGTCGAAGAGGTCGTCCAGAAAGCTGAGAAACTGGCCGCTGAACGTGGAGAGAAGTAAACCTCACCTCCACAACTCCCACATCAACTTTGTAATATAGTTCAAAACTCCTCCATACCAGCCCCTGATGTGGCCAACACAGTGGGTCCTAATCATACGAGTCTGGATTCAGTGATAAAATAGAAAATGTGTTTGTTGTGGCCACCCGTGTGCGACTGAAGTCAAGGTGACCTTGTGATTGAGGTTTATTTTTTAAGTGGATGGTTAGATGCGAGCCCTGAAAACGCTGGTCGATAAAAAGAAACATCACTACTTCACATGGCATGCTTACATTAAAGACCGGGGTACGGAACAACGAGTACTAGGCACGAGTAGTGTTGGACGGGAGCGTTTCTCTCTGTCTGCTACAGAATGGACGATATGGATGTTCACGTCACTACAAAAAATAAAAAAAAGAACAAAAATCACATCTAGGGTGTTATGTTTTTATTATTCATTTATTTTATTTTTTATTTTATTATTATACTCGCGCTAGGGACTACTTTCTTCGTAGCCCTAGTGCAACAGGGAGGGTACCGCATAGTAATCAGTCAAGCGCGCATACCCAGAGTGAACGGACTCGAGAGCGACAGACCAGGTAAATATCAATTTTTTTACCGATAAAGAAATATTACCCACTCCAATTACCTGAATAGATTGGATTATGTTTCGTATTTATATGGAACTGGATCGAGAATTGGATGATTAGAAGGAAACTCGCGAGATGAGAAAAACTTTGTCCGTACTCCACCGAGTTTGACTGCAGAGTAATTCACGAAGCGATGCTGAATGAATTACGTGGCGGTCAAATGAGGTGGAGTGTTTAAATCTTGCTCGATCTATTTAGAGGGATACCCAAAAATTCATACAGGCACCATCTGGGGATTTTTAATTTTTCAATTATCAATAGGGAGCCAAAGTGAACCCCGTAAAAACAGCAGATACCTGTGTTCAAAACACCCATTTCTGGTGGCCAGCAAGAACAATATAAAAAATTTGGATCTAAAAGATTGGAGAATGACACATAATCTCCAACCTACATAGTCAAAGTACTGAGCGCCTATATCTGGAAATAGTGTTTTGTAAATGGGTATCTGTGGTTTCAGCGGGTTCACTTTGGCTCCGTATAGATAAATCGTTTGATTCATGGAATTTCATATTCCTATTGGAGGGTTAAACTTGATCTGTCAAAACAACAACAAAGCACATTGGCCAATATTTACGTCATGAAAATCTAAATAGAAGGAGAAGGATTCTTCCCAGAATGCATCTGACCCTCCCAGTTTGAAAATCAGACCATTCTGAGGGGAAAAACAATGAGGGACTAAAAGTCTCCAGTGAATAGTGGACGAAAAAGTCGTAACAAATGTCGTACTCCATTTTCTTTGATGTCTTATCAAAAAAATTACGTTTTCAACTCTCTGCCATTTAGAGAATGTTTCTTTGGTAGGTTCGTGGATTCCGATGTAACATTTCGTTGCGATTCCAATGATGTTTGAAGTGTTCAGATCTGATCATTAGATCTGTAGTTACAAGACTTAGAAAGGGGGTGCCATTCAACACACACCCACGAACGTAAGACACTGCTAGCAACTAGGAGCAAATAGTATGTTCATCATTGATGAATGAACGTGCAATTATAAATGAATAGCAATTAAAAGGTATGGGTTACATTCAGTACATATGGATCTTTTCTGTAACCAACTTGCACCCAGTCAACTTGCCATTTCTTTAACGACCTGAGTCTAGGGTAAAAACATTTCCAGCACCAGAAGGTCATTGAGATATTTCGGTCTCAAGTGATTGGTCATGGTCAGATGAGCATGCTTCTAAAACCCTCAGACACTGGCACCCTGCTCCTTATCCAATAGCACAGTGAATAGCACGCAGATAGTGAAGGGATAGATTTTTCTCAGTATTCTGAAAGTGTATGTGACCACTCTAACTTTTATAAGCAACGTATATTTAAACGTGCGAGCACGATCTAAAAAGTATATACACACCTATGGTGCCCTTACCCCTCCCTCTACACTCCCCTCTGATTGACACAGGCAGTCTAGGCTGGATCTTGACTGCATGGATCCAGGGGCCCGTTTGATAATCTCGGCTCGTACATGGAGACCATTTTCTGTACTTCGTACCTGGTACAAGGTTTGATAATATCTAATTCTGTTTGCTAAGACAGTCTTAGCCATCCATAATATTGTACATAAGTGGTTAATAAAGTCAATCCACATGGCCCCTGGGTCTCTATGGCATACAGAAAGGGGCGAACTTTGTACGAACCTAGATTAATAAACGAGCCCCAGGTTTATAACTGGCGCCGCTGCGGCCGCGTTCAAAAAAAGTTCGTTCGTCACTGGTGAATTTCTGGATGATACGATAACTCCAACGAGAAGATATTTCCTAAATGAACGTATTTGTATACAACACATTGTAAGAGGTCTAGATTACTCTTATTGTCAAAATATCTTCTGTTTACAGCACATTATTTTATACAACACTATGACCCCAAAGACAATTCTGGGAGACTTTTATTTCTCGTTCGTAGTTTATTTGAGCAACAGCCCCATGGTCTATGCGCGGTGCATGCTGGGCAGGTCCCCACCCCCCCCCCCCTTGTCCCAATACAAGACAACTAATAATGTTACATAATAGCACTTGAAATCTATTTCTATTGTGCAGAGGCCCAATTCTGTGCGCTGAACACGTGTCTTGACATATCAGGGAAGATCTCGCAACGGTGTGCATGTGATGCAGGGAAATTGGTTGAAAAAAAAGGATTTCTGGAATGTCACGCCAATAGAATACATTATTGGGACTCGAGGACTGGTGAATAAGATTATTAACTCGATAATCTCAGAAGTAGAGGCTACGACTTGGTCACACTATCCGGAGCAAAGACACAAAGGATTACTTTGAGACAATCGCTGCTTTCATGCACCAGTAGCGGAATACTGGGCTTCCAATTAATATGATGCCATATTTATGTGTTGGTTAGTGGCATCAACAATACTAGAAGCTGAAGGTATGTTCACCATTGATGAATGAGCGTGCAATTATGAATGACTATCAATTAACTTTAAAGGTTTGAGTTGTATTCAGTCGATGGATTGTTTTCTCTAACCCACTTGCACCCAGTCAACTTGCCGTTTCTGCTACTGCTTGACTCTAGGATCAAAACGTATCAAGCATCAGTGGGTCCTGAGTTATTTTGGTCTAGATTGATTGGTCATGGTCAGCTGGGCACGCCTCTAGGAGACTGACACTGGCACCCTACTCCTTTCCTAGCAGTACAGTGAATAGCACGCAGTTAGTGAATGGATAATTTGTTTACAGAGCGATGGAAGTCTGTATGTGAGCACTCAAAAACCTTGGGATTTCAAGTCCAGTGCTTTTTACCAGCTTTAGTTATGCTTGCGTGCAAGCATATCCGGTCTGCACCACGATAAGGCGAGGCGACCAAGAGGGTGAACAGATTGGCAATTGCTGTCCACCCCAGCAGACCACGCTTTAAAAAATAATTATTTCAGAACTTTGTCAATAATTGACATAGGAACTTCGAGTAAACATCTATAGATAGCTAAACGCTGTGCGAAAAACAGATTGTGGGTTCATATTTTGATTCAAGATAGGCAATATATGATTTTTTGTCATTGTTTGTTACAACAATGAGTAACCTGAAAACCAAGCGTAGCGTCCAATTTACGAAGCGGGGCGTCCAAAGCGTGTTGGCTACCGAGCGGGGCGTCCAGTATTCAATGCAGTTTACCCGGAGCAGCGCACCTTGAACTGTGTGATACAAATCCTCAATGAGGGTGTTAGCCAGTTGAATGATGGTGAGAATGTGAACACGCCACATATCGCACATGAACTTCTCAGAAGTACCGGTTTACAAGTCATCTGTATATGAACCTTCACTTTGGTGTTTATCCCACTGCTGACCTACAAGCTGGAGTCATAAACAAGAATGCCGCCATCTCTAGTAAAGCGGAGAAAAAAGGTAAGACCTTTCCATATTTAATATAGTAATAATTAAATCCGAGTCACATGAACGGACTTCATATTGCATAGGCCTATAGAACCTCCAGAGGTTACTAAACTCCCTATTCCTATATACCTATGAGCGAACAACCTATGGTTACCTAACGCTGCTGGGGGTGGAATAACTTTTGTTTACTGCCCAGGTTGACGTTTACTGCCCAGGTTGATGTTTACTGCCCAGGTTGACGTTCTGAGACGTTTGGTTTTTATCGATATTAGCCAATTTTTTTTATTGACAATTGAAGGTATATTGGAAAAATTAATGCCCGCGGCTATGCCGGGAGTGATCGGATCAGTGGATCGTGGAGATATATACCGGTATGTAATGTAATGAGAAACTGAGAAAACATCGAAAACACATCGTTATTGAGGGTCATTGGGAGGTTCAAACTACGGTTTTATTGGGCTGGATGAGGCTCAATTGATACTACTTTTGTCATATACTTATATGAGAAAAATAATTTCATAAACTGGAAATGGAAACAAAGATTACCAGGGAAAATAGCAAAATGCCATCTTTGATTTGAGGAGGGTATGCTTGTGGGTCTGTCAGTCTACATAAAATACACTGTCCTTCCTTAACCTCCCCCCCCCCCCCCCCCCACCTCCATACAAAAAAACCTAGCCTAGAAAATGAGGATACGAAACCTATGTAATTCAATCTTTATGAGTGTATAATTTCTCAGTTTCGCATCCTAGACGGATATCTCCTTTTTGCCTGAAAGTGCAACAGTCAACCTTCACTTCACGAAATATTTTTTTCATATCCTATCCGATATCTTGTCCAGAATGCTGACCTACAAATATCACATATGGGGTCAGAAAATAGCAAATATTATTTATGTGATATTTGCAGCTTTAAAATGGGGCTGAGGGTCTGCGGAGAGGCTTTAAAAAGAGAAACCAACAAGTTTTCTTTTAAGTCGTCATTCTCCATGAGTTTGATGCGGAGTGATATGAACGAGGCGACAGCCGAGTGAATATCACGTAGCCTTCAAACGAGTTGGAGAATGACTTCTTTGATCAAAACGAGTTGTTTTCTGTATTTATCTCACACCTGTACACACTAAAAGAATGGACAACACACAGGATATAGACCATGGAGAAAAGACTGCAATACTCATAGGGGCATGGAGAACGAGTTCCCAATATCACGCCTATGGGACAAAAATACCAGAGGTGAGATGAAAAACATGGTTTATTGACCTGAACGGGGCGGAGGGTCAGTGGAGAGGTTCAAACTGTGTTTTATTCCCCCAAATGGGGTTTGTTTGTTTATTTAACATCCCAGGGCCCCGTTGCTCCAATTTTATGACAGAGCTGCGGATCACAGAATAGTGATGAGAGGGCTTAAACGTTGCTCCTGAAATTTTGAGGATCGCGTCGTAATCCCATAGGCACATCGCCGCGTAAAATACGGCTTTTAGCGATACTTTTTATGCGGACCTTCACAGCACTGCAGATCATATCGCTTAAATACAGCCTTATCTGATATTTCAAATAACGATCCATGGTGGCACCACCAACCCCTGCCCCTTGTTCTTCTACCTATAGGAAATAGCGATCCGCACCACCAGGTGTCAGATCAATTTCAACTGTGATGCCATCTGTATCTAATTAAAAAATTAATCTTCCCCTGTCTCATTCAATATGTGCCCCTAAATTATTGTATCGTAATCGCATCGCAAAATTTAGCGATACCGCGGAAATACAGGGATACGATCCGATATTACTGGAGCAACGCTTTTTTAGTAGGATCGTAATCGTAAAAATAAAATTGCAATCCAATTATAGCTGGCGATACCACAAAAACAGGACCAACGGGGCCCTGGGGACACTGAGGGTACATAGGGACTAACTCAAGGTTCAGCTTTTTCTCTCTGGTTTTACACCACGAGGGTGGTGATCGAATCTATGAGATGAATTTAGGTAGAAATCTCACCCCTACACATTTACAAAGGTGGTATGAGAAGGACTGGCCTTTGACATAGCAGTAAATCTACCACTGCTGAGAATGAAGGAGAACAGTGGCTGAAGTGGGACTCGAACCCACAACTTTGACCACTGAGCTAACTCCCAACCACCACCTTAATGGGTCTCGATTACGGAAAATGGATGCCAGTGAGGTCTATATAAAAAAAACCTCGGGAATATCCGAATCCTGATTATATCTAACATTATCCAGACTTAGTACACTAGCAAAACCCAGAAATAACAAAAATCTGAGGAGAAAAATATTTTTTTATGATTCTAAATTTTAACAAGTAGCAAATGAACGTCTATCATTGATGGAACAGCGCCAATACAAAAAGTAGGGAAAAAAATATTAGTCTCGCCGTCTAACATTGTTAGCATTATCGTGCTAACCGAGTTCCCCATTCATTCGATAGGGGGCGCGTTGAAAGTGCCTCCGCATACTGAACCAAAAGCTGTGTCGCCCACTGCGGATTGCACCACTCGCAACCAATAGCGGGTGATGTCAGCACTCAGATATTCCTTTGAAGATTCAGTAATGCCGACATAAATTTATTTATCAACTATTTGTTTCACCTATAGCTGTTTATACTGTATATATAACATTCCGTAATGATTTCGAGTGATTCCCCCTGCAATTAAAAGCGACAATTTTGTCCCTGTAAAAAGTGGATTTACGTGGAAGAATGGAATGCTGTAAACATCTATTTTCATTTGTTTATTCATCTTGTTAATAGATCAGTAAGTTGAGAGTCCACGCAGCCGCTTTGTCATCTCCTTACTCTCCTCACGCTCCTGAAAAAATATTAAAAAGACCAAATAAACCGTTTTTCCCCCTCTTTTACATTAAAATAAAAGCCAACCATTGCTTTCTTCATTCAATTTCATATGCAATTACAGATTTATACTTGTTTATATTTGGTAAAGATAATAGAATTGTTAAACGATGGATAAAACACTTGTCGCTAAGGGGAATTCCCATTGTTCCCCAGTGGATTTTCAGATATCAAATATCTAAAAGATTTTAAGATATGAGAAATAAATATTCAATAAACGATGGTTTTGTGTACAGGTGGCCGGAAACATGATTTGCTTGTAAAAAAATTTGTATAAATCATATAGAACTTTTTGGATTTAATACTTTTCAAGTTATAACTTGTGTTCTACAGCACTTCGAGATCATCAGATTTGATTTCTAGGGTTTTATTTTTCAAGGTGAAATTCCCGAAATGCCGTTAATAATTCCGAAGACAGTCCCAGTTTAGTAACGATCTACAAATAATGCATTTAGAAACACTTTACAAGAAGGAAGAGAATAGATACAAGGCTGCTGATGCAGCATCGTGATAATCTTTTCTCTTTGTTAGAGCGGTAGATGCGAGGAAGATCTTTAACTCAAGGTGGTATTCCATTTACATGAATTTAGCAGCGATGATGCTACGAATGGCATAAGAACAGGTGATTGTGTCCTAGTCATGCAAGGGGAATGGCAGTGATATGGCTACACATGCATCTGGTATGTAGGCTGACAGCCACAAATGAGGGCGAGAATTTGGGACAAACATCTCTACTTGGGCTTTTGAGAATCATTTGCCTTCAGAAAGTATCGCAACAGATTCTTGTCTCACCGATATTGTTCGATAACTGACTTTTGGTTAAGGCGGTGTTCAACTGTACCGGCACAAAATAATGTGAAACCTGTCGTCAGTAAAAACCCACTGGCTCTGGTTGAATTAAGAAATCCCATTTAAGGGTTCATTATTTTGCCTACACAAATTGTTCCTTAGAAGAATATAATTTTGACGAGGGTAGGTTTTGTCTGTCTGGCAGCAAAAAAAAAAGAAATTCTTAGGAAAAAATGAATAAACCTACATTTATCAACTCTGCTGCCAACATTTTCCGTTTCCTCTTTTCCCAGTGGACTCTCATGGACTGGTAGTAGATCACCGCCCTGCGAGTTGACGGAACAGAGATCAACTGACGAACGACAAAAACTTGTAGTGCATCATGACCGAGAATAAATTACTGGCCAGTTTAGGGAATTTCCAAAAACAAAAATAGTCGAAATATGAAAAGATTGTCGATTAAGGAAAACCAGTAGGTTGACAGTAAATACAGAGTAGGTAAAGCAATGATGAAATAGGATATGAGAGGGCTGGTTTGTTGGTGTGATTTAACGTCTAGTTCACCATTACAGGTTCTTACCAGACTTTCTCAAGGTTTTGGTGATCGAATCTATGTAATAAATCTATGTAGAAATCTCACCCCTACACATTTACCGAGGTGAGAGTTCTTTTACTTCCCACACCACATATGGTATGAGAAGGACTGGTCTTTGATATACATGTAGTAGTAAGTCTACCACTGCTGGGGATGAAAGAGAAAGGTGACTGTACACCACACCACATAGACATGGTATGAGAAGGACTGGTCTTTGATATAGCAGTAAGTTACCACTGCTGGGGATGAAGGAGAAAGGTGGCTGTTCACCACACCACATAGACATGGTATGAGAAGGACTGGCCTTTGATATAGCAGTAAATCTACCACTGCTGGGGATGAAGGAGAAAGGTGACTGTACACCACACCACATAGACATGGTATAGGAAGGACTGGCCTTTGATATAGCAGTTAATCTACCACTGCTGAGAATGAAGGAGAAGAGTGGCTGCAGTGGGACTCGAACCCCAAAGTCTCACAACCTTGGGATTTCGAGTCCAGTGCCTTAACCACGAGAGAGGTTACGTACATCATGAGAAGTATGGCTGGTAGAAGTATCGTAGACGAGAGGCATGCCCGTAACACTTCACTCAACCACCAGTCGTCCTTAGTTGTGTATTCTACCACCAGGTGTGTCATGGACTGGTTCCCAAAAGGGCCACGTGCGGCGCCACCATCAGCCATCTGCCCGAGGTTGATGATGTCCACTCTGTGGTGAGGAAGGTTAAAAAGTTAGTGAAGAGGGTTTATATGTTCGAAATCATTGAACGATAATGTGACTCGATACTGACAAAAGATTTTTCACAATTCAATGTGTCCTAGAAACACAGAAATATCTACTGCCTGATGATAAGACATTTATATAAACAACAACTGGAAATATTTAGTGCTAAAATAGAATAAAGATGCCAATGTAGACTTGCACAAGTCTTTGATTATGAACATTAATTAAATGATTAACCCATGACTGGCCCATGAATCAAAGACTTGTCCACTATGAACAGAATCTCCTATTTATGGCCCCAAGCCGCTCCCTGTAACCCTATACCTCCTTTCACCCCTCCACCCTCCCTTCCTCTAGTTCCCTGGCCGCCTGTGTTATCAAAGCAATAAATTTCGCCTGCTCCTGACTGTGCCTTGATTGAGATCAAAGTGAGAGGGTATCAATCTCCCAGCAGATATCTTGACCAGTCACCAGGATATCTGTATGGAGAGTGTTGGGCATACTGGAGCTAAACAGCGCCAGAAATCCAACACCATTACCGATTGTACCAGTCCCTGTATCCCAGCGAGGAGGGTAGACATAGGATACAGTGACTGGAGCCAGTTTAATGCCAATGAGGTCTAGAATGAAAGCCTGGCAAATATCTGAATCCTGATTATATCCACTACTTATCTCGAACATGATGAAGACTTCGTACGTTAGCAAGAACCCGGAAACAACAAAAAAACTGACATCTCTGGATGATAGAAACCTCGTACCGGGTGATGGCGACTGACACCGGACCGAGCAGCAGTAGTAGCGTGGTCACCGTCAGCCCCATTAGGAAACTGTTACGTCGTGACTGGTTCCAGCGACGTCGCGGGGGGCAGCATGTCACAGTGATGACGAAGTAGTACGTCAAGAAGATTGACGTCATCGTGACGACACCTACCAGCGGCATCACGGGGCAAACAAGCGTCCCCAACTACCGACAGAAAGGAGAAGACTTGTATCTAAGTCTGTGAAAACATGTTTGATAACATGTCATTTTGAACCAGGAAAAAGATGTGGAAATATTTTCCATGTTGAAATTTACTGCCTATGGGAGACATGGAAAATACATCGGTGTTGGCCATGGAATAGGGCTGAGGGTGTCTGGGGAAGTTTAAACCACAGATTTAGTGGTGTGGATGAATCTCAGTTGATACAATCTTTGTTATCTTTGTTAAGAAAAATAGAGAATGACATAAAATGGAAATAAAAACAAGGATTCCCATGGAAAAGTGAAAAACTACCATCCCCACATTTAATGATTATTACATGGTTTAAATATATGACAATGAGGTTTGACTAATTTGCCGAAAAACTTAATTGAGAGGACAGTGGCGAGCAGAATTAACAGAATTATATTCAGTTATTCTAACGTGTTAACACTTTCAGCCCGACCCCCTAGCGGGAGGCCCACGTATCAAGTCCAACAGATATTTACCAATATACCCCCAGGAGACGATGCTCTTATGGCAACAGTACCAGAATTTATATAACAGGTGCATTTGATATGCATTGTCTTAGTTACATTTAGAACACTCATACTGAATAATGATGCCTATATATCTTTTTCAATTATTTTGAAAAAATTGAGAAAGTCTATGAATTTTGTCACCTAGAATACCGTTTATAGTAATGGCCCCCAAAAATGCCTGGAGTCATTCTTCGTCCCCTGCATGGGAGTGCCACAAGGCATTGCTCGGATTGATAGGGCTATTCTAAGGAATCCTAAAAATTCATTATCGTCCTTTTTCTGTCCTCTATTCCCGAGAACTTACCCAGACGAGGGCTTGCCTCTATTATAGAGAACCGACCCAGACGAGGGCTTGTCTCTACTACCGAGAACTGACCCAGACGAGGGCTTGCCTCTACTCCCGAGGACTGACTCAGACGAGGGCTTGCCTCTACTATAGAGAACTTACCCAGACGAGGGCTTGCCTCTACTCCCGAGAACTTACCCAGACGAGGGCTTGCCTCTACTATAGAGAACTTACCCAGATGAGGGCTTGCCTATACTATAGAGAACTGACCCAGACGAGAGCTTGCCTCTAACTCTGAGAACTTACCCAGACGAGGGCTTGCCTCTACTATAGAGAATTCACCCAGACGAGGGCTTGCCTCTACTATAAAGAACTGACCCAGACGAGGGCTTGCCTCTACTATAGAGAACTTACCCAGACGAGGGCTTGCCTCTACTATAGAGAACTTACCCAAACGAGGGCTTGCCTGTACTATAGAGAACTGACCCAGACGAGGGCTTGCCTCTATTCCCGAGAACTGACCCAGATGAGGGCTTGCCTCTACTCCCGAGAACTGACCCAGACGAGGGCTTGCCTCTACTATAGAGAACTTACCCAGACGAGGGCTTGTCTCTACTATAGAGAACTTACCCAGACGAGGGCTTGCCTCTACTATAGAGAACTTACCCAGATGAAGGCTTGCCTCTACTCCTGAGAACTTACCCAGACGAGGGCTTGCCTCTACTATAGAGAACTTACCCAGACGAGGGCTTGCCTCTACTATAGAGAATTCACCCAGACGAGGGCTTGCCTCTACTCCCGAGAACTTACCCAGATGAGGGCTTGCCTCTACTCCCGAGAACTTACCCAGATGAGGACTTGCCTCTACTCCCGAGAACTGACCCAGATGAGGGCTTGCCTCTACTATAGAGAACTTACCCAGACGAGGGCTTGCCTCTACTATAGAGAACTTACCCAGACGAGGGCTTGCCTCTACTATAGAGAATTCACCCAGACGAGGGCTTGCCTCTACTCCCGAGAACTTACCCAGATGAGGGCTTGCCTCTACTCCCGAGAACTTACCCAGATGAGGACTTGCCTCTACTCCCGAGAACTGACCCAGATGAGGGCTTGCCTCTACTATAGAGAACTTACCCAGACGAGGGCTTGCCTCTACTATAGAGAACTTACCCAGATGAAGGCTTGCCTCTACTCCTGAGAACTTACCCAGACGAGGGCTTGCCTCTACTATAGAGAACTTACCCAGACGAGGGCTTGCCTCTACTATAGAGAACTCACCCAGATGAGGGCTTGCCTCTACTCCCGAGAACTGACTCAGACGAGGGCTTGCCTCTACTATAGGGAACTTACCCAGACGAGGGCTTGCCTCTACTATAGGGAACTGACCCAGACGAGGGCTTGCCTCTACTATAGAGAACTTACCCAGACGAGGGCTTGCCTCTACTATAGAGAACTTACCCAGACGAGGGCTTGCCTCTACTATAGAGAACTTACCCAGACGAGGGCTTGCCTCTACTATAGAGAACTTACCCAGACGAGGGCTTGCCTCTACTATAGAGAACTTACCCAGACGAGGGCTTGCCTCTACTATAGAGAACTTACCCAGACGAGGGCTTGCCTCTACTATAGGGAACTGACCCAGACGAGGGCTTGCCTCTACTCCCGAGAACTTACCCAGATGAGGGCTTGCCTCTCGATGACAGTGAGGACGCTGCTTGCCATGTCAAACTCCTTCTTCTTTTTGGTCCAGTAGTAATACGCCAACGCGGGCAACAACTCAGTCAGGACCTGTTCGCAACAAGACATTGATTTATTTTGAAATAAAGTAATACTTGACTACAACTGCAAGCACTAAAAATCATGGAATAAAATGATATTTCTGTACACCATTACCTGTCCTTTGATCTTAATTAGGACTATGATTAAATACTTGAGAAGGACACTAACCCTACTCTTACCCAGAGGCGACAGGGTTTTCAATGGGCGGGCCCGGCCAATTGCGGCCGATTTGCTGATCCACCAGGCAGATTGTCCCAGCCGATCTGAGCCGATGAGCGATTTGGGCGGCCAACATTCACAATTCCTCCACATGGTCATCGTCCGGCCCTAACTCACTCTTGGTGGATCACATGCTTAATTCTGCGTCATACACTTTAGCTCAGTACTTCAAATCTTTTAGTCTCCTTTTAGTCACAGTTGATTAATAATTCACATACATGTACACAGTGCATTACAAGTATAAGTTTTATGTATGGAAGGTGCTAGTAATGTTCTTACCCCGACTACGGTGTCGAGTACGACCAGTTTGTAGAGCTCCTGACCAATCAGCGTGCCCGGACACAGACGTTTCGACGTCGCCTGAAGGTGGGATGAGAGAAGTAGTAACAGATTACCAGTAATTAGTTGTGTGCGATGTATTATCAGTAATTAGTAGTGAGTGTGATGCAATACCAGTAATTACCGTAAAACCCTGCTTATAAGCTGACCCCAGTTATAAGCCGACCCCCCACTTCAGCAAAATGCTATAAGCCGATTCTGGGGTATTTCATCCAGTTATAAGCCGGCACCCCACTTTGGGGTCCTGGCCCCCCATTCATCCCCAAAAGAATTCCCCCACACACCTTTTTGTAGAATTTTCGGTATAGAATATTATTGTTTCCATGAAATTTTGTACCAGTATAGGATATCACATGCTATCTGAATGATTCACATTTGTATATCTCCGTTTTTTGGTAGTTTATGATTTGTACTGATTTTGGGGT
Source organism: Alentia gelatinosa (assembly GCA_950022655.1). Classification (NCBI taxonomy): domain Eukaryota; kingdom Metazoa; phylum Annelida; class Polychaeta; order Phyllodocida; family Polynoidae; genus Alentia; species Alentia gelatinosa. The sequence continues at coordinate 58,249,008 of OX465588.1, forward strand.
TTTCACAATTCTATTTTTGAAAAATCCCGGTTATAAGCCGACCCCCTTGTTTGGCAAAAATGTATAGGCAGATTTAAAAAAAAAACCTAAAAGAAATTGGCTTATAAGCGGGGTTTTACGGTAGTAGTGTGTAAAGTATTATTGAATAGTAGTGAGTGATGTATCACCAGTAATTAGTAGTATGTGATGTATTAGTAATTAATAGTGTCGTAGGTAGTCTTACCTCACTGACATTGGAGTAGGTGGAGACAACGAGGGACATCAAGTTGGCCATGTGCAGCACAAACACGCGCCCGATACTCACATGCAGTTCTGTCTTGGGATGCGCGTAATTCTCCAGTTTGGGAAGCTGCACCAAACAACATACTCATTGAGTTAGTATGATTGTTACATGTTGTGAATGTAGAGGTGGCTATAAAGTTGGAATTCCACTTTTATGATTTAGCGGCAATCATGTTTGTGGCATGTTCATCCCAAATTCCCGTAAGTTCTCTCGTTTGTGGCTGTAAGCCTACCTGCCCGATGCATGTGTAGTGATATTCCACTTTCATGATTACGACGGGACTAGGACCCGATCACCTGTTCATGCCACACTGGCAGCATTATCGGCACTAAATTCACGATACTGGAATTCCCCCTTAAAGATACCAACAGGAACAGGAACAATGACACATGTGTAAGAGCTATCTAGTCCCCAGATGTATGATGAAATTAGAAAAAAAAGGAGGAAAAAATAGGACATAAACTAAAGGAAGCTTGGCCTGATATCCCCTTTTTTAGATTAGCACCAAAACAAATTAGTAAAAGGATCAATAGTGGAAGAAACATCAGTCAACAAAATTAAGATATATGTTCCTGTGGATTTGAGTAAACAATATCATAATCAATCCTTAATATGGTATTGTTCACATCTTAAATGTAAAAATATTATTAAAAAAATAATATTATTAAAAATAAGATAGTGAATTTAATAATGTGATGATATACGTGGAAATTTAATTCCTTCATTTGTAAATTTTATTTTCTGTTCTCTTTCGGTCTAGAATGATGAAAATAGAATACAAGTAAATACAAATGAGGACCCACCTTATAGATGCACATTGGGATGACGGCATTGACCACCATGAAGATTACGGTCGGCCCGAACACGACAACCACATTCTGCTCACTCTCAGCCGCGTTGTAACCCTGTGGATGCAACAACACTTTAATCAAATCATTAAAAATCGCCACAAAAAAATAACGTCATAGCCCTGTGGATGCAACAACACTTTAATCAAATCATAAAAAATCGCCACAAAGAAATAACGTCATAGCCCTGTGGATGCAACAACACTTTAATCAAATCATTAAAAATCGCCACAAAAAAATAACGTCATAGCCCTGTGGATGCAACAACACTTTAATCAAATCATTAAAAATCGCCACAAAGAAATAACGTCATAGCCCTGTGGATGCAACAACACTTTAATCAAATCATTAAAAATCGCCACAAAGAAATAACATCATAGCCCTGTGGATGCAACAACACTTTAATCAAATCATTAAAAATCGCCACAAAAACATAGCATCGTAGCCTTGTGGATGTGGCAAAATCGCTTTAATCAAATTATTAGTATATACATGTCAATATCCCCACAAAACAATAATTGATATAAAGATAATAATTGATATAAAGATAATAATTGATATAAAGATAATTAATATCCCACAAAAACATAATATTATAGCCCTCTGGACATGACAACAAAACTTGTATCAAATAATTAAAAATCCCCACAAAAATCAGACAGCATCATAGGCTTGTGGACATAAAATCAAAAGATTTTATCAATTAATTGAAATCCCCACAAAAATCATAGACAGCATTGTAGCCTTATGGACATACTAACAACACTTTAAGCTAATAATTGAAAATCCCTACAAAATTATAGACAGCATCGTAGCCCTGTGGATGTTATGGCAACACCTTACCTCAAATAAAATAAAATACCACTAATAAAAAACAGAAGATTAATGCATCGTAGACAAGGTATTGCAATCTCTAGTTCAATTTCTAATAATACCTGTTAAAAAAGGAAAAAAAATGTATACTGAAAATGAAAATTGTGGATATCCATGGAAAAACAGGAAAATTGAAAAAAGGGGGAAAAAAAGAAATTTCCTTTAAAGTTAATATTGTCAATAGAAGTGACTTTGCATACGGATTGTGAACTTCAGCAATGACCATTATATACAATTATCTTAAAAAGACTTTAGCCGGATTCATAATAGTCAAATTATTATGAACTATCTGGCAAATAGGGCATTTATCTTAGCCTGGTATAAACGTCCATAGGCTTAGCATTACGAACTCGTTCTTAACAGGTTTGAACGGTAATTCAACGGGTGATACAGAGATAAATATTTCCAGGCTAAGATAAAATCAGAAACATATTCGTGCTTGGTCTGAGTCCCTGTTCACCATCTCGTTTGGAGTGCTTCAGAATATTCACTCGGCTATCGCCACGTTCATATTACTGCACACTCCAAACTCGATGGCGAACGAGGATACAGACCAAACACTCATCAGTTTCCTTCTTAATATCAGAGAACAAGAAAGAAAACTGATACAAATCGTCAATGATTAATAACGTTGAATGGAAAGTTAAAGACTAAAATAATATATTACCAGTTTAACTAAAACTTCTGCCAGAAAACGAGAGCTTGTAGCAAACACGATGGCTGTACAACCTAATGCGATCAGAATGCTGTAAAACAATGGATCATTCTTCAAGTCGAGGATTCTTTGTGGCAATATCATTATCCCAAATACTTATATGAAACTGTAAAGACAATAGTCATCATATCAAAAACATCATTTTACAAATTTGGTGGTATTTATCAATAATATGAGAGACTTAGGTAATAAGTTTTGAAAATATAACATAAACCACCACATGCCAACTCAACTCTCAACCGGCTGTTCCACCAAGCCACCGCTAGCCCCGGTCAATGCCCTTGTAGTCATCACCGATGTTTGACAGCCTATTTTGCACATTGGCGGCAAAGATTTGCTCAGTGGCATAAAGCCTGCCCGGCCGGCACTGCCAGGCCGCAGCTCCTCGCTGTGTCCAAAACTCTGTCGCCGGCCCATCGTTGGCTGGCTGGTTGTGGGCCGCTGACTGCTGGTCTGGCCTAAAGCCCATTTTGCTGCTGTTCCATCAAGCTGACTGGCCTGGTGGCTCGCAGTTATGAATGTTTGATTGTACAAAGCCACCTTCTTTTTTTTTGGTAATTTTTATTAGGGAATATTGTGTGTACAATCACCGAATTCGGCTATTGAGCCATTCTTCCATTCGGGCCCTTGCCCCTACTCCTCATTCTAATGGCGGGTGTTAAACCAAATGGGCAGTGGGTACCATTTTTTGTAAGTCTTTGGTATGAGACAACCAGGGTTTGAACCCCGACCTCCCATGCTCGAGGCGAACACCCCTACCACTTAGCCACCGAGCTTGGTGCCACCAAGCCACCTGCAAAACATCACCAGTCAAAATCTATTTGAATAGATATTTAGAGGCAGCCAGTTGGCGATACCACAAGCTTTCCTGGCACCCGAGTTGATAGCTCATCGCCAATACTGCAATGGACGCGGCCAGAGACCCCAGGCGATACCTGCTGCACCTTTGTGTGGTCTCAATTAGACCTGGGAGTAGCTAGTTCCTTTACTTCTATAATTTGTATCATTTCTTAGGTTGTAGAACTTTCATAGGTAGATTTACTCGAGTGGCTCAACCACAGCGACACGGTGACCTCATATCACTGTGGTCTGAGGTAATAAGGACGAACAATGAAATCTTGTTATGTAACTTTAATATCCTGAGAAGCAATCCGTTGATATGTTATTTTGTTGGAGCACTACAGTCGTGTTTAACTCACGCTCAGACTAGATGGTTACATTAGTTCACAGCAAACTGTCACTCATAAGTACAAGTCAAATTCATATAATGATATCCACATAGCAGTTGGGATTGTTCAAACCTGTATAATCATTGATGAAGAGTTCCACTTATAAAGACTGTCTGGTTGTTCACACTAGTATCGCTTCATCATTCATAATTTTGTCCTTAAAGAATGTCCAAGTGTCAATATAATGATTCACGACTCACTCATAGTTTATCAACACTCTCCATGGTGTTAGTCCATTCCAATGTTCTGTTATTACAAGTCCAATATATCCTCTCTGTGTTCTCTCCCATTGAGAGTTAGTTCCTTACACGTCAGTCTGTAAGTTACTCACAGAGTAAGCAACACCACGCAACTATTGTTCTCCTATTGGCGACTCCACTCCATGTAAAGTGAAGCCGGTGCCAAGAATAAGCCCGTCCTCCAGTGAGGAGCGGCTTTTCTCCCTAGTTTCTCTACTAGATCTTAACCTCGTACTCAATGCTGCTCTCAGCAAGAACCGCAGAGGTATACTCCTCTGCTGCTACGTCAGCAACTCACGTGATCATTCCCTTCCTTATACAAACAATCTGCTCTATGTCTTACTTCCGACTATCGCTATCTTACTTCCTGTTAGCGGCTCTGTTCATACGCCAAACCTTATTGCAATATCCAGTTAAAACAATCATTACCAAAATCACAACATAATCTTGGACAAGCGCCTAGTGCACCACAAACCCCTGAGTGGAGACTGAAAATTCTGACAGTTTTGGTAGTTTGGCCAAAGCATTAGCACCAGAGTGTGCTATACACATTCATAACATCAATTATGTTAATTTACCTTTGGTATTCGATTAACCACAGTATTTAGTGGAAAATTGAAGAGCGGTGCATGCATGAGCTTTGCCAGCACCCATGTTGACCAATACTGCCAGAGATGCTGTCAACATGAATGGTCAATACCCGCTATGTGCTAACCCGTGAGTGCAGACCAAAAGTGTGGACAGTTGAGGTAGTTTGGTGAGAATTTTAGCACCAGAATCAGCTATACACATTTATAACATCAAGGCTTATCTTTATTTACCTTCATTGTTGGTTTAGCACAGTATTCAGTAAATATTTGATGAGCCGTCACTGTTCCCATACAAATCCTATCATGGCAGCACACTCCTTTGCTCGATCACCAGTTTTTCCAGAGCCTGGGTGGTGTAGTGTATGGATGACGGTTCAAAGTGCCCCCTATTGAATGAACAGGAAACGCGCGAACATCCAATCGCTAACGTCCACCAGACGTTAGTGATCTCCCCATGCGGGTTCATCGCCCTGCCAACGCTAGTCGCCATGGTGGACACGCTTTGCTGGGCACCCGCTGGCCGGTATGTGTGCACCTTGCGGTCATTTGCCGGCTAGAAATAGGTGGGTTGGTGGAACAGCTCGGACAATTCATACACTTTTTGCACATTCTCAGCACAGCGCTGGGTCGGCTGGCCAGCCTGTTAAAGGCCTATTTGGTGGAACACTCGCGTCAACTCACAGCATCAACCACGCGACAACTCAACACTCAACTCACAGCGTAAGCAGCCAGACGCCCACTCTGCGTGCCACGAGACGGGTCCACTGACGGCGTGTGAATGTCTTCTCCTCCTGCTGCGTCTTGATCTCACTCATCTGGTCCTGGAAACAGAATCATGCCACTGTTTAACAATGACATACTTCCCTCCCTTGCATCGATCATTGGCTAATCCTCTACAATCGTATATATAGGACACTCAGTCAAGACAATCTTAAGTAGCGACTGTTTTAAGGCATCAGTCACGACAATCGTTATTATCAACATGTTTCAGGTTTCATGATCTGAGAGGATCGGCCAATGATCATCGGTCAACTATTCTTAGGGCGCAAACAGGTGTCCTATAGTAGCGACAATCGTAGGGTAAAGTACGAAAATTTGTTGGCCAAAGTGTCAGAACCAACAACATTTGTGGACATGTCATACAGGTATAATGGGTAGTTGTAACTCTATTTTTTCAGATGCTAAAATTGATTGAAATTAGGAAATATTTTGGGACAATTTTGCTATATATTTGGTGTACCTATCCTTGAAATTTCATAATTATCCTCTTAGTATTTCGATTGTGAGAAATATTTTTCTAAACCACCAGGTTTTATTTGAGAACTGCCGACACTGCACCACTAAGTCGACTTGTGCATAGCCTGCAATTTTTATCAATCGATTATAACGATTGTCGTGACTATAAAACACCATGCAGACTGCTATGGATTTCTAAGACAATTGTTCCGGACGACCGTGTTAGTGCCGATCTGCCATAGCGTGCTACGATACTGTCTATAGGGCACCGGCCATCTTTTGTCTTCCAAATTGTCGTAGATTTGCTGGACTTTCTTTCCTAAAGGTACTAACGATTGTCGTAAGTAATAAACAGGGCCCAGGTTAATTTATACAGTGCGAAGACGAGAACCTACCCTGAAGAGACTGGCGATGCCCAGACTTAGGCTGTGCACCCCTTCTCGTGATGTGAGCGCGTAGTCCCACGAACTGAAGACGTATCGACTAAACATGTAGCGCGCATCCTTCACCGCAGCCCCGCCCTCCTCCTCCAGCGCCTGCGCAGTGCTGCTCTCGACATGCCAAGGACAGACATTGTAACAATGAAATATGTTTAAAAGTTCCCTCAGTAAAGACTAGCAATAATAAAGAATCGAAATAATTTTTCAGAGATACACTGGAAAATTATAGAAATCGATATGTGATAAAAACATAGAAATGGGATACAGCATGTTTTTCTTTACTTAGATATGTTATGATATCTGATAAAATGTGTTTTGAAATAGTTGTTTTGATCAGTACAAGATTTGTTTGTTTGTTTGTTTGGGTAGTTTAAAGTCCAATCTGTTCCAATTACTTACTTTGGGTTTGACCAAATCTATGAGGTGAATGTAGGCTGAAATCCCACCCCTACACATTTACTGAGGTGAGAGTTCTTTTACTTCCCATACCACATAGACGTGGTATGAAAAAGATTGGCCTTTGATGTAGCAGTAAATCTACCACTGCTGGGGGTGAAGGAGAAAAGTGGCTGCAGTGGGACTCAAATCAACAGAATCCAACAACCTTGGGATTACAAGTCCAGTGCTCTTTACCACTGAGCTAACTCCCCATCCCGGTCGCTTTAGTTATGCTTGCATGCAAGCATATCCGGTTTGCACCACGAGGAGGCGAGGCGACCAAGAGGGTGAACAGATTGGTAATTGCTCTCCACCCCAGCAGACCAGAGAGGTTAAACCCTCTCGTGAATAGTGGCACTACAGTGGCAGCAACAGCAAACAGAAATTATGTTCTGAAATGGTCACTTGTTGTTGTGTTCCTTAAACTAGTGAAATGCAGACTACCGCTGTGGTGCCACTGAGACAAACAACAAATGGAATATCACCTATTGAAACAGGTCCCTGTTTACCTGCGGAAAACGACGAAGAGGCCACCGAAGTAGGTGAGCAGTGTGGCCACGAGGTACATAAGGCCTTCGGGATAGCTGGCCCCTACTTTCTGCTCGTAGCTGCCGTAGAACCACCATGACCGTGCCAGGCCATCCTGCGACACATGCAAGAAACTGGGTTCAAACACTGGTCGGGTCATACTAAAGACTTACACAAAAATGGTACCCACTGCTCATTCGGCTTAACACCTGCCATTAGAATGAGGAATAAGGGGCTATGGTCAGAGTGGAAGAGTGGCTGTATCACCAAATTCGATGATTGTACACATAATATTCCCTTGATAAAAAAGAATTAATTTCAAGATATATAACATCTGACCATGAAAACTATGATGGTAACATTGTAATGCTTATAGAAATACGTACCCCTCCGTCAAGCAGGTTCCTGATGAGAAGTCAGCCTTGATGGGGACGTAGTCGGTGTGCACGGCTTGCGGCACAATAACCAGCAGTAGCCACATGGCGGCCAGTACTGTGTCCAGCAGGAGCAAGTGACGGATGAACAGCAGAAAGGCGGCCATTCCTGACCCGAAACGCCCTGACGCCATGTGTATAAATATGAGAATAATTATTAACATGTGGCACTATGAACAGCAGTAATTACATAGCAGTCAGGACCAAGTGACGGATGAAGAGTAGAAAGGCGGCCATTCCTGACCCGAAACGCCCTGACGCGATGTGTATAAATATGAGAATAATTATTAACATGTGGCACTATGAACAGCAGTAATTACATAGCAGTCAGGACCAAGTGACGGATGAAGAGTAGAAAGGCGGCCATTCCTGACCCGAAACGCCCTGACGCGATGTGTATAAATATGAGAATAATTATTAACATGTGGCACTATGAACAGCAGTAATTACATAGCAGTCAGGACCAAGTGACGGATGAAGAGTAGAAAGGCGGCCATTCCTGACCCGAAACGCCCTGACGCGATGTGTATAAATATGAGAATAATTATTAACCTGCGGCACTATGAACAGCAGTAATTAAATAGCAGTCAGGACCAAGTGACGGATGAAGAGTAGAAAGGCGGCCATTCCTGACCCGAAACGCCATGACGCCATGCATATAAATGTAAGGAAAATTATTAACCTGCGGCACAATGACCTGCAGTAATTACATAGCAGTCAGGACCAAGTGACGGATGAAGAGTAGAAAGGCGGCCATTCCTGACCTGAAACGCCCTGACGCCATGCATATAAATGTAAGGAAAATTATTAACCTGCGGCACAATGACCTGCAGTCATTACATAGCAGTCAGGACCAAGTGACGGATGAAGAGTAGAAAGGCGGCCATTCCTGACCCGAAATACCCTGACGCCGTGTGTATAAATGTGTTATTACCACTTTAGAGGTTTGTCGCATCTTTTACGTACTGACGTACTCAAGTGCAGCATACCTGCACTTAAACATTTTGATACCACCCATCATTCGATAAAATGACATGGAAATCTACTTTTGATCAACAAATTTTTCTATATGCTATAGTTAAAAAAGTGTTTTTCAGACCTTGATAATGACAAAAAAAACCCCAAAAAATAAAGAAACTCATAATAAAACCTGAGTAAATGAAAAGGATGTTTGAGAGAATGTAGGATGTTACGTACCCTCGACTTTCCTGATCTTGTTTCGGAACACCGGGTTTTCCTTGTGCTTGTGTCGATTTCTTTTCCACCAGGACTTTAGAGGAACATTAAAAAATGTATACATATACATAAAAATGTATAATATTCTGAAACTCCCAGTAATTGTTTTCGGATAAAATCGGTGAAGATAGGAGGCCCAATTTTCAGGAAAGACTTTTTATGCATGGTTACCCAAATCAACAAATTACTATATTACATGGATGAAAGTAGTGACTGGGAAAAACGTCAGAAATCGTAACCCTGAACAAAGAAACATTTTTGCAAGCAATCGTCCGCTCGGGTGGCCAGTGTACCCAAGCGGGTGCTGTCCAAAAAAGTCGCCAGCAGTCGACGCTTATCACCCTTTAGCTGTGCGGGGTTCTGGCTAGACAGGGCTGCCCGCTAGCTGCCGACAACAGCCATGATCTGGCGGAGTCTGTTAGGGCGAGTGTGCTAGCACTCCCACTGTGTAAATATTGATGTGTTTATGCAATTTTCATCAAAATTCTGGAAAGTCAGATGAACGTTATAGGTCAGAAGACTTGCATTGTATGTTTGTTTGTTTGTTTGGGTAGTTTAACGTCCAATTTGTTCAATTAGACCTACTTTGGATTAGACAGAATCTATGAGATGAATGTAGGTAGAAATCTCACCCCAACATATTTACCGAGATGAGAGTTCTTTTACTTCCCACACCACATAGACATGGTATGAGAAGGACTGGCCTTTGATATAGCAGTAAATCTACCACCTCTGGGGATGAACGAGAAAGGTGGCTGCAGTGGGACTCAAACCCACAAAGTCCAACAACCTTGGGATTACAAGTCCAGTGCTCTTTACCACTGAGCTAACTCCCCACCCAGGTCGCTATAGTTATGCTTGCGTGCAAGCATGTCCATTCTGCACCACGAGGAGGCAAGGCGACCAGATTGGTAATTACTGTCCACCCCAGCAGACCACAAGTGAATATAAAACATATTAATGATTAATGCAATTATTATATCACATTTCAGGCATTGTATTTGAGTAATTTGAATATTTATAATGTACCGACCTTTGCTTTTTGTATCCAGAACTGACACCAGTTGAGATTTTTCCTGTCTGTTTTTTGACGCATCAATTTTCTAAAACAAAAATAACAGCAGAAACTTTGTTTACTTTTAGTACATTGCAGATATTCTTTGCGAAGAATGAATGATGTTTTTCTATCTTGTCATAGCAGAATATAAACAACATTCCCACTTGAGTCTTTCAGTTTGTTACTTAACCCTATTACGCTTGGGAATGCATCATTTTCTGAGATTTATGAAATTATTGTTTTTTTGTGATAAAATAGGAAAAGATTGAAAATTAAACATAAACTATCTACAGGGACCCGTTTTTTAGATAATCGTTAATAGCAACCGTTTTGAGGCCCTAGTCTAATTATCATACATTTGGCGATAATTTTAGCACCCTTGGGGCCAAAGATTGTAGTATTCATCTTGAAAACCGTCTTGAAAGTTGAATAATCGCTATTAATGATTATCCCGTCTGAAAAAATTAAGTTATTACCGCACTCTTCCATTAGAAATGAAAATAAGAGCTGAAAGGCGTCACTCACGGAGCGCTTGTCATCTGTGGGGAGCCTGCGGCTGGTTGGACACTCTGACTGAAGCCGGGCGCTCGTCCCCGTCTCTCCATCCCCCACATGTCCCGCCTGCCACCCAAATTCACCTGCCCTGTCAGCGACTGCGCCACTGACCTCCACGACAAAATCCGCTGTCAACAAGAACATATATGTGTACACACTCAGCCGCTGCTAACGAGAACTTACTTCTACACTCTCAGCTGCTGGCAACGAGAAAACACATCTACATACTCAGCCGCTTTCAACGAGAAAAACATCTACACACTCATCCAGTGCCAAGGAGAACATACACGTTGTAGACGCTCGGGCACTGGCAACAAGAACATAAATATACACCCTCGGCCACTGTCACAAGAAAATACATCTATACTCGTGGCTGATATCCATGAGAACTCACATCAACACCGTCAGCCACTGCCACCGAGGATATACATCTTCACCCTCAATTGTTGCCAGTAAGAACTCCCATCTACATCTATACTCGTGGCCGCTGCCAACAAGATCTCACGTCTACACTCTCGGCTGCTGCTGATGAGAAAATACATCTACACAATCAGTTGCGGCCATCGAGAATAGTCATCGACACCCCCAGCCATTGCCCACGAGAACACAATCAGTTGCGGCCATCAAGAATAGTCATCGACACCCTCAGCCATTGCCAACGAGAACTTACATGTACAAACTCAGTCGCTGCCAATGATAATACACAGATCTACACTCTCAGATGCTTCTAACAAGAAAATACATCTACAAATACATCTGGGAGACGGTCACACTCAAGATACGCCTCGCTCTACAAAACAAGAAAATACATCTACATCTACTCAGTCGCTGCCAACGGGAAAAGTCATCTACACCCTCAGCCGCTGTCAAGAAGAACTCTCAACCGTTGCCAATGAGAGAATACATCTACACTCTCAGTCGCTGCCCATGACAACAGTCATATACACACTCAACCACTGCCAACGAGGATATACATCTACACACTCAACTTTTGCCAACAAGAACACACATGTTCATGATATTTCGGATGATCTCTAATTTTCTGGAACACTTGCACTCGTGTTTAACTCGCGAAACTCTGCAGCATCTACGACCCGTTTTCTAGACGAGATAATCGTTAATAGCGACCATTTAGAGGCCCTAGTCTAATTATCATACATTTGGTGACAATTATCAAACCCTTGGGGCCAATGGTTGTTGCATTTATCTTGAATGTTTAATAATCACTACTACATTTAAATTTTCGTCTATCGCACTAATCTATAGGGACTTCCATTGCTTGCACAAGGCTGTGTTTTGCAAGTGAACTTAGAGGCATATCGGACAATTTGGCTTGAAAATTAAAACCCATGTCAATTTCCTGAAAATTTGATAAGATGATCTCCAAGTGTTGTGGAACACATATCTAACTTAAAAATCGGGGGTCACCGTGCTAGTTTTGGATTTATAGATCAATATTATGATAATTTTATATTGGAACCATAGGTCACCGTCCTTGTTTTTGAAAGAATTGAAGAAAAACATATTTTCAATTCATTTCCTTTCATGTAAATTAAACGAATGAAGATTGACCTATTTTACCCGAAAAGATTTGATAAACTGGACACAATTTTAAAATTACTCATGTCGGATTAGAATGAATCCTAAACAACCAGTTTTGGCTAATAATTGACATTATTTGAAAATCACCAGGGGGCACCACTGTGAATTGTCCGATATGCCTTTAATATATCATTTACCTTCTCCTTCGCACTGCTTTTAAAAGAAATATGAGGTAGTTCAGGAGACAAATCCGGGTCGTCGTCTAGTAATTTTAGTTCCTGCTCGCTGTCACCTACAAAGTAGATCCAAGATGGGTATGTAGAGAACTACATTTTCTGCCAGACAAGACCCATTTGAAAACAAAAAGGTGTCTCGTATATATATTATTATATACCTGTGTGCGAATTTCTGTGAAATATTTATATAGAACTGCATCGAGAATCGTATAAATAGACAATACTCCACGAGTTTGGATGGGTCGCAATCGTCATCGAGGCGAAGCCGAGTGTCGATTTCGGCCCATACAAACGAGTGGAGTTGTGTCTATTTATGATTCGAGTGCGGTTCTGGATTCATCTCACCCCTTTTTATCAAATTAAATATCATCAAACTATCAGAATAATTAGAAAAGACTTAGCAAATCCACTACGCCACGGCCGTGGCGTAGTGTTGTCACTTTACGGGGGTGATCGTTTAGTATTTTTTTCTAATGTTATTCCTATGGCTAAACTTGTACCAGGGGTGAGATAATGCCCGCTACTAGGGGTGCAGTAATAGTAATGTTCGTGCCCACTGTGAGAGTGACTTAATAAGTCATCAAAATGTTGTTTTTTCATCAATTTAAGGGATGTAATAATAAGCAAATGTCCTCACAGTGGATGAATCGCTTCTTGTTCTCGGTCAGTCTTCAAGTTCATACTACCTTCCGCCTATGGCGTCAGGACGTTGTATTTATCTTGAAACCCATCTTGAATCTTTAATAATCGCTATTATCCTACCCCTAATATAAAATCCCATAGGTTTAACATTGAGTTTCCGTATGCCACGCTTACAGAATACAGAATTGTTATCACATAATATTCCAAAATCGAGGAGACGGGTAGGATAAAATCAAAAACTGATTCATTTTAATCTTGGCCACCGCATGCCACTCCTGGAGTTTTGGCTCCGGACTTCACTCGGCTTCGCTTCATGAAGTCACTATGCCAAACTCCAGTCGTGGCATACGGTGGCCAAGATCAAAACTCATCCAGTTTTATGATATTAAAAACGGGTCCTTGACATATTTGACAAGGTTGACCCTGTCACTGTTTTGGGGATAATTTGGACAAATTCGGTGAAATATTAAAGAGTTATCACCCAAAAAGAGTATATTTGATGACTCAATAATAATCAGTTTAGCAATCAGGGGCAAATCAACCTTAAGATATGTATTGGTCAAAACATCGGTTCTACAATCTGCAATAAATGCCTACATTGATTTAATACCCAAGTGGTTATACTATTTTACATCATAAAAGGTATTAAAAAAGAAAAAAGGCAACTTACCTTTGGTGCCTGTGGAGTTGACCCCGCTCGTGGCACTTTGCGCCTCCGCGTCATGGCCGAATGCTTCACGAGCAGACACGAGTGAATACTCGTCCGGCTCAAGCGCTGCGGGGGACTTCGGAAGATCTTGCGGAGAGTTGACTTCTGGCCTGGCTGAATTTACTCTGCTTTTCGGTATGACCTCATTTTCACTCTGAAAATGTTAAGATATTACACATGTATAAAACTCACATTAAAAATTCTTTAATTCATTAATCCAATTCTTAATCATACTTCTTTATGATTTGTACTATCTCAAGGTTCAGCTTTTCCCACACCGGGGGGTGGGGAGTTAGCTCAGTGGTTAGAGCACTGGACTTGTAACCCCAAGGTTGTAAGACCTTGTGGGTCCAGCAGTGGTAGGTTTACTGCTTTAACAAAGGCCATCCTTCTTATACCATGTCTATGTGGTGTGGGAAGTGAAAGAACTTTCACCTCGGTAAATGTCTACCTAATGTCATCACATAGATTCGATCACCACCCTAGTGGTGTAAAAGAACCTTGAGAAAGTCTGGAAAGGACCTATAATGGTTGACTGGACGTAAAATCAAACCAAACAAACAAAACAATTCCCACACCACATAGACATGGTATGAGAAGGATTGGCCTTTGATATAGCAGTAAATCTACCACTGCTGGGGGTGAAGGAGAAAGGTGGCTGTACACCACACCACATAGACATGGAATGAGAAGGACTGGCCTTTGATATAGCAGTAAATTTACCACTGCTGGGGATAATAGAGAAAGGTGGCTGTACACCACACCACATAGACATGGAATGAGAAGGACTGGCCTTTGATATAGCAGTAAATCTACCACTGCTGGGGATGAAGGAGAAATGTGGCTGCAGTGGGACTCGAACCCACAACTTTGTGATTACTAGTCCACTACCTTAACCACTGAGTTAACGTCTCGCTCCTAATTTACAGGAATATGTGTATCCTTGTTTACCTCGTATCGACTCATCATCATCGGTGTCTCACCATTCGTCACGTCTGCATCACTGATAATGTCATGCGTGCGTGACATGGTGTGCGGGGTAGTGTATGAGGTGCTTGACGGGGTGCGATAGAAGTGGTGCTTCGGCTCGCGTTTAAGAAGTGCCAGGCTTGTCTTATTCATCATCGGTTGACTATAACAAAACATGATACTGTTTCGCGAAACCATGTTTTGTTAATTTGGGGAATTTTCTTTTAATTCATTTAAAATGTAAACAAGAAATAGATTTTTATCAATCTGTTTATATAAATATATGGTCTAACTTTTCTTGATTAGGCTATTGAATATTTGAAGAGAGATAAATAATTTAACGATCGGAGTAAAATTGTGCTCACAGACCTGGTAGAAGCTAACGACATGAGGTCTGCTGACGCGGGGCTGCTGTCCCAGCCCCTGCCAGGCGAGTCGTGGGTCGCTTCGTGTCGGGCGAGCCGCTCCGAGCTGCCTTGGACATGCGACTGGTGGAGCAACCGCTGCTTCTGTCTGTGAGCTCTTTGCAACAAGGATAGGTTGTCCTTAGCCGGGGACAGGTCGGGCACGCTACCTGCAAAACAAAGTCAAGAGGATGTAGACCATAGGGCACATAGCTATTGTATTAGGAGGCGGCCATCTTGCCCCCGATGCCAAAAAAACATTAGGGGGTTATCAATGGATCATAACAGCTTGTAAAGCCTAGAGGCCTAGACTAGCTAGGTGTAGATCTTGCTACAGGTTAAGCTTGTAAGCTCTGTGCCGGGATTGACTTGAAGCAACAGCCAATGAGGATTGACCAGTCTCGTTCCGGTCTGTCGCACATGCCAGGAGGGCCGCTCATGTCACTAACAACTCAGGTGTCATCTCAGCTTGCCCTGCCCCCATGTGACCAGACCGGGAACTAGAGTGAGTGATAATGAGGGTAAACATGCCATTCACTTCTTGGCTGCTGTACGGTCAACATTAAGACAGGGAGGAGCTGCTACAAAATGGCTACTCTCTTAATGCAGTCTTTTGGTACTAATGAATACGGACAATTTAGATGACTAATCTCTTTGCATAGAAACCAATATAATAGCGATGTAGACACTGGAACTCTACAAGATGATAACAGCGGTTGTCCCCGAGTACAGTGGCGCCACCTTTATTGGTCATACTTAACCTCATCCTATTGCCTGGTAGCTGATAGTGGAACTAGCAATAACTCTGTACCCTGTAGTAATGTTAGTTGCGTTAGTTGTATTTTCGGATGGAGCCAGCAAAAAGGCGATTGGATTTCACCGCACTACCACCGTGAATGAGAAAAACCCCAGAAAACTCGTTCTCCATGCCCCTATGAGTATTGCAGTCCGTTCTCCATGGTCTACATTGTGTGTGTCGTCCATTCTTTTAGTGTGCACAGGGGTGAGATAAACACAGAAAGCAACTTTGTTCTCCAACTTGTTTGAATGCTATGTCATATTCACTCGGCTGTTGCCTCGTTCATATCACTCCACATCAAACTCGTGGAGAACTAAACTAAACCCCAACACCAATTTCACCCTTCACTTCCTCATACTCCTACCTTCCACCAGCCAAAATACATCACACCAACTCCATAAAAATATTTCCCACCCACCCACACTTTAAATTTTTATTCATCATTCCATTAAAATTTTTGAGTCATGTTATAAATCATTAGCGAAAATTTCACCACTACAAGTTAAATCAAATATAAACAAAAATCTAAATCACCACACGGATCATTTGATGCACTGACCATCTTGGAGAAGTCCCCGACGACTGGTCTTCGAGCCCGACGGTGGTCCGTTCGTCTTCTCAGGCAACTGTTGTTGAAAAAACATTAATTTCAATGGTAGAAGCAGGATCCACTCTGTATCTATTCAAAGCGTCTGAAAAACTCAGCTAGACTGAGAGACGTCGTTTTCTATTAAAACAAAAAAAATACCAAAAAAATACAGTGTAAACATCAGGACTAGCACTGCACGAAAACCACCATTTTATTCATATATACGCCATCGTGGAAGTGCATGTATTGGCTGAATATTGACTTGTTTTCATATATATATGCCCAGTAAATTTATATACGGACACGTCTTGGCTGTATTTCACACCAGGCGTATACGAGAGGAAATATCCTCTCCCCCCCCCCCCCCCCCTGCGCCGCACGCTCTCAGTGAAGCCCTGTTTGCTTCCCCCTTTGATTTGGGGCGGCTCCGAGTCCAACGGAGGCCTATATTCATGTGTGAAAGTGGCCGGGGGACACTTATATATGCCTACAGATGAGGCGTATACACACAGGGAATAGGACAACCTTGTATACGCAAAAGCATACTTATATATGCCAGGCGCATTCATATGTAAAATGGTGGTGTTCGTGCAGTGTAGGAGACTTTAACATAAAGAGGTTGTATTTTTCTCCTCGGTTTGAATACTTCTCTCAAATTGGAGTATCTAAATATAGATACCCCCACCTTGATATACATGATATATACAGGTTTTAGAGACCTGATGAGATGATATCGTCGAAACCATTGAGCAAGGGAGGATCAGAAGAAAACGTATTCCTTCTGAACACAATTGTTCGCCACATTAACCTTAGGGGGCGCATGAATCAAATGAAGGGTAGTTCCAGAGTTTCCCACCAGGTGGGGACTCAAGGTTGGGCCACCATGAACAGTGGCGCCACCGTCCATGGAGAACTGACCACTGAACAATAGACCTTATCTAATTGGCTATTTGTCTTTCCCGCTGTTCTTTGTCTGGATTCCCTGCCAATGAAAAAACGGGAAAATGATCACATGATCAAACCAACCAATTACGGTTGAGTCTGTGAGGATTGATTAACATATTCAAGTCGGGAAGCCTGTTCTCTGGTAAGGATTCAGTCACTTGCTCAATAGTCGCGTTGGCTGCCACGTCCAACTAAGACTTTGACATAAAGATACAAATCTTGTGTTTTGGTGAGTTATAAACATAGATTCAGTTTAACAAAGAAAATTCTGATAGTTATTCTCCGATCCGGCCTGGAAGTAGGGGGCGCTACGAACCGCTTTGGCGGCCATTATGGAGAAGCACTTAAGTAATGCTAAGCCTATGGGACCGTTCAAACGTCCATTCATGATACTATTTATTTTGTGAAGATGTTTTGTGTACTTCTGAAGCATTTCTCCTGACAAAATGAGACTTCTCTGGCAATTTCAGATCAAATGATTATGTGGTAGCCCAAGTTTAAACTATAAACGCGATGTCAACAAATTGTCTAAACAACCAATTTTCTCTGAGGTGGCACGTTTAAATTATGTCTGAATGATATAAATAATCCCATTTCAATTATTACATGTACAGAATGCACAGGAGAAGGGCCGGTTAGTATAGTTTTTCGCCATCTTATACCATGACAGCGATTTGTATTCACCAGCAAGATGGCGGATTGATAAGTTGTCAGGTGACTTTGCATAATTTGGCGGGTATTTTGAACCGGAAGTGTCCAGCCGTATCGGAGAATCTGCCATCTCCGGTCTTCTCTTGAGATGGTCACTTACCGACTGATCCCGACTTACGGAAGGACGCTGGAGCTCTCGGCTGGTCTGGTTCCTTGATCTCCCACCAGGTGTCACCACGTTTGACAGTCCGACGCGCCCCCTACCGACACCTGCGGCCGCTTACAACGACACAAATAAGAGTTTATCTTACCTTACTTTTGTATGTAAGAACGATCGTATATCGAATACAAATGATCTAATAATGATAAAAAAAAGTCTAACTCAACTACCAACAATCAGGATTCTCCACTGAATTGTAAAAAGGGATATCTGTTGGGATTAGGGGAAAAAATGAATATATTTTTCAAGTCAAATGCACTGCCTCGGAGAGACTGAGAAAACTTGGAAATTACATCATTGATGGCCAAGGAATAAGGCTGAGGGTGTGCGGGGAGCTTCAAACTGTTTTATTGGCATGAATAAGGCTCAATATGTATCATCTTTGTTTTATACCATCTTTAAACTAAAAATGAAAACAATAATTTCCCTGGCAAACTGCCATCTCTATAAAAGTGATTAAAGTAAAATAAAAAAACAAAACTGCAATCCTATCAGGATCCTTTTTACCACAATGTAGGTAGCCTATTTCTCGAATACAGGAAACGAGAAAAATATTTACTTCTAAGATAAAAGCAGACTTATAATGAATTAATGTTTAACAGGCACTGGAGCTACTTAATACATAGCTATTGTGCTATGGAGGCGGCCATCTTGCCCTTCAACGCTAGACAAAACACCAGGTGGCAGGTCCAGTTATCAATGGATTTTATCCAAAATATTTTTTGTGGCTTGCCATAGAGGTATCTAAGCCTTGTCTCAATAAAATCTCTAGATTATAACAACCGAGAACAAGTTCCTGGTGGTGATGGCAGAACTAGCAATCACTCTGTGCCCTATACGCCCTCCAGATGTTAGTAATCTCCCTATTATCGCTCCCGGCATGTACAGGTTCCGGTATCGACTCGCTGGCCGCACCACGACCCAATGTCTCTAGATGAACCACAGTTTCCCGATTTCTAATCGGAGAAACTGAATATAATTTCAGATGTATTTGTAGAAATAGCTGATATTTCCATTTCTGACATCAGATTTCCGATTTCAAGATATTTTAAAACTGTTAACCGCAATAATTTTTGGGATATGGGTCAAGGGACTATGAGTACGACTGTACTACAACGAAAACCAGCTAACATCGGATCCTGTAAACACATTCCATTATGGGATACCTCATTCGGGTCTATAGAGTTACTGATTTTCACTGAATAATTCAACAGCATTGTGTGTAGTTTAGATGTGGACCTTACTTGGTTGTCTTGCCTGGTCCTCGGGCCTTCGCTGGGGATTTGTCCTTTTTTTCTCATCCATCTAGACTTATTCCTGGCCTTTCAAAAAAGTATCCCGAACCTGAAAGAGAAATCCGATCTATATGCGACAAAAAACTGATTAATTTCAATCAATCCAACCTAGCAGTGACTGTATGGTTACGATCCGCTAGGGGCACTGCAGTCTTTTAGGAAGTTTTAGCTCATTCTGTGTGACCTAGTTCTGCACAAGAAGCAGGGCAGTGGTTTTTCTATTACATTTGTTGTGGGTATTGTGACTGGTTTAACTTGACATATGACTTATAAATCAATCAATTAAAACCCAATTTATATTTCAGAACTGTTGGCACGAGTTCTGACGCCTTCTACTTCTAGACACTTTAGTTGGGTTTAGAATTTCGACTATATCTTCAGAGCTTCAATTCAAGGTAAGACCTTAAGATAATAAGAATAGGAATAGAAATAATTAGATATTCATACAATCATTTGTTCAATGATGTGAAGTTTATGGGTGAGGGCCTGGTAGAACCAGAGCTACGCCACCATGTTTGATTTTGTTCAATGTCATGCCAGAAGTTAGATCTAGATCTAGGCTTCTGAACTGCGATGATATTCCATTGAAATAAAACAACTCCTGACCTTCACGAAAAAGTCTTCAAATTGCCACACGCTGCCCATGAACTTGTTGAATTATTCACATTTCACTGCAGAAATCACACTTAAATATGTAATTCCAGTCCCTTCCTTCTGATAAAGTGTTAGTGACAAACCTGCAAACTTGACATATCAAAAAGTCTTATTTGTGAAACGTTGTCTGACATGAATCCCTGAAGTAAAACACGCGCGCTTCCCCGAACCCGATACGACGTGCTTCTAACGTTCTCCACCAGATGGCAGCAGAGTGAAGTCACACTGCGCCGCTCCAGCTTCTTTTCCGTATATTGCTCGAGCGATGCAGTGTGCGTAGATGTGATGTTTAGGTTTAACGGCAGATGGCGCCACAAACCACACACAAACACCGTTTTTCACAAACTTTCACTCTCTGCTCCTTTGATATTACTCTTCTCTCTAGATCATACAGACCAAGAGAGTAAGAAATACTCCCCGGAAATTATTCTTTTACTGAAAGAGAAGCTTTATACTGTTTTCGCATATGTAACATAAAAGTCTGTGAGACGCTGACTGACATGAATCCATGAAGTAAAACACGCGCGTTTCCCGAACCCGATACGACGTGCTTCTCACGTTCTCCACCAGAGAGCAGGGCGGTGCGTAGTATTCCCGAATGACGCCAGGTGGATGTGACGTTTAGGATTCACAGCAGGTGGCGGCACCAGCAACACACAAACACCGTTACAGTCCATGCTCCTTTCATATAACACTAGATCTAGTCCATGCAGATCAAGACAGTAAGGAATACTCCCCCGAAAGGGTTCTTTTAACGAAAGAGATGCATTATTGTGTTTTCGTCTATTTGGAAGCATCGTAGAACTAGGAATAGTGATGATTAAGCAGCATGATCAGTCTTCCATGCCATTTGTAAATTGACCTTTAAGGAATAGTTGTATATGAATAGGGTATTCTAGCATTCACCAGGGAATTATAGGATAGCGCTACTGTAGTCAGGGGGTAACTTCGGTTATAAATTGTTATATTCCTATTGATAATCGTGAGACAAGGCTAACATCCGTTTGTAAATGGCAAGGATGTTGTTTTATGTTTCTTTTTTTTTCAGGAATTTAAGTTCCGGTATATTGTTCAACGATGGAGTATCACTTCTATTATTAAAGATTTATAGGTTCATCGATGGATTAGCCTATCACATGCAGGAGAAATGCATTTGAATTTTATAATGGGCAATAAAATAGAGCGAAGCTTGTTAAAAGAAAAAGACAAACAAAAACGAGGCGACAGCCTAGTGAATATCATATAGCATTCAAACGAGTTGCAGAATGACTTCTTTGACCCAAACGAGTTGCTTTCTGTATTTATCTCACCCCTATACACATTAAATGAATGGATGACACACAGGATATAGAGAATGGAGAACGGACTGCAATACTCGTAGTGGCATGGAGAACGAGTTCCCAATGTTAAGCCTATTGGTATTTATTCCAGGGGTGAGATAAATATTTATATTAACAAAAAGTAAGCAGGAACCTCAAATGAAAAACTACAATTGCTATGTACATGGAGAAATATTCCACTATACTTTCCATGATGAAACACAGGAACAGGTTGCATAAAATAAATAATACATATAATATATACATGTACAGAGATGATATTGTTCTTGATATTCAAAATATTACTTGTAGCCCAGACTTCAATGACTCTCTTCATTCGCTTCGGCGAGCAGTCTTGAGGTAGCACACTACTATTCGTGCCGGCATTAGAGTAATTGAAGCGCACACTCTCCTTAAAATGCAATTAAATAAAGGCAGATTTCCCCTGGGCTCAGGCTCTGCCTCTGTGGAACCACTCCCTGTGTGGCTCCAGGTCCCTGCACACCCTGAATCAGGTTTAAATGTTCATGTAGCAGACATTTATTGGTAATATTGTGGACTTGTATTAGAAATGGAAAGCAGAGGCCTATGATTTAGAAACTAAGGGCAGGTCGTATTGACCACATATCTTTCCTTCTCAGATCTAAAATAGTTTAAGGTAACAGGTCACAGTAAGTCGAAATTGATTTGATATCGAAGGGAGAAAGCTAGAAAGAGATTTAAACCACAGTGGAAAACCACACATTTAAACCACAGTTAAAATGAGAAGGTGTCATAGACATAATACCTTCCATGGGGGTGGGGGGGGGGGGGGGGGGGGCTTAAAGGCATATCGGACAAATTGTCATGAAAATAAAAACCCATGTCAATTTCCTGAAAATTGAATATGATGATCTCTAAGTGTTTTAGAACTCATATCGAACTTAAAAGTCTTCTTTTTCATTTTTTTTCAATGCCTAGCTGCAGGTGTGACCACAAATGTGTAGTATGCGAGGGGGACCACCCTAGGAATGATTGTGATCTGCTGGGAGATGGATTCCCTCTCACTTTGATCTCAATCGGGTCACTGTCAGGAGCAGGCGAAATCTATGCTATGACGATAGCAGGTGGCCAGGGAACTGGAGGAGGGGAGGGGGAGGGGTAGGAGGAGGTATGGGGTTACAGGGAGCGGCTTAGGGCCATAAACAGGAGATTCCGTTCATAGTGGACAAGTCTTTGATTCATGGGCCAGTCAGAGAAGGATACATACTTTAGTGAACTTTATTCTGATTGTATTTGATCATTTAATGAATGTTCATAATCAATGTTCACCATTTTAATCACTTATGAAGTTCGCGATTCAAAGTTTGTTTATAACCTGCCATGCTAGCAGCCATTCAATACGGCCCTAGGGGCCGAACATAATTTATCTATCATAGCTAGGAGAAGGTAGTATTTCATAGATATTCCGGTACATATTGATAATGGAATGCATAATGCGAAGGAAATGCTTAGTTTAACAATATCCTGCGCGATTCCCAGTTCAAAATGGCGTTCGACATTAGCGGTAAACTGCATATTCGATCCTAGTTTTTCACCCAACTTTCTGTCAAGCCACGGCGCAAAAGAACCCGAGTCATTTGAGATAAAAATGCATTTTTAGCAATTAGAACGTTTTAATTGGCTCCCAGATAGCCTAGCAGTGGCAAGCCTTCCGATCATTTAACTTCTCTGCAGACCAATTAATCTCAAATGTCACACTTTCCAGCACAAGAGGGAGCCATTTTGTTTCTCGCTTGGCGATAAAGGTCTGGTTCCACCAGCATGATGGATTTTCTGTGTTATATCTTGTTATATCTTTTTTTTTTTTTTTTTTTAAACGAGCAGCGCTCTCTTTTATTCAGTATCATGATTTAATTACACAGTTCATTCTCCCTGTTCAAAACTACCATAAACCCATTGGTGGTAACATGTGCTCGCTCCCACGATGAACAATAGTATATCCTTCTAGCTACATGTGCACCCCTCCAACGCTGCACAATTTCCTCTGTAAGAAAAATATCAACACATGAATAATGTCATTGCACTATAATCATTTGATAAGAACCTCACTCCCTTAGGGAACAATTCTGCTACGTCTGGCTGCTCAGAAATTTTTGTGGGGAAGACCTGATTCCCTTCTGGTATTTTACAAGTAGACAAACATTACAATACAGAAAGATATGACATTACACATGAACAGCAAAAGAATGAGAAGAAATCATGGTATTGTAAATAGGACCAAAAAACCACCATAACCTCCATAGTGTGTAATCGACCTCCGGCCTAATCTCATCAGCATTTTACATTTGATTAGCTACCATAGAAAGTTTGTTACAAGTTAGAGAAGCAATTTTAGTAGTCCAAGTTTGTGTTACCTGACTTTTCTTCATGTGGGTGACAAGTTTAGAGAAGCAATTTCAGTAGTCCAGGTTCATGTTACATGACTATTCTTCATGTGGAGAGGAGGTTTCAAAGGACCAAATAAAATCAGTACAAGTCGAAGCACAGGACGTGTAACAGTACAATACAAGAGACATCATTATAAAAGACATCACATAAAAACACGAGCGAGATGTGAGATTAGGAGAGTAATGTCTTAGACGAATACCTCACCCCCCCATGTTAACAGCTTAAAACTAATTGTTGACAAACCCGTATCGTAGCAGGATCTCAGCCGCCAGTGGCCTTTGAGGTTGCACACAGCATGGACTACATCATGGCTTCCAATATCTCCTTCCATTTCACAAAACGGTCCTGTTTTCCCATCAAACCACAAATATACTTTTCTACACATAGACTGTTGCGGAGTTCAATGCTCCAATTATATACTGACAGTTTGCTATTGTGAAAAAGTTTTTGCCAATGAATATAGTATTTTGCATGGAGACATATAAAATTAGTTATTTCGGCGAGGCTACCTTTATTGGTGGTGCCAATAATTAGATCTATTGGGTCAAGGCCCAAGACCAGTTTAGAACATGTCTTCAGCCAATTCCTTGCCTGTTCCCAAAACAACATCACTACAGGGCACTCTACAAAGAAGTGGATTATAGAATCTACTTCCTCACAATAAGAACAAATAGGTGAGGACAACACCTTAATTCGGAACAAGTAGCGATTTGTGGGAATCACCCTATGGATAATCCTAAAGAAAAAAGACTGTAACTTTGATTCCCTTGTGGCACGGCAGGCATTTCTGTACAGGCCCGCCCAGTCCTTGTCCGAAAGAAGTCTGTTCTTAGTTCTTTCCTTCCAGAAGGTCATGCCTGGTGAGATTGTTCTTTCTTTCGCTAGCAAAAAATTATACATCTTCTTATTATTACAAGATAGTGCATTAAAAGAACCGTCACCATTATCTCCAATCATAAGGCTCATAGAATCTGACTTAAAATCATCAAAAGACATACTAGTCACCCATGGAATACCATTATAAACTTTGGCCCACATTGAGTTATCACACTTGACCTGATATACAGCCTCAATCTCATCTTTTGTCATAAATCTTTTGTTCCATATCAGATCTTGGACCTGAACTATGCCTGCCTTTTTCCATGTGCGAATAAGCAGGATCTCTACCTCCCAGTCCCAGCAAATAAACATGTTGTTCAAGAGAGGGTCGTTCTGTTTCTCTCTCTCACTCGTTGGGGGCTTGTTGTACAGGACTTTCCATTGTCTAATAATTTGTTTATAAAACTTTGGTAGTTCAGGGGGAGCCCT
The DNA here is from genome assembly GCA_950022655.1 of Alentia gelatinosa. Lineage (NCBI taxonomy): Eukaryota > Metazoa > Annelida > Polychaeta > Phyllodocida > Polynoidae > Alentia > Alentia gelatinosa. Next base: position 58,274,421 of record OX465588.1, read on the forward strand.
GAATTCCGCCTTCTCCAAAAAGAATTCCCAAATTGAAGTTTTAATACTAGCAAAGACTCTGAAGAACAACGTCCATGGTAAGAAATCATCTTTGCATAAACGTGAAATCCATTTATATCTGGACACCTCATACATAATTTTGATATCCAACAATTTCAGACCACCCAGCTCTATCGGTTGTCTGAGTACCTTGAAGGAGACCTTGCTACTCTTACTTCCCCATATAAAAGCGGCTACTATTTTACGGAATTCTATAAAGACTCTATCTGGGGTGTATAACACCGAAGAGCAGTATAAAATCTGAGGGATCAATAAACTATTCACAACCGTAACTCTACCTTTAATAGAAAGATTCCTATACGCCCAAAGTTTTGTTATAACCTGACATTTGTCCAGTTTATTTTGGAAGTTCAATCGAAAATCTTCCTTGTGTGATGCCCCGTTCCAAAAAAGAACCCCCAGTATCTCTACCCGATCAACCTTTGGTAGAGGAAGGAGAGCAAACCCGTCCCTTGGGTGCAGGCCAACCGGAAGAATCTTGGACTTTTCTTCATTAATCCTAAGGCCAGCCAAGTTTCCGAAGATCCTGATAATGTCAAGGACCCTCTGAACCGATTTCAGATCCCTCACTACGCAACACAGGTCGTCCGCAAACAGTGATAACTTAATTTCTTTCCCCGATAGTCGAATCCCTTTAATGCCTGGATTTTCCCTTAGTGCAATCGCTAGCAATTCTATGGTGAGGATAAACAAGTAAGGGGAGAGGCAGCAACCCTGGCGGGTGCCTCGTTCTGGTTTGAACCAATGAGTGTGAAAACCATTGTTCGAAACACACACCTCGGGGTCAGTGTACAGAATCTTAACCCATTTACAAAAGTTCGGACCAAAGCCAAAGAGCCTTAAAGCATTCCCTATTGCATCCCACCGGACTGAATCAAAGGCCTTCTCAAAGTCAATGCTCATTATAAAACCTGCCAATCTATTGTTGTTAAGATAGGAAATGCTATCCCTCAACAACCTGATGTTCGTGCCGATATATCTACCCTTCATAAAGCCTGTCTGATCTTGGTAAACAATTGAATCCAGACAACCCTGAACCCTTGAAGCAAGTAGTTTAGTTAAAATTTTATAATCAGTATTTAACATGGTGATTGGTCTCCAATTCTTAATGTCTTCCCTGTTAACCTTTTTTTTTGGAATCAAAGTTATCACCCCCCTTTTCTGCTCTATGCTGAGGGAGTCATTCTCCTTGGCAAATAACAGCGAACTGAAGACCATATCCTCTATTTCCTCCCAAAAATATCTGTAGAACTCTGCTGTGAGCCCATCTGTACCCGGGCATTTATTATTGTTAAGATTTTTTAGAGTGGACTGGAGCTCCTCCTTGCTCAGAGGTGCATCCACTTTGTCCCTGTCTATGTCAGAGATCGTTGGTATGGCCTCATTAGCCACCAACCCATCCAGATGGTCAAAAAGATTGTCCCCCCCACCCTTGTCTGAATAAAGCTTCCTGTAGAAAGAATAGATTCTATGAGATACCCTGTCTGGGTGGGAGGTGATTTCTCCCTCGTGTGTCCTGATCTGGGAGATCAATTTACTATTGTAATTCTGCTTCATGATGTTCAAGAAGTATTTTGTTGGTTTCTCCCCATGTAAGGCCCAATTAGCTTTGGATTTGAACATAAGGTATAGAGCTTTCATTTTTTCAGCTCGCTCAAGATCGTTCCTAATGTTGTCTAGTTCTCTCTGTTCAGACTCCTCCAACTGTGAAATCTTACTTTCTAATTCGGTTATTCTTTTAAGACCCACTACCCTCTCCATATTATCCTTCCGTTTTTTCTCTCTCGCATATGTGATTGTGAAGTCCCTGATTTTATATTTCAAGAAGTCCCATCTAGTATCAGGGCTTAGCTCATCATGAAGGGAAGACCACTGCTGAATAAGGCTTGAAAGTTGAGTGGTGTAAGCTTTATCTCCCAACAAAAAATTATCAAATTTCCAGTATCCCGGACCCCTGTATTGAGAAGGTCGCTCAAGCTGTATCATAAGAAGGGAGTGATCAGTGTGAAGAGCAGAAACAATTTCCGGATATTTAATTCTATTCTTAAAGTCGTCGGACACAAACCAGTAGTCCAGCCTAGAACACTGTTTTCCCCTGCGGAAGGTAAATTTCTTTTGACCAGGGTGGGACTCTCTCCAGATATCCGTCAGGTCAAAAGCCTCCAGGAGGTTTAAGAGAGCCTGACGGTATCTGCTGGACCTCTTCCCTGTGGCAGCAGGAAGATCCAGGTGTGGTAGAAGGGCTATGTTAAAATCTCCCCCCAAAAGGATAGGAAGATCGGAAAATTTAGACAGGAGCTCTCTCAACGACAACAGTAAGTCAGATCTTGTTATATCTTACAGTATTGTGATACAGTATTGTGATAAGTCTTACCTCCTTTGCCACAACACATCATGCGCATTGGTTGTGCATTCTTTCGCGATGATGCATGTCTAATTTGGTGCTCCACCACTGTGACATCTCGCAATCTATAGGGAGCCAAAGTGAACCGGCTGAAACCGCAGATACCCGTTTACAAAACACCATTTCCAGATATAGGCGCTCAGTACTTTGACTATGTAGGTTCGAGATAATATGTGTCATTCTCCAATCTTTTAGATCCATATTTTTTTATAAACTTAACAACTGTCATCGTAGCTTTGAGACAGAGCTATTCAGAGATGATAGTAGTAAACTACATTTCAAAAGTAAAAAACAAGACCAAAAGCAAAAGTCCAGCCTCAAAACCCCATAGGTTTACCACTAAGCCTCGTTCTTACTGGCATCCGGAAAAGGTGTTTTGTAAACGGTTATCTGTGGTTTCAGCGGGTTCACTTTGGCTCCCTATTGCTGACATTTTGTGGCATATCGAGATCTATTGCGGGAAGACCACGGCAAAGGCACTAAACCAAACCAATAGTTTGCGGCAAAAATGCACACAATCACTCGAAAGCTAGCAAGATTTAAGGCTGTGATCCACCAAATCGACGCTCAGAGACGGCCAGAGGTGTTTTTTACAGGGCCAGCTGCCTAGAGGCGATGGCCGCACGGTTGCGGGTTGAGATCGCTTGCAAACCCAACTTATTCGCACAATAGTGTTCGTAAAGGTAGTCACATGAAATAATAATTCCAAGGTTGTCAGACTTTGAGAGTTCGAGTCCCACTGAAGCCACTGTTCTCCTTCGCCCCAGCAGTGGTAGATTTACTGCTATATCAAAGAGCAATCCTTCTCATACCATGTCTATGTGGTGTGGGAAGTAAAAGAACGCTCACCTCGGTAAATGTGTAGGGGTGAGACTTCTACCTGTATTCATCACATAGATTCGATCACCACCCATGTGGTGTAAAAGAACCTTGAGAAAGTCTGGTAAGAACCTGAAATGGTTAACTGGAAATTAAATCAAACCAACCAATAGTTTATAAAATAGCAGTTTATAAAATCTTAGTCGCACTACGTCTGACAAGCTTAGGCCCCATTGAGGTATCCCATAATTCAGTCTGTTTACGGTGTTCCGGTGTTCGCTGGTTGCCCGCGTTGCATAGTGATAGACTCTTGAACCGTAACCCACAATTATCGCAGTTTAATGGTTTTTATAAATATTCAAATTGGAAATCCGATGTCGGAAATGGAAATTTCAGCTATTTCTACATATAAATCCGAAATTATATTCAGGTTCTCCAAATCTAAATGGGAAAACTATGGTTCATGTCCAGCTAGTCGCGAGCGGAACTTGTATTTACCCTGGGCGATAATAGGGAGTTGAGTAACCTCTAGAGGGTGTATTGACTATGACACCGCTCGATTAAACATCCCCATTTATCGCCCAGCTTTGTCATACACTCCTGCCATAGGGTAGACACACACTCACATCCAATTTAGAATATACCACATCCTATTTCAGATACACGAATGGAACATGGAGCAATTTATCTGATCAATTATCAATATGTAAATATGTCCTGATATGATCCTGATGAGACAACATGAATGATTCAGAGATCCTTCTGAGCTTGTTCCTCGATGCAGTGGTGATTTTGTATTCTGTTGGTGTAATCTCTTTAGACAAGGCATCAGACTAGATTCATCATAAACTGGAACCCTCCTTGGTAGTTGTTGCGGGAAGATACCAATATTACATACCTATGGCCGAACGTCTATGAAATACTACCCGCTGCTCGGGGTGCAGTATAAATAATGTTCGGGCGCACTGAGCGCGCAGTGAATATTCGGGCGCACTGTGACCATCAGGTCAATTTTATACATTTAATAAGTATCTAAAATGGCGGTTTTTTAAATATTTAGTTATGTAATAATAAGAAACCGTAGTGACTGAGCCCGTAGGGATGCTATTCTCGGCCTTTCGATGCCAGAAATATGTCCCTCCGGCTGCGGCATCGGGACATATTAATGGCATAAAAAGACCTCGAACAGCCATCCCTTCGGGTGAAGTAACCACGTTTTCTCTTATTACCCAATGGGCGGGATATAGATATCGTATCACAGCATCTTTACGCATACATACGTTCTTCCATAAATGAATCCATACAAGCTGCATGTGGTATAGATTACGAATACCATTATGAATAAAGTCATGCATCAAAGTAATTTATCTCATCCCTGGAATTGTTTTACAATCGACTTAACAAATTGGCCATTCACGTTGGTTTGCCATATAATCTCACTAGTCAAAGCCTCGTGAGATTACTTCTACAACCCAAACTCATGGCATATTTTCAGTGGTTATGAATCTCTTAAGTTCCTTCTTATTATCTAACCCTTTGTACACAGTGGGTGATAGACTTAACATTTGGGACTCGTATCCAACGCCTACTGAGTATTTAGTATACATACTCAATGGGAGATTATGTCATAAAGGTTAGCCAATTAATCAATGTGAAGGGTGAGATGAATTCAGAAAACTATTCGAGTTTACGGTCAGAGCTCGATTCGAGGATACAATCTCCGACATTAAACCTTCATAGGTTTCCTCTATTGTATCGATGCATATATAAATACATACCACTGATGCATTCAAATATTACAGGATGATCATGTACAGCTAAAACGAGGAGGTCTATTGAATACATATCATCAAGACATTCATCTATTATCCACCTTATACAAAGTGCCCATGGAAAACACATAGGGAGTGTGTATCACCATACACGGAGCATACAGATATATCTACCTAATACATAATGTCCATACTAAAGCCGGATGCTCATCTACCGATTCAGGGTTGAGCGATTAGTTTCCAAATCGTATAGGAGTCGGTCAACTTGTCCCAGGCAAATTACGTAAGTCTTCGCTCTGCCGGCGGACATTGAGGAGATGGGGTGGTGGATATTAGTCCTAAGCAAATCGGTCTACTAATCAGTGGCTCACCCTTGTCTAGTGGTCCTACATCTACCGACTACGGTCGACTCCTTTAGGATGCCTTGGGTGAGACAAATTACCGTCCGTTTGTCGCCGACAAGGGTACATGAATGTTCCTGAATCGGTAGATGTGCATTGGGCTTAAACACATAGGGAGTGTGTATCACCATACCCGGAGCATACAGATATATCCAGCTAATACAAAGTGTCCATAGAAAACACATAGGGAGCGTGTATCACCATACCCGGAGTATATGGATATGTTATATGCTCCGGGATTCAAAAGCCAGTGCACACGGAAAATAGTGCGTATGAACAAAATTGTGCATACCTAAATGAACTAATATCAGTACGCCACTTTTTCAGGAAAAGGTGGATAGTAAATACAATACAGACTGGTTTCAGATAAAAGCTGTTGTATACTCCTCGGAGTAGCCTTTGCGCAATATCCTCGCATGCGCTTGGATATTACTACGCATCCACTCCTCGGAGCAGACGATCGCTTGTATCTGAAACCAGTCAATATTGTATATATATATATTTAGTAGAAACCGAACGTGTCGTACGGATATGGATATGAAATGGTTAGGAGCGGGCAGTATGTGTAGGTCTGCTCCTCACTACACTCGGCTAAGCCTCGTGTAGTAATACGCGACCTTCCCGTCGTGGCATAAACATTGTCAAGTCTAACTCGAGTTCGGTTTCGTATTTATCCTACCTCGTCTATGCTTTTGTATTACTAAAAGATAAATATTGAGTCAATGACCAACAGAACTTTTTTCATAGTAGCTGACATCCTGCTCTCTGATTGGTCAATATTGTTATTACTCTAGTGGCATAAAAAACACTTTATGTCACGGCCTGCCACATAAAGTTTCCCCATGTTAAGTCTATGGCGGTTTTTTATTAGGGGTAGGATAAATATATATATCACATAGGAGACTTACTCATGCATGGAAGTCAGTACTCCAGGGGCCCTCGAGAGTGGTCTGCATAATTGATACTGCCCCAAGCTGCACGACTTTCACCGACTTGTTGACAAAATGGCGTCACCATCGACTCATCGCCGACTCACAGAGCTCTGACCAACTCTGACTCAGAGAAACGTGACGACCGTTTAGTCAGTCTCTCTCTGAGGCTGGTTTTAAGTTATAACGTGCGCTAAAACCTGGATGACTCAATGGAACGACCGCATTACCTCAGAATACGTTCAAAGGAACCATCACTTTCTATATTTAAAATGATGACTGTTTACCTCATGACGAAAAGGGCGGTGTTTCTTTGTAAACTGTGAGAATCAGTGGTAGATTTACTGTAATATCAAAGCCCAGTCCTTCTCATATCATATGTATGTGGTGTGGTGTGCCCCAGCAGTGGTAGATTTACTGCTATATCAGAGGCCAGTCCTTCTCATACCATGTCTATGTGGTGTACAGCCACCTTTCTCTTTCATCCCCAGCAGTGGTAGATTTACTGCTATATCAAAGACCAGTCCTTCTCATACCATGTCTGTGTGGTGTGGTGTACAGCCACCTTTCTCCTTCATCCCCAGCAAAAAACTACATTGAAAGTTGATATTTCTTTGAGTAACACGGTCTTGAATCAATCTTTGATCTTTGAATATTCATATTCACGTTGATTTCTTTTTGAGGACTGTAATTCTTATTTACTCGAGCGATACTCATTTCAAAGACATTAATTTCATCCTTCTCATCCTGAGCAGGAAACGGAGCTTGAGGAAATGATAATAAAATGAAGGCATCATGTTGCTCAAAGCAGTTTCATCTCTCCCGGATCTCATCAGGTATTTTGTCATGGTATCACGTTTTGCTTCCTGTTTATGGACAAACAGTTGTTGAGAAACACATTTATCTTCCATCGTATAAATAGTCCCCATTGAAAATGTATGTAAATCACGACCAATTAGGTCTGCTGGGGCGGACAGCAATTAACAATCTGTTCACCCTCTTGGTCGCCTCACCTCCTCGTGGTGCAGATTGGATATGCTTGCACGCAAGCATAACTAAAGTGACTGGGGTGGGGAGTTAGCTCAGTGGTAAAGAGCACAGGATTTTGTTTATTCGGGTCCCACTGCAGCCACTTTTCTCCTTCACCCCCAGCAGTGGTAGACTTACTGCTATATCAAAGGCCAATCCTTCTCATACCATGTCTATGTGGTGTGCTGAACAGCCACCTTTCTCCTTCACCCCCAGCAGTGGTAGATTTACTGCTATATCAAAGCCCAATCCTTCTCATACCATGTCTATGTGGTGTGGTGTACAGCCACTCTTCTCCTTCACCCCCAGCAGTGGTAGATTTACTGCTATATCAAAGGCCAATCTTTCTCATACCATGTCTATGTGGTGTGGGAAGTAAAAGAGCTCTCACCTCGGTAAATGTGTGGGGGTGGGATTTCTATCTACATGGAGACAAGCCGTGGAGTTGAGCTGTGGAGACGAGCTGTAGAGATAAGCCACGGAGAAAAGCCACGGAGAGAAGCTACAAAGACAAGCCACTGAGACAAGCCACAGAGACAAGACATGGAGACAAGCCACGGAGACAAGCCATGAAGACAAGCCGTTGAGACAAGCTGCGGAGACAAGCCACAGAGAAAAGCCACTGAGACAAGCCACTGAGAGAAGCCACAGAAACAAGCCACAGAGACAAGCCACTGAGACAAGCCACGGAAACAAGACACAGAGACCACCGAGAAAAACAGCCGAGACTAGCCATGGAGACAAGCCGCGGAGACAGGACACGGAGTCAAGCCGCAGAGACAAGCCACAGAGAGAAGACATGGATTCAAGCCATGAAGAGAAGCCACTTAGACAAGCCGCCAAGATTTTTTGTTTTGTTTAGGTAGTTTAACATCCAATTTGTTCAATTAGACTTAGCCACGCAGACAAGCCACAGAGACAAGCCGCTGAGATGAGCCACTGAGACAAGCCACTGCAACCGCAACAAGCCACCCAGACAAGCCACAGAGACAAGCCGCTGAGACACACCACCCAGACCAGCCACCAAGACAAGCCGCTGAGACACACCATCCAGACCAGCCACCAAGACAAGCCACTGAGACAAGCCACCCAGACATGCCACTCAGATGCTGCCCAGGCACGCTACCCAGACATGCGATCAAGACAAGCCTCACAGACACACAGACACACAGACAAGCCACTGAGACATGCCACCCAGACAAGCCACTGAGACATGCCACCCAGACAAGCCACTGAGACATGCCACCCAGACAAGCCACTGAGACATGCCACCCAGAGACTCTACCCAGAAAAACCAGACAAGCCTCACAAGCTACAGACTTATACATTTCTATGTCTGTAATTTATCTGATCAAATAAAAGATAAAATGGCCACTGACACACACTTTTCCCCCGTAATCTCCGCACTGTTTGACATATGATCCCCCCCTCCCCGTTATCTCCGCCCGGTGAATTACACACTCCCTAGACGTTTTCTATGGCGGCTTTGTAGTAGGTGGATAATAAAGGGTTACAACCGACTATAGATGTAGGTTGTGGATCAATTCTCCTACGGGCTCCTAAAGTTGTTATCTACATACCACCTGACTCTGAGGAACAATATCCAACATTTATAGTAATTTCAGATAAAGATCCATAAAATACTATAAATATAATGATCATATAAACTTTGCTGTTCTTAGCCGTACCCCTTCTCTCTTTAATTTGAGCTTGGCTCTCTTTATTTTCATTATTTTTTCCGCAGAGTGTGTTATAATGTGACTCTCCCTCGTAGTTTACATGTGACTATCCCTCGTAGTTTACATGTGACTCTCCCTCGTAGTTCACATGTGACTATGCCTTGTAGTTTACATGTGACTTTCCCTCGCAGTTTACATGTGACTATCCCTCGTAGTTTACATGTGACTATCACTCGTAGTTTACATGTGTCAATCACACATAGTTCAAATTTGAGATTATCCATAACAGGTTTCTATATTTCTTAGTATTTCAGTATAGAAAGTCTAGCTTAGTTTTCAATATGACAATAACCTAAGATTACAAATTATCATTGAAGTGGTTATCAATCCTTTAACTGGTATCTAATATGGATCACAGGAAGACCTTGCTCTTATTTTATGAGCTTGCTCTATTTTTTTCCTATTTCATGGAAGATTTGTTATTCAACAGAATGAAATAAAATATTTAAAAAAAAAATCAAAAAAAATCACAATAACATTGATATAGCATGATGAAGACACGTGTATATTTAGTAGTAAAAAGAAATCTGCACCTCCCTCCGAGACTGTAATTCGACGTTCATCCACCAGGTGGCATGGCCCGGTCTGGCACTTATTACTCGTAAGGAAAACGAAACTATCTGCATGGTGGTGTAATGAACACTTGGCAACAGAGTTTTCAGTTTCTCATTAAAAAGCCACAAGCCACTTGATAAGCCACTGGGAGAAGCCAAGTCCTGCCGCAGAAAATTTAAGTTTATTGAAGCCCCATCTCTGGGTGGTGAAGGCGGTTATCCTACTACATATTTTGGAATTTAGATTGAAATGTAATTACTCCATGAAAAAATGTGCAAATTTTGTTCAAATTCGGTTTAAAAGAAAGTGATGATTTGCTTTGAATGATCTATTTCTCACATACTTAGTTTTGCTGATTTATTTTTGATGGATATCGTCTTAATTCAGATCTATTTCAGCATGTTTATTGAATAATTCCCAGTTTAGCACTGTGTGAAAAAAAACATACGGAGATATATTGCAGATATATAAGTTTAAATTAGAAATGCCAGGGGGCGTGCGAGGGAGGTCAACCGACGTGATTACGTAAGACCATGTGACCAGACAAAGCAGCCGTGTGGGACCAGGCACTCGCCAACCCACGCCCGCGCAGCCAGCACGCTGACCACCTCCCTCCCCTCCACGCAGCCAGCACACTGACCACCTCCCTCCCCTCCACGCAGCCAGCACACTGTCCACCTCCCTCCCCTCCACGCAGCCAGCACGCTTACCACCTCCCTCCCCTCCATGCAGCCAGCACACTGTCCACCTCCCTCCCCTCCACGCAGCCAGCACGCTTACCACCTCCCTCCCCTCCGCACAGCCAGCACGCTGACCACCTCCCTCCCCTCCGTGCAGCCAGCACGTGTACCACCTCCCTCCCCGCCCCGCAGCCAGCACGCGTACCACCTCCCTCCCCTCCACGCAGCCAGCACGCGTACCACCTCCCTCCCCTCCCCGCAGCCAGCAGACTGACCACCTCCCTCCCCTCCACGCAGCCAGCACACTGACCACCTCCCTCCCCTCCACGCAGCCAGCACACTGACCACCTCCCTCCCCTCCGCGCAGCCAGCACGCTTACCACCTCCCTCCCCTCCATGCAGCCAGCATGCGTACCACCTCCCTCCCCTCCCCGCAGCCAGCACACTGACCACCTCCCTCCCCTCCGCACAGCCAGCACACTGACCACCTCCCTCCCCTCCGCACAGCCAGCACGCTGACCACCTCCCTCCCCTCCGCGCAGCCAGCACGTGTACCACCTCCCTCCCCGCCCCGCAGCCAGCACGCGTACCACCTCCCTCCCCTCCACGCAGCCAGCACGCGTACCACCTCCCTCCCCTCCCCGCAGCCAGCACGCGTACCACCTCCCTCCCCTCCGCGCAGTCAGTACGCTGACCACCTCCCTCCCCTCCGCACAGCCAGCACGCTGACCACATCCCTCCCCTCCACGCAGCCAGCACGCTTACCACCTCCCTCCCCGCCTACCTAAGTAGAAAGTTTTCTCATTTAGTTTTCGTTACTCCCACAAGGGTGATACATGGACTTGCGCCTTAGCGCCTTTCAACCAGCTATAACACAGACTGTTATAATTGCTTAGATATATTATGCAAGTGACATGTTACTGATAGCGGTAGACCATGTCTACTGATTTATGTTTTGTGTAAACTCAACATGCGCTGTGCGTGCCTCACTTATTAGTAATAAACTAGTATTCTCTCCAACTCACAGTTACCTTATTTAAATATCCTTTATACACTACCACAAAAAACCCATATCCAAGGTGTATTGACATTCAAAAACAAATCTAATGGAAAAGAATAGAGGCTAGATACATAAATCTAATTCTAATAATTTAATTCTCATAAACATAATTTGGATGGAAATAACTTTAAAACACACTACCTTCATTTTAATGAAGACGGTTGGTTTATACATAGATCGGGCTGTGCATGTGAAAGAATACATTCTTCAATATCGTCTGAGGAGAAATAAGAGAATAGCAAATAAAAAAACACACATAGAAAAACCTTACAGTTCATTAGCCAAAGGGAAAAAGGTTATTAGAGAACCATAGAGCCAGTAATTTGTATGACGAAAACACATAAAAAACGATAATTACTTTGGGAAAAAGAAAAAAATGGCGTTAGAAGATCGAACAAAATAACAGTGATTTTTATCAGAACTAAACTGCAGCTAATTATTGGAAACATAAAACATTATGGGCCGGATTGATTAGGTTTGGAAAAAAGATCCAAAGGAAGTCACAGTGAAAAGTTGACATCATAATAAGGGAGTTTCCATTCAGCGCCAACTAACGGTGCCTTGTCTAATCAGGCCGCCACTCAGACAAACACGGCCAAGTCTGGCCTCATACCTATAGCAATCTCCTTTGGTCACACCTGGAGTGTGAACGGTGGGTGTGCTTGCAAGGCTATAGGGCACATAGCTATTGTGTTATGGAGGTGGCTAATTTGCCCCCCCCCCCCCCAACGCTAAACAAAACACCAGGTGGTGGGTCCATTTATCAATAGATTTTATCCCAAAAAAAATTGTGTTTGCCATAAAAGGGTTTTAGCCTCGCCTCACGATTATCTATAGATTATGACAGCAGAAAACAGTGGTTGTCCCCTGACTACAGTGGCGCTATCTTACAATTTCCTGGCGGATGATGGTTGAACTAGCCATCACTCTATGCCCTATTGTTTCCCACAAGACTGTTGGGACATGGAGCAATGTAACAACAAGCCTTGGCTCTCTAAACCTTAGAATTGATAATTGTTTTGTTTTCTCCAGAGAGGAAGATAAGCATATAGTGGTCGGGCATTTATCTCATCCCTGGTTCAAGTTTAGCCATAGCAATAACATTAAAAAAAAAAAACCACTCAAAGATCACCCACGTCAAGTGACAATATGTTATGGTCATGGCGGAGTGATGCTAGATGACGTCATATGCGATTGACCAATCAGCGGTCAGAGAAAAATTGCACCAACTTCTTTGGGACACCCTTAAAGTCTGTTGGTGTTGGTCACCGACTCCACATTGGTGACACATACACGGTGCAGTGGATACCGTGTTTTCAATGCGCTTTACATGTGCATACTATCGTAAAACTGGATGAAAACTCCAGGAGTGACCTGACCTATGAAATTTCAGTGACTAGGTTTAAATAGTTCCAAAAATCCTTTATTTGACCATGTCTAGCAAATAATATAGCATGGATTTGATTATTTATCTTCATATTTAAAAGTGGCAAAATATTCCATGGCAAGGAAGATAAAGCAAATGTTTGGTGATGAATCAGACATGGTTTTAAAAACAATGATCAGATCTGCCTGGAAAAAGATATTAGGGCCTGGAAAAACCTGGAAACATTTTCTATCGTAGACCTCTGTGACACACTCCCGACATGCCATGACACTCCAGGACAAGGGTCCAGTCATGGGAAAAATTGAACATGTTCGAGATTGTCGTAGCCTTGTCGGAAGGCTCCTGACAAGCTTCCAATCGTGGCCTTGTTGTGGCCTTGCCGTAGACTCTTGTCGGGAACTGGGGTCCACCAACCACGACAAGGCCTCCAATCATAGGCCAATCGTGGACCTTGTCAGGAAGCCTTGTTGTGGTTGGTGGACGACCCCCTATGCCTCTTAGCGGTTGAGCACAGATCATCAACTATGCTCCCTCTCCCTCCCACTGAAACCACTGTTCTCCTTCACCCCCAGCAGTGGTAGGTTTACTGCTATATCAAAGGCCAGTCCTTCTCATACCATGTCTATTTGGTGTGGTGTACAGCCAACTTTCTCCTTCACCCCCAGCAGTGGTAGATTTACTGCTATATCAAAGACCAGTCCTTCTCATACCATGTCTATGTGGTGTGGTGTACAGCCACCTTTCTCCTTCACCCCCAGCAGTGGTAGGTTTACTGCTATATCAAAGGCCAGTCCTTCTCATACCATGTCTATGTGGTGTGGTGTACAGCCACCTTTCTCCTTCACCCCCAGCAGTGGTAGGTTTACTGCTATATCAAAGGCCAGTCCTTCTCATACCATGTCTATTTGGTGTGGTGTACAGCCACCTTTCTCCTTCACCCCCAGCAGTGGTAGATTTACTGCTATATCAAAGACCAGTCCTTCTCATACCATGTCTATGTGGTGTGGTGTACAGCCACCTTTCTCCTTCACCCCCAGCAGTGGTAGGTTTACTGCTATATCAAAGGCCAGCCCTTCTCATACCATGTCTATTTGGTGTGGTGTACAGCCACCTTTCTCCTTCACCCCCAGCAGTGGTAGATTTACTGCTATATCAAAGGCCAGTCCTTCTCATACCATGTCTATGTGGTGCGGAAAGTAGAAGAACTCTCACCTCAGTAAATGTGTAGGGCTGGGAATTCTACTTAAATTCATGACATAGATTCTATCACCACCCTCGTGGTATAAAAGAACCTTGAGAAAGTCTGGTGAGAACCTGCAATGATTAACTGGATGTTAAATAGAACTAACAAACCAACAAAAGATTGTTGCAGGAGTGTAGTTTTGGCCCAAAAAATTCAGGTCAACTATAAACTGTAGAACGGTCCCAGGGTGCTATTAACACTATATAAGGAGGTCAGGGTGAAGGTCGTGGTTTGCTCTGAATGCAGTCATTGGCTGCCTACTACATGTATATCCTTATATGGCAGTGAAGGCATTGGGACAACTCCATGCATGGAGCAGTGATCCCAGCGATGAGGATATCATTAGGTAATATATTTCTGAGGGAGAGAAAGCTCTGAGGGATTTTTATAATCATCCTTGTCTCACGAACTAAACAATGTCTTTATGGCTATAAATGATGACAAAATCCTTACTGTATCCTATAAAATGTTCTGTGATTCCTCTAATAATTGATATATGGGACCATCCATAAGGTACATACATCACATTTGACATCATCATTATACCTATCATTTGACGATGTTTACTTGTTGCTGTTAATACTGATCCCCATGGAAGAACTCTTGTACTTTCTTAACAGAATGGAGAAATAAACATTAAAAAAAAAAAGAAAAAAAAGGGATGGGTGGGGGTGGGGAGGGTGGGGGGGTCAAAGGTTTTGGAAATCTTGCTATGCTCCCTCTATGTTCTATTGCGTACAAGATTGGGAGGAGGGATGGGGTCCAAAATTTCAGATTTAAATTTTTTGGAAGCAGCTTTTATTCCAATAGACATCATCAATGAAATAACATTTCAGAAATTCTGCGTACGTATTTTATGGATGGCCCTTATGACTCAAAATTTATGAAGACTGTTTAGGCCACATCTCCAACTTAACTGTCCTACCGCCTTAAAGTGTTGTTCCTATCTGCAGTTGTTGGCCACAACTAGAGGTTGATGGTGGTGGAAGGAGGTGGGAGAGGGGGGGGGGGGGGGGGTCAAGGAGGCCTGGCCCTCAATCATGTTAATACTCCAATGGATCAAAATTCACAACAATGAAAGGTTAAAAGAATGAAAGTTCTTCGTTGTGGCTTGACTTGAGGGTGATTTATTTTCTGAAAGATGGAGAGGGTGGTTAGGTTTCCCAAACCATAAAAAAAAACGAGGTCACCTGAATATCTTTAAGTCGCTGGTAAAAGCATATAGCCTTCACACAGATTCACCTTTCCACCTTCCAGCATTTTTCTTGACAAATCTTTCTTGACAAATGATTTTTCCACCTTTCTGTATTTTTCTGCACAAATGTTGAGTGACCTTTCCACCTTCTTGTATTTTCCCACATAAAGATTGTGAGATCTTTCCACTTTCCTGTATTTTCCAGCATAAATGTAGGGGGACCTTTCCACCTTTCTTTATTTTCCCACACAAATAAAGGTTGGATGACTTTTCCATCTTCTTGTATTTTCCCACATAAAAGTTGGGAGACTTTCCTGTATTTCCACAGAAATGTAGGGTGATCTTTCCACCTTTCTGTATTTTCCCACACAAATGTGGAGGGACCTTCCCACCTTTCTCTATTTTCCCACACAAATGTTGGGTGATCTTTCCACCTTACTCTATTTTCCCACACAAATGTTGGGTGATCTTTCCACCTTACTGTATTTTCCCACACAAATTTAGGCTGACCTTTCAACCTTTCTTTATTTTCCAACATAAAGGTTGGATGACCATTCCACCTTCCTGTATTTCCCAACAGAAATGTAGGGACACCTTTCTATGTTCCAGTATTTTCCCACATTGTTGGATGACTTTTCCACCTTCTTGTATTTTCCCACACAAATGTAGGGGGACCTTTCTACCTTCCTGTATTTTCAACACAAATATGGGGGGACTGTTCCACCTTCCCATATTTTCCACACAAATGTTGGCTGACCTTCCACCTTTCTGTCCTTTCGCACACAAATGTAGGGTACCTTTCCATCTATCTGTATTTTCCTTCACAAACGTCGGGGGGGGGGGGGGGAACTATGGCAGGCGTCCCTTGAGTTATTATCGCACCACTAATCAGCACAGGGCAGACAAAATGGCTGCCGGTGGTGTTAATGTTTTATCCGCCCGACACCTGGCGGTAAGAGTTATGGGTTGAGGATAATGGCGACCATGAATCACATAAATTACCCCATGAAAATTTGATACGTTTTACATGGTTAAAGGTCTGTTCCATCGGATAGGCTGGATTCCGGCAGCGTCAAATGCCAAACATGTGCATTATAGGGGAAACTCATGTTTACAGTCAGAGCTTGTATCCCATCAAGTTTGAATCGCGTAGTAATTCACAAGGCGCAGCTATGTGAATTACATAGCGATTTGTCGCTCGCACAGTATGTTCACAGTGCCCCTTATGGCCGCTATGTTATTCATATGGCTGCGACTGTGGTCAGTCACGTTTAGTCACGTTATGTTTGAATTGCGACATAATTCATGCGGCTTCGCTCTGTGAATTACGTTGTGATTTGAACTCGATGGGATCGAGCTCTGACCATAAACTTGAATAGGTTTCTTAATTTATCTCACCCTTCACATTGACTAATGGGCTAACCTTTGTGACATAATCCCCCATTGAGTTTTTATTCTAAATACTCCACGGATGTTGGATACAAGTTCAAATGTTAAGCCTATGGGGGAAAAATACCAGGGGTGAGATAATTATATAGAACTGCATTGAGAATCATATGAATTCACAATACTCCATGAGTTTGGATGGGCCACAATTGTCATCAAAGCAAAGCCGAGTAACGATTACGGCCCATTCAAACGAGTGGAGTATTGTTTATTTTACGATTCGAGTATGGTTCTGGATTTATCTAACCACTTTTACTGTTAGGGATGTTTAAATCTCTAGTCTTGTCTTCTCCCTGAAATCCTGGCCGCTGATTGGTCAAGCCACCATGGCACGACCATGGCATAGTGTTGTCACTTTACGGGGGTGATCGTTGAGTATTTATTTCTAACTTAAGTCCTATGGCTAAACTTGTACCAGGGATGAGATAAAGTATACAAACCCCATGTATGGCGGCCGTATAGGGAGCCAAAGTGAACCCACCGAAACCGCAGATACCCGTTCACAAAACACCATTTCCAGATATAGGCGCTCAGTACTTTGACTATGTAGGTTCAAGATTATATGTGTCATTCCCCAATCTTTTAGATCCATATTTTTGATGAACCTAACAACTGTCATCATAGCTTTGACACAGAGTTACTCAGAGACGATAGTAGTAAACTACACTTCGAAGGTAGCAAATGAGACCATAAACAATATTCTAGCCTCACACCCCCTTAGGTTTAGCACTAAGCCTCGTTCTTACTGGCCTCCGGAAATGGTGTTTTGAACACGGGTATCTGCCGTTTTAGCGGGTTCACTTTGGGTCCCTATCGGCCCTGGTGGTGAGTAACAGGCAAAAGCTATTTAATTAAACTAGATTTACACTGAGTTGTCTCACATCTCTCACGTTTTGATCACAGTGTCCTAGACGGCCGACTGTGTTCGGCCACGTTCTGTCACGTTATGTGACGTTGGGCCCCGTGTCACTACAGCCTAAACTAACCAAATGGCAAAAAAAAAGCCTGGATATAGATTGCATATAATCCAAGTTCTCTCAAGGGCTTTGCCCCCTGGACCCCTAGAAAGGACTTTTCTGCTAGACCCTGACAATATTCACAGATAGCCTAAGATGTGTGTGCCCCTCTTCAAAGAAAATCCTGGGGATGGCTTTTATAATCTATAGAATCCAAATGGTTTCAGGGGCTTTGCCCCCTGGACACCCAGAGGGGGGTTTGCAGCCAGACTCCTGGTAATAATTCTAGATAGCCTAAGATGTGTAACCCCTGTCCCTAGAAAAAAAAATCCTGGGTACAGCTTGTATAATCCATGAAATTCAAGTTCCTCTGGCGGCTTTGCCCCCTGGACCCCCAGGAGGAGCTGGATCCCTGGCCACATTCTCCCTGAAACAGAATCCTGAATGCAGTTTAATCTATAAAACCTAAGTGCATCTGAGGCTTAATTTGCCCTGGTGACCCACAGGAGTGCCTTCTTAGCTGGACCCTTGTCAATCTTCAGAGGTGTGCCCCCCCCCCCCCGAAACAAAATCGGGCCCCATGTCATTACAGCCTAAAGCCCAATGCCCATCTACCAATTTCGGAACATTTATGTACGTTTGTCGGCGACTAACGGAGGGTAATTTGTCTCAGCCGAGCCATCCTAACGGAGTCGGTAGATGTAGGACAGCTAGGCAAGGCTACCCAGCGATTAGTGAACACTCGGTTTCTTTGGTTTTTGCCCTCCCCCAGCGATTAGTGGACCATACACCGATTTTATCAGTGTGCGGATCGAGCGAGGGTTTACGTAATTTGCCTGCGACAAAATGACCGACTCCTATGCGATTTGGGAACTAATCGTTCAACCCTAAATCGGTAGATGGGCATCCGGCTTTAACTAACCAAATGGCAAAAGAGCCCAAGATGAATTCTTCATAAAGCATTACTGGTCAGATCACAGGCCTTTCACACAGTTACACTAGGGTTAATGCTTCTGTAAACACACAGACATCTCCTCGTCAGAATCTCTCACCAGGGGGCAGCACACGCGTTCTCGTGAATCATCGCGAGACTTTCGCTGGTCCCCCGACGACACACACAGTAAAGCCCACCACCTGCTGGTGCTTGCCGGGAAGCAGCAAGACCGGAAATGAGACGCGCTGCAGTTTTCATCAATGTGGCAGGTGGCCCTGAATGGCGGGCCCCTGAGATCCACAATAATAAGACACGTTAGTACGCCTGCGCAGTATCTGACTGATCTGAGCGTGACTCAGCAGTTTATAGCAACCATTTGACTCATTCATGTCTTTTCAATACACGACTTACATACACAATATTGACTGGTTTCAGATACAAGCGGTCGTATGCTCTGAGGAGTTGACGTGTAGTAATATCTGATTGCATACGAGAATATTGCACCTAGTCAAATCAGAGGAGCATACATCCATTTTTTTCTGAAACCGGTCTATATTGTATTTATTATCCATCTTTTCCTGACAAGTGGCATATTGATATTAGTTCATTTAAGTATGCAATATTTTTCCGTATGCACTATTTTTCCGTATTAGAAGGAAACCCAGGAAATGAAAATAGTTTGGTCCGTACTCCACTGAGTTTGACTGCAGAGTAATTTACGAAGCGATCAAACGAGGTATAACATTATTTATCGATAAAATGAATCACCCAATTAGCCATTGAGTATTGGATACACAAACTTCACGGCCGTGGAGTACGAGTTCCTAATGTTCAGACTATGGAGAAAAATACTGGGCTGAGATAATGGGATATACTGTCCAGGCCGCCCAATGGGTAATTATTCAGTAATGTGGGGTTCCTGTCTTATCTTAACCATATCTGAAGTATTACTGAAGCGATCTGCGTACTTAAAGAATCTAAAAGCTATGGACTGTTTTTTAGTGCTGATTACGAGCTTTTATATCTTATTGTTCATTAAATCTAGATAACATGTGTCTATAAACTTTTTAGCAAATTAGTCATATCTGTACCAACCTAACCTTAGATAAAGTAATTTATGTGAAAATGTGCATGCATATGTAACGTAAACAGACGTAGACCTCGACAAGTGCCTGGTGAGAGCGTGCATACGTAACGTAAACATGCGTAGACGTCGACAAGTGCCCAGTGTGAGCGTACATACATAGCGTAAACATACATAGACTTCGACAAGTGCCCAGTGTGAGCGTACATACATAGCGTAAACAGACGTAGACCTTGACAAGTGCTCGGTGTGAGCATACATATGTAGCGTAAACAGACGTAGACCTTGACAAGTGCCCGGTGTGAGCGTGCATGCATAGCGTAAACATACATAGACTTCGAGAAGTGCCCAGTGTGAGCGTACATAAGTAGCGTAAACAGACGTAGACCTTGACAAGTGCCCAGTGTTGTTGTGTAGTGGCGGGATCGCTTCTAAAATGTTATCCAGCACCAGGGCGCCCCTACAGTGTATCTGGGGTACTATTATAATAAACAAGTCAAGACTGGCGATCTCTTAATGTAGACTGCTTCTGAGTTATCCACTGATCAAATCCCCACAATATGTTTACACAAGTTTTGTGACAGGTGTGAGCGTGCATACGTAGCGTAAACACGCGTAGACCTCGACAAGTGCCCAGTGTGAGCATGTATACGTAACGTAAACATGCGTAGATCTCTACAAGTGCCTAGATTGTGTGTGCTCTTTTTATCATCGTTCATCCGATATTAACACTTTCAGTCCGACCACCTTCCAGGAGGCCTACATGCCAAGTCCAACAGATATGAAGCAATATACCCCAGGGGACGATGCCATTATGACAATGGTACCGGAAGTTATTGAACAGGTGCATTTGATATGCGTTGTCTTAGTTCCATATATAGAACACTCATACTGAATAATGATGCCTATAGTGTTTTTCAATTATTTTGAAAAAAATTAAGAAAGTCTATGAATTTTGTCACATAGAATACCGTTTTCAGTAATGGCCCCAAAAGATGCCTGGAGGCATTCATCGTCCCCTGCCTGGGAGTGCCTCAAGGCATTACTCGGACTGATAGGGTTAAACGAATCCCTTGGGGCTGTTGAATAAAGTTCGTTCGTTTCTATTGCTGGTCTGAACAATACGACATTCAGTGTTGTATGACAAAACAGAAGATACTTTGTAAATAAACATATTTGTATGCAAAACCTTAGAGCTTTAGGTTACCCTTATCGTCAAAATATCATATGCTTACAACACATCATTTTATGCAACACTATGGCCACAAAGATGATTCTAAGATACGTTTTTGTGGTTCGTAATTTATTCCCCGGCCCTGTGTGCGTGCATACGTAGAAGAACTCCCGTCCATGTTCTCTTTTAGAACCATAGAGCAAACACTCTCCATCTCCGTTTCCGTCAGAGACACACAATCTCCCCCCATAATCTCTATAAAGACACAACTCTTAGAATTACAGGGGCAGCATATTCCACGGCATATTTACAAGGCCAGTCCCCAATCCATCCGAGGGAGCTAAAGTGTCCCGGGCCAGGCTTGTCATCAGACAATCGGCCGATAAACCGCGTTTACATCGGCCGACTATTTGGCACCGATTTACAGTCGGGAACCACAATGATCTGACTGGAGCTTCACACAGCAAAGAGTAGCCTTAAAGCGAGTTTCCATTGGCCGACTATTTGGCACCGATTTACAGTCGGATGGATTCTTTTGCTATAGGCCCGTTTCCATCGGCCGACTATTTGGCACCGATTTACAGTCGGGAAGCACCGATAGATTCTTTCGGTATAGGTCTGTTTCCATTGGCCGACAAAAATGGTGTAGAGTTCTCCTAAAAGCCTATTTACATTTTGTGTCAGCAGTGCTAAAGATCCGTCGGTGGTTCCTGACTCTAGATCGGTGACGGGTGATAGAAATGGGATTTTAGGAGAATTAAAAAAGCCTCTACATCATTTTTGTCAGCCAGTGGAAACGGGCCTTATACCGACGCCAGATCGGTGAATGGAAACGAGAATTGCAGAGAATGCTCACAGATTAATTAGGTTTAGATCAGGTAACAAGGCTACCACCAAGGGATTTTCTCACAGAAATTCTGTGTGTACTTGGAATACACAGTAGAAACAGTGCATACATGTATACACAATATTACCATGATTTCGATCTGAGTGGCCATATTCTCCGCGTAGTTGACGAGTATTGCGTAGCGTCAACTACAAGGAGAATACGGCCACACAGATCGAAATTATGGTAATGTTGTATTTATTACTCACTTATTTTTAGATTTAAGCAATAAATATGATCGGTAGAAAACTTTTCAACGTAATTAAGAAGTTATGTTTGGGACTACTTTCATCTCAAAAATCCGTATCCTCCTAGGAGGGTACGGAGCTCCGTATCCTCCTCAGTAGCGATCTGTAATCTCCATAGGCTTAGTATGGAGACTCCGTATCAGGTGGGTAATAAAAGACACCCTCACTGACTAATAGGCCTTTTTCCACTGGCTGGTGTTGAATGTTATCTGCCTAGTTACGCCATGTCTGAAGCCAAACATATCCCTGACAACGTATACTTTCGCATTGGATCACTCAGTGTATCAGCGTAATACATTAATAATACCCATGCACATTATTTTCTATAGAAATTAAAGCGATTGCATCGTATTCTATGGTATTCCAGCTCCAATTTGATGTATCATGCATGTATATCACCTTAATGATGCTTTAGATATACCTTAGATAACACAGGGACACCAAAACTGGATATACACTAATACATTGGCAGGCCTAGCCATAATATGCTTATCTTTTCCAAGTTAAAACCAAGATAATTATCATCTATAATGTTTAGACAGCTCAGACTCATTGATACAATACCCTAGTTTGCTCCAACAATTTAATCTGTCCAAAAACAACACTCCTGCAATCACACCCACCGTTCACACTCTAGCTGTGAATGCTCTCTATATGAATACCGCTGGACCCCAGTGTTTGTCTGAGCGGCCGCGTAACTAGACAGTGGGCCGTTAGGCGGCGCTGAACGGCAACACCTGTATTGATACTTATATAGAACGTCCTGACCATGCTGTACAAGTCACAGAACGAGATGCTAATTTACCGTTTGTATGGACCGAGGCGTTTACGCCGAGTTCTGTACAAACGGTAAATTAGCATCGAGTTCTGTGACTTGTACAAGCATGGTTGAACGTTCTATATTTACTATATACCCGAAATTTAAAAAAAAACGTGTCAATATACAGCCGATACATGCACTTACACGATGGCGTATATATGAATAAACTGATGGTTTTTGTGCAGTGTAGGCAAATAGGATTATCAATATAGGGGAGGAATAGATAGGGTAGACTCTTACAGGCCGACACTTGTAAGACGAATGTCGAATACATCTGAACCTCCTGGGAGCTTGTAAAACAGCAGTCCGGATAACTGATGATGGCCTGAGGCACGAAAATGAAAATCTATATGCTATATCACTGCTATGGCGAGCCGTTAGTTTATTAATCACTGTGATGTCATTTCACACCTATGGCAGGGCATTAGTTTATTAAACAGTGTAATACATATCACTGATATGGCAAGCTGTTAGTTTATAAATCATTTTGATATCATATACCTGTTATGGTGAGCAATTAGTTTATTAACCAGTTGTAAGGTCTTGGACCCTACTTGTGTAAGGAGTAGACCTTAAGAAGAGAGAGAAGAACACAAACACAGAGGTACTATACATGTACTACTATGAGTCAAGAACTTAACTGTTTATTGACAGGAATGGGTCTAGGTTTTATACCCTTAGCAAGGGGTTGACATGACAGGCTTGGCATCTGTGAGCTCAGCGCTCTCATTGGCTGTTGTACCAACAGCCAATAGGGGAAGACCAAATCCTTTCCGGTTGAGCGCCCGTTCCGGTCTGTCGCACATGTCAGGAGGCCGCTCATGACACTGAACAACTCGAAGTGTCATGAGACTGGGAACTAGAGCTGAGCGATAATAGGGGTATTATATGCCATTCAAAGCATGGCAGCCGTACTGTAAACATCAGGGAGGAGGTTACTAACCAGAATGGTGACTGTTCCAATTCAGTCAATTTGTTCCTCAATAATTAGGGGTAATTTAGATAATTACTTTTTTCTCATAGAAACCAACTTTTCACAGTGTCAGATTACACCACTACTATGGCAGGCCATTAGTTTATTAATCAATGTGAGATAATCTCCCTGCTATGGCGAGCTGTTAGTTTATTAATCAGTGTGATATTATACAACTGCTATGGCAAGCCGTTACTTTATCAACAAGTGTCAGAATGAACCACTACTATGGCAAGCCATAGTTTATCAATCAATGTGAGATTACATCACTGTTATGGTGAGCCGCTAGTTTATTAATCTGTTTCAGAATATACCACGTCTTTGGTGAGCCGCTAGTTTATTAATCAGTTTGAGAATATACAACGTCTATGGTGAGCTGTTAGTTTATTAATCAGTTTGAGAATATACAACGTCTATGGTGAGCTGTTAGTTTATTAATCAGTTTGAGAATATACAACGTCTTTGGTGAGCTGTTAATTTATTAATCAATGTGAGATTATACCACGTCTATGGCGAGCCGTTAGTTTATTAATCAGTGTGAGATTATACCACGTCTATGGCGAGCCGTTAGTTTATTAATCAATGTGAGAATATACCACTGCTATGGTGCGCCATTAATTTATTAATCACTGTGAGATTACATCACTGTTCTGGTGAGTCGCTAGTTTATTAACCAGTGTCACTTCACAAAAACCACTATTTTACATATATATACGCCATCGCGATAACGCACGTATCGGCTGTATCGTGGCTTGTTTATACTTGTATACACCTCTTATACGTGTCTACGATTCGGGCGTCTACGAGCCAGTTTCCATATGTAGACGCGCGCGACTTGGCTGTCTTTCACGCCTGGCGTATTTAAGATAAAATATACTCTGCGCAATATATATACGCCAGGCGTATATATGATACAAAAAAAAAAAATTGCGACCCACGGCCTGCCCGGGCCTGTGGGTGTTGGTAGAGGATACACCAACACTGACCCGCCACCCGTGACCTCCCAACCCCACCCTCTACCGCCCCCCCCCCCCACCACCCCACGCCACCCCACGCCACCCCCAGCCAGCCTCAGTGAGAAGCCCCCCGCTGCCCGTCGGCCACCGCCCACCGCCCGCCGCCAGCCACGTTTGTACAGGTTGACTCAGTGGGAAACCCTCCCCCAGTGGGAAACCCTCCCCCCACCCCCCACCGCCCGCCGCTGCCCGCTGCCCTGTCGGGGGGCGGCCGGGTAGACATGTGCGGCTGCATTCACACCTGTGCGGCCGCATTCACACCTGTGCGGCCGCATTCACACCTGTGCGGCCGCATTCACACCTGTGCGGCCGCATTCACACCTGTGCGGCCGCATTTCACACGGGGTAAGATGATTTCAGGATTCAACCTCAAGTCTGAAGAGGCTCATTATATAGTAAGCCTCACTGTCCACACATTGAAATGGTGTTTGAAAGTAAGATCTATTAGAAAAACAATTAAAAAAAAACATAATGCAAGGTTTACTGTGTGTAATTAATCAATTTATACTTAATTAGGTTTTTATAAAATAAATTGGTAATATAAGATTGCAATTTTCATATAATACAGACTTGGATGGTTAATGGCAAATGAAATATGCTACCAGTAGTGTCCCCAAGTGGCAGAGAATGGAACTTTTTGAGATTGGTGTATATACGACGGAATCAGGCGTATATATGACGTATATAAGACTGCACCATGGACTATCGTAAAACCGGATGAGTTTTAATCTGGGCTCCCGTATGTGACGACTGGAGTTTGGCGTAGTGATATCACGAGGCGGAGACGGATAACAGGTATAACTTCTAGACGCAAAATCCTACTGTTAGACGCGTTTTGTATACATATAGTGAAATAATGGTTTTCGTGCAGTGTGTGATATTATATCACTGCTATGGCGAACCGTTAGTTTATTAATCTATGTGAGATTACATCACTACTATGGCAAGCCGTTAGTTTATTAATCAATGTGAGAATATATCACTGCTATGGCAAGCCATTAGTTTATTAATCAGTGTGAGAATATATCACTGCTATGGCGAGCCATTAGTTTATTAATCCATGTGAGAATATACCATGTCTATGGCGAGCCATTAGTTTATTAACCAGTGTGAATATTATATCCCTGCTATGGTGAGCCATTAATTCATTAACCAGTGTGATATTATTTCACTGCTATGGCAAGCCGTTAATCTATCAATCACTGTGAGAATATACCATGTCTATGGCGAGCCGTTAGTTTATTAATCTACGTGAGAATATACCATGTCTATGGCAAGCCGTTAGTTTATTAATCACTGTGAGATTATACACAACGGCTGCGCATGTCGAACACTAAGTAGACTGTATGAGGAGGGTGTTTCAGGCGAGCGACAGTAAATCTGCCCCCAGGGAAACCCGACACCACAGGAGAACAGAATCAATGGTGATTGAGAATGCTTGTCTTGTACGCGCCATTGATACTTACAAATCCCCCTGGTTTTTTACTGGGCTGAGCTCGGCTAAAATCCTAATGGCTGGTGTAATGGACTGGTTCACATTTGTGACATAGTCAGTCCTCAATGGGATTCAGTGTTTTATGTATCTCGTCCCAGCCTCATTTAAACACTGTGAGCTACACCCCTATCACATTACAGGGGTGGTATCGACATTAATATCGCAGTTTGTTTCTATCCTGGTTTTATCTTGTACAGGTATTTTTGTTGTACGTTTGGGGGGCTGTAATATATGGAGACATGGTTACAAAGCGTTTACACCAGACGATTCTGGCTGGCGATTCTGGTATTTTGCACCTCCTGACCACTTTCAGCAGTATAATGATAGAAATCGTCCAACCAGGCGTTTACACTAGACGACTAAAAACGTGACGACTATAGATCGTTAGCCAATAGTCGTCAGGTGGTGCCCTAACCCAGCGTTTACATTAGACGACTAAAAACATGACGACTGTAGATTGTCTGGCCAATAGTCGTCAGGTGGTGCTCTAACCCCGCGTTTACACTAGACGACTAAAAACGTGACGACTGTAGATCATCTGGCCAATAGTCGTCAAGTGGTGCCCTAACCTGGTGTTTACACTAGACGACTAAAATCGTGACGACTGTAGATCATCGTCAGGCTCAAGAATCGCCGCCTAGAATCGTCTAGTGTAAATGCCGGGTGATGTAAACGCCAAGCGCGTGGCGAGTGTAGATCGTCTGGTTACATCAGATTACAGAATTTGGCACCACCTGACAACTATTGGACACGCTCTGATTCCCGTGACTATTTCAAGTTGACTCAAATTAGCCGTCTAGAGAGACGGCAATTCTGTGTAAACTCATAGTCATTAGTGTTAACGCTCGGTTATATTCTGAGGTCGACGACTTTTACGATGGACATAGGCACCACCTGACGACTTTTGGCCTAACGATCTACAGTCGTCCCGTTTAATAAGATAAATTTACTCTGTGTAATCCCGAGGATACAAAGTGTCCCCTTAAGCAGGGTGTCTCCTTAAGCGGGGTTTTCAGTCCGCCCGTGGTTAAGCTATGCAGTATGTGAAACCATACCTGAACTCGCCGGCGAGTTCAGAATGAATTTCTCCGAAACAACTCATAAATCTACCCCGTATTGTCACCATCACTATGGTTTCATATTATTATATACCTTAATTCGGTCTTAATTCGCTAAAACTGACCGTAATTCGACGTCGGAGTCACTTGGCACAACTCACAAAGATGATGCGTACACTAGCAGACATGCCGGTTGTTGATAACAGGAAGTGATCACCGCGCAGGCCCGAATACATTATAGCGTCGCATAAATTAGCGAGTTATCACCCTGCTATGCTCGATCGTGTCGTCGGACAGCTGTACTCGAGCGGTGCAGTGTCTCCGCTATTTGTTGACATCGACGAGTCGCCCGCTCGGCCCGTGAACATATCGAAATTGATATTTCTTGCATATCTAAGCTATCTAAAGTGTATCATGTGGTTCGTTATCGTATTCCACCTCGATGTTTGATGTACTTTCACACTAACTCGCTCCGTGGTTACTGTATGACGCCACAGAACTCGCGAAGTGAAGGGATCCGCCATTTTTGAATCTTGCGCCTAGAATTCTGTTGTCGGCCTCTCGACCAATCAAAATGTATTATTTCGTCAAAGCGGGCAGTCTGTCAGCCAAAGCGTGCAGGTAAGGTTCAAAGGATGCAGTCTGTTCGCCAAAGCGTGCAGTCTGTCAGTATCCAAAGGCACCAGTACAAAGATTCACAGCGTACAGTGCATTATGTGTACACTAACTGTACCCCCAGGAGCAGTATGTATTTACACTGAGTTAGTGCATAGTTATGTAATAATATATAAGGTATGTAGACGTTAGGGCCCACCACCCGAAAGTCGGGACGTTAGGGCCCACTGATCGGGACGTTAGGGCCCACCTATGATAACATCGACATATATATATACATCATTGAAATATCTATAGATCTCAAATCATTACTTCCATTTCATAAAAATTGCGAAAACCGTGTAATTTCCGTTTTTAGTGCTAACAAGCTAACGAACATTAACCAATTCTGCAAAATTTGGTGGGCCCTAACGTCTATTTATGCTATTTCTCGCTCCCGGCGGCACCGGTGGGAACCCGGCGTCGCGGTGCGGCCGAGGCGCGACTGAGGCCTTCACACCCCCGGTCTCTGCTGGGCCCTAACGTCCTGACTTTTGGGTGGTGGGCCCTAACGTCCTGCAATCGTATATAATACCTTCATACAGTTGATGCTATGACATAGAGACACTGTTATAACCACACAGATGCCCACTCAGATGCCTAGAGGCCACACAGGCTGCTGACTGGTGTCTGATGGTCTAGATATCAGTCTCCCACCTCACATACACACCAAAAAACAAGCAATCAAGCGGGAAATTAGTTTTTGACCGGTGGGTTGGGGGCATGCCCCCCTAAGTACACCTCTATCTAATTCAGTTGCCATTCAAAGCTATGTGTCTGAAGGGATATCCACTTTTAGACTTACAGTTTAAACTTCTTCTACTCAAAAGGTCTAATCTTTAAAGTAAATGTATCCTACAGAAAAAAATTACTCAGCATTCTAATGTGCTTCATTGACAACTCTAAATCTACAGCGGATATCAGAGAAGGAAAGACTGATAAAGGAGATGCCCGGAACAACCTTGTCAGCACAGCCAGCGGGCTACAAATTGGCGGAGGCAGAACCATTTCCCCAACATTCTCCTGGGAGAATACATTCCCATCAAAACCTACCTGCGCAAGATGGTTGGAGTATGAGAACAGGAGGGTTTTCTGTAGGACAGTGGAGTATGAGAAGGGAGGGTTTTCTGTAGGACAGTGGAGTATGAGAAGGGAGGTTTTTTGTAGGACAGTGGAGTATGAGAAGGGAGGTTTTCTGTAGGACAGTGGAGTATGAGAAGGGAGGGTTTTATGTAGAAACAGTGGAGTATGAGAAGGGAGGGTTTTATGTAGGACAGTGGGGTATGAGAAGGGAGGGTTTTCTGTAGGACAGTGGAGTATGAGAAGGGAGGGTTTTCTGTAGGACAGTGGAGTATGAGAAGGGAGGGTTTTATGTAGAAACAGTGGAGTATGAGAAGGGAGGGTTTTATTTAGGACAGTGGAGTATGAGAAGGGAGGGTTTTCTGTAGGACAGTGGAGTATGAGAAGGGAGGGTTTTCCGTAGGAACACTGGAGGAGGGGAAGGGAGGGTTTTCTGAAGGAATATAGACCATGGAGAACGGAATGCAATACAGAATGAAAACTCTATTCTGTCGTAGCCCATGTTGTACACTGATCGGTTCTGTGGTCTCCTCTTTTTTCCGCAAAAAAACGTTATGACACGCTCCGACAAGAGTGCTGCGATTGGGCTACGACAGAGAAATTCTGTTTCAGAGCGTGTGGTAACGCTTGTCAGACCGTGTCGTTGTAAGTGGGTGCCAGGCCAAACGATGCGGCAATTAAAGTGGGGCGTCCACCAAACACGACAAGGCAACGACAATGGCTTTGGGGGTGCGTCCACCAACCACGACAAGGCTGCGACAACGGCTTTCCGACAGGGTCCACGACAGCTCTACGATTAGAAGCCTTGTCGTAGCCTTGTCATGGTTGGTGGACCACAGTTCCCGACAAGAGGCTACGACAAGGCCACGACAGGCTGCGACATGAAGCTTGTCGGGGGCCTGTCGGGGGCCTTCCGACAAGGTTACGACAAAATCGAACATGTTCGATTTTGGTGGCGTGTCGTGGCGTGTCGGAAGGTTGTCGCAGAGGTCTACGATAGAATATTTAGGTGGAGCGTGCACTTCCCGACAGGCTGCGACAAGGGTCACGACAGCCCCCCTTCTCACGACAAGGCTGCGACAAGGCTGCAATTGGAACTTTCTTGTCGGCGCGTGTCGCAGCCCTGTCGTGGTTGGTGGACGCACCCCCTTTCCGACAAGGTCCACGACAGGCCCACGATTGGAAAGCGTGTCGTAGCCTTGTCATGGTTGGTGGACCCTAGTTCCCGACAAGAGTCTATGACAAGGCCACGACAGGCTGCGACTGGAAGCTTGTCGGGGGCCTTCCGACAAGGTTACGACAATATCGAACATGTTCGATTTTTGCTACGACTGGACCTTTGTCGTGGAGTGTTGTGGTTTCCTCGATATCACTGTCGTAGTGTGTCGGAACCATGGGCGCCTTTTTTACGGAAACCAGCAACGTCTACGACACGCCCCGACAACGCTGTCGTAAAGACCCTCTTTTCACGACAAGGCTGCGACAAGGCGCCGATAGGAACTTTCTTGTCTGCTCTTGTCGTAACCTTGTCGTGGTTTGTGGACGCCCCCCTTAAGGGTGACCAACTACGACAAGGCTATGACAAGCTCCGACAAGAAAGTTCCAATCAGCGCCTTGTCGCAGCCTTGTCGTAAGAAGGGCGGCCCTGCGACACCGTGTCGTAGCGTGTCGTAGAATTCGCTGGATGCCGAAAAAAAGGCGTCCATGGTACCGACACACTACGACGCGATCCGCAAAAATTTCAGGAGCAACGTTTAAGCCCCTGGATCGCTATTCTGCGATCCCCAACTGTGTCGTAATCCTGGAGCAAATTTATTGTTATACAAATATAAAGGTTAATCCCTGTGATTTTCCCCCCATGTGAGGCTAATCGCCCTCTACTTTTATTCCCTCTGCTTCGGCACATTGCGACAACAGCATTTACAAACAATTTATCAGGAACCCTCACCTTATGAATGGAAAACTAGTAGCGCATAAATACATGTTGGTTTTTACATAAGGTTCCCCTGGGGTGAGTGCAGCTGCCTCCGTTTACAGAAACATGGCGAGTAGAAGATGAAAGTGACATGAGGAAGATGGTTACAACATTCACCAGGCTTATAAACACCCAGGCCGGAATCCTTAATAATTCTCATCACCCCCAGAGGGAGTGAGATGTCACAAATCATTGCGGGGAGGGATAAGATGCCAAGGAGGAGTGAGACAGACAGCTGTTGCAGCATGTGGTACAGACACAGCATGAACATTTCAGTTTACGTATGTTTAATATCCGCGGCATACAGGATATTTAGTAGAAACCAAACAAGATGTCGGAAGCGTGTCGGAAGGGCTATCGGGGCGTGTCGGAAGCGAAATCGTAGTAAGTGGGTGCGGGGCCTTAGCTTTGTCAATGTCAATGAGAGAAAGGTGGCAGGGCACTGAGGCATGGCAGGTGGTACAAGTGTGTGTGTGGGGAGGTGTATATGAAACTCATAATATGTATCTATATATCTGTGTATGTGTGTCTCTGTATCATTGCCTGACTGACTGATCTGGTTTATGTCCCACCATTCTTCACATAAAAAGATAAAGCTACACTCACAGGGAATTAGTAGAAACCAAACGAGAGTTAGCCTTGTCAATGCTTATGCCACAATGGGCAGGGCGTGTATTACTATATGAGGTGTTAGCCCAGTGTAGTGACTAGCAGACCTGACCAGAGTGGTATAATCATTGAGATGGCTAACATGAGTTTGGTTTCATATTTATCCTACCCCATCTCACCGATATAGGGAAAACTTTGTAATTATCCATGTTAGTAGCGTGTTGACACTCATCAGAGGATGGCTGCGTTTATCAAAGCTGCCGGATCTACTTTCGTTACCTCGTCTCTGATTGGTCCGTTCTTTTAATTCACCTCGGTGCATAAATGACCCTTTATTCAATGCTCCATCAAATACACTGAGTCAATGTTAAACTTATGTTTTTTTTTATTAGAGGTAGGATAAAGACCATGGAGAACGGACTGCAGTATTCATAGGGGCATGGAGAACAAGTTCCCAATTTTAAAGCTATGGGACAAAAGGGGTGAAATAATTATAGCTGTATGATAGATACATATGAGTGGTTCAGGTATTATACCAAAAGACTAAAGAAGAAACCAACAAGTCTTGGTCAAAGTCGTCGTTCTCCATGAGTTTGATGTTGAGTGATATGAACGAGGCGACAGCCAAGTGAATATCACGTAGCATTCAAACAGGTTGGAGAATGACTTCCCTGACCAAAACGAGTTGCTTTCTGTATTTATCTCACCCCTGTATACACTAAAAGAATGGACAACACACAGAATATAGACCATGGAGAACGGACTGCAATACTCGTAGGGGCATGGAGAATGAGTTTCCAATGTTAGACCTATGGGACAGAAATACCAGGGGGGAGATTGCAATACTTATAGGGGCATTCGCAATTTTTTACGATGTGATAGCGATACAGCAATTCAAGGGCATATATTGAATGAGACAGGGGAAAATTAATTAGCTCTTCAATTAAATACAGATGGCACAAAAGTTAAAACTGATATGACACCTGGTGGTGTGGATCGCTATTTCCTATAGGTAAAAGAACAAGTGGCGGAGGTTGGTAGTGCCACCATGGATCGTTATTTGAAATACCAGATAAGGCTGTATTTAACCCACAGCGATACAATCCGCAGTGCTCTAAAGGTCCGCGTAAAAAGTATAGCTATAAGCAGTATTTTACACGGCGATGCGCCTATGCGATTACGACGCGATCCGCAAAATTTCAGGAGCAACGTTTTGGCCCCCGGTTCGCCCCGTCGCCGCTAGATGGCGTGTTAACCGGAAGTGGGGTACCACAGACGGCGTCAGCCGCCATTGTGATGTCCACCTAGCGGCAACACCTCAAACGAAGAACGCCTTTATTTACCCAAGCAGATGGCGCTACGTGCGCGCTTCTTGGAGCCCACGGGGTCACCCCACTTCCGGTTCCCGGCGCTGGTTTCCCGTCCGGTGCCCCATTTATCGCCCGCGACATGCCAGTAACCAGCCGCAACCCACGTGACCCCTGCGCGCATGTGCGTGGCGGCAGGGAGAGGCCTTCTGGGAAGGGTGGGCAGAGGGATTGAACGCGCATGCGTGGACGTGTGGTAAAAATAGAACCGAAGAAAAAAGAGATGGAGTGGATTTCTCCGATGGTGGCGCCACCTGTGACCTCGCGAGATCTCGCCGCTCACGTGACCTCGCCAGGTCTCACGTGACCCCATCCTCCCCGAATTCCCGGCGGCGGCCGTGTCGAGTATTTTGTGAGTCATTGAAGCAGACTTCTATTATCGCCCGCGCGGGACCGCAACCGGAACTGGAACCTTCACGTGGTCCCCGCCTCAGTAAGGGTGTTATTTTACACGGCCCGCCTACTGCCCCTCACAATCTTCACACCACCTACTGCCCTTCAAGATCTTCACACCGCCTACTGCCCCTCACAATCTCCACGCTGCTGCCTACTGCCCTTCACAATCTTCACACTGCCCGCCTACTGCCCTTCACAATCTCCACACCACCTACTGCCCCTCACAATCTTCACACTGCCAGCCTACTGCCCTTCACAATCTTAACACCGCCTACTGCCCCTCACAATCTTCACACTGCCAGCCTACTGCCCTTCACAATCTTCACACTGCATACTGCCCTTCACAATCTTGACACTGCCCGCCTACTACCCTTCACGATCTTCACACCGCCCGCCTACTGCCCCTTACAATCTTCACACCACCTACTGCCCTTCACAATCTTCACACTGCCTACTGCCCCTCACAATCTTGACACTGCCCACCTACTGCCCCTCACGATCTTGACACTGCCAGCCTACTGCCCTTCACAATCTTCACACTGCATACTGCCCTTCACAATCTTGACACTGCCCGCCTACTACCCTTCACGATCTTCACACCGCCCGCCTACTGCCCCTTACAATCTTCACACCACCTACTGCCCTTCACAATCTTCACACTGCCTACTGCCCCTCACAATCTTGACACTGCCCGCCTACTGCCCTTCACAATCTTCACCCTGCCTACTGCCCTTCACGATCTTCACACCGCCTACTGCCCCTCACAATCTGGACACCGCCTACTGCCCTTCACGATCTTCACACTGCCTACTGCCCTTCATGATCTTCACACTGCCTGCCTACTGCCCTTCACAATCTTCACCCTGCCTACTGCCCTTCACGATCTTCACACCGCCTACTGCCCCTCACAATCTTCACCCTGCCTACTGCCCTTCACGATCTTCACACTGCCTACTGCCCCTCACAATCTCCACGCTGCCCGCCTACTGCCCTTCACGATCTTCACACCGCCTACTGCCCCTCATGAACTTCACACCGCCTACTGCCCTTCACAATCTTCACACTGCCTACTGCCCTTCACAATCTTCACACTGCCTGCCTACTGCCCTTCACAATCTTCACACTGCCGACTGCCCTTCACAATCTTCACACCGCCTGCCTACTGCCCCTCACAATCTTCACACCGCCCACCTACTGCCCCTCACAATAATCACACCGCCCGCCTACTGCCCCTCACAATCTTCACACTACCTACTGCCCCTCACAATCTTCACACCGCCTACTGCCTTTCACAATCTTCACAATGCCAGCCTACTGCCACTCACAATCTTCACACTGCCTACTGCCCTTCACGATCTTCACACCGCCCACCTACTGACCTTCACGATCTTCATACCGACTACTGCCACTCGCGATCTTCATGCCACCTACTGCCCTTCACGATTTTTACGCCGCCTACTGCCCTTCACAATCTTCACACCGCCTACTGCCCCTCACAATCTTCACACTGGCTACTGCCCTTCATGATCTTAACACCGTCCGCCTACTGCCCCTCACAATCTTCACACCGCCTACTGCCCCTCACAATC
The DNA here is from genome assembly GCA_950022655.1 of Alentia gelatinosa. NCBI lineage: Eukaryota > Metazoa > Annelida > Polychaeta > Phyllodocida > Polynoidae > Alentia > Alentia gelatinosa. The sequence goes on from OX465588.1 coordinate 58,309,454, forward strand.
TTCATTCTGCCTACTGCCCTTCACAATCTTAACACCGCCTACTGCCCTTCACAATCTTCATTCTGCCTACTGCCCTTCACAATCTTAACACCGCCTACTGCCCTTCACAATCTTCATTCTGCCCGCCTACTGCCCTTCACGATCTTCACACCGCCTACTGCCCTTCACAATCTTCATTCTGCCTACTGCCCTTCACAATCTTAACACTGCCTACTGCCCTTCACAATCTTCACACCGCCTACTGCCCTTCACAATCTTCACACCGCCTACTGCCCTTCACAATCTTCATTCTGCCCGCCTACTGCCCTTCACGATCTTCACACCGCCTACTGCCCTTCACAATCTTCATTCTGCCTACTGCCCTTCACAATCTTAACACTGCCTACTGCCCTTCACAATCTTCACACCGCCTACTGCCCTTCACAATCTTCACACCGCCTACTGCCCTTCACAATCTTCACACCGCTTACTGCCCCTCACAATCTTCATTCTGCCCGCCTACTGCCCTTGGATACACGCAAAGAGATCTAAGGGCGGATGAATACATGTAGATATAGACGGTGACTCGGCTCTGTTGACCCTGCCCTAGTTTCTCCGTTGTCCACACGGTGTCGCCCCGTGTCCGGCCTCTGTGGCAGCCTCGAAGTGGTGACAAACCGGGCCTGGCGCCTCCTAACCCAATTTTCCCGCGCTCCGCCGAAATGTCGTCTGCTGGCATATCCACGCATGCGCACTGGCCGCCCCTCCTTCACGACGGATAATATTCCCCGCGACACCGCCACCTCAGACGCTCTCCACTGGTTCCCGACGGAGAGAAATTGCCTTTGATACGTGAGTGGGAGGGAGGGAGGAGGGGGAGCGTGCACGTCATTTCCGGCGGTGTCACGGAGGGCGCAGGCGCACCATCTCCAGTGGAGGTCGCCATGTCGCCTCCAATTTGCGCGAGTTCACGTGTGGCGGGCGAGAATCTCGCGGCCGGCGAGACCTGGGTTCGGCGTCGTATTAGCTCACGAGGATCCCATCTCAAGCAAACGGCGGCCGCGGCGGTCAGGGCGGCGGCCGCGGCAGCCGGGACCTCAGAACAAGCCACTCCCAGCCACACTCTCCCAGCAGAGCTCTCGTGGTGCTTGCGGTTACTAAACTCTGCTCCAACACGATCGCGTGATCTACCGGAACAGGAAGTGATGCTACATTCAGGCATCACAACAGTGGATCTGTTAATCATGAGCATAGTGTGAGCGGGAAAGAACATAAGTATAAAGAGAAAACGTGGTTACTGAGCCCGAAGGGATGGCCGTTCAAGGTCTTTTAATGCCATAAATACGTCCCGACGCTGCTAGCAGTGGGACGTATCTATGGCATCAAAAGACCGAGAATGACATCCCTTCAGGCTCAGTCACTACGTTTTCTTATTATTACATACCTAAGTATCACGAAAAATGCCATTTTTATATATTTTTTTATGTATCTATTTACCTGATACATTCACTATGGCCACAGTGCGCCCGAATATTCACTACAGGCGCAGTGCGCCCGAACATTATTTATACTGCATCCCTAGCAGCAGGTAGTATTTCATAGACGTTTGGCCATATGTTCAGGTATGTAATAATAAATGAGCTGCACTGACATTCCACTAGTATCCCATTCCTGTGAGCGAATGACTATGAAATACTGCCCGCTGCTAGGGGTGTAGTATAAATAATATTCGCGCCCGCCGTGACAGCGGGCCGTAGTGAATGGCAGTGGCTTTGTACAGGAACGGGGAGTGTATCGCGGAGCCGAAAAGTGAATAAAAGGGTGTCCTAAAATGATTAGAAGGTATATAGTGATAAGAAAACGTAGTGACTAAGTCTGTATGGCCAGTCGTTCCTGGTCATTTGACGCAAAAATATGTCCCTCCACCCCTGGCATCGGGACATATTTTTGTATCTAATGACTCGAACGGCCACCCATACGGGCTCAGTAACCATGTTTTCTCTTAATATTATACGGAAACAGGATTACTGTGTCTGTACGTAATAAATATGTGGTAAAATTGATGATAAAATGAACCGATGCCGCCTGTTTTCGTATTATTATATACCTTAAAATATTCAATTTTTAACTTTGCTTCTGGGCGAGTTTTTGGATCTTGTCGCCGTACATGCCCCGATGACACATACATACCCCGTACGTCATCTAGGTGTTGTATGGATACAAATACGACATGGGTAGGAGCGGGCAGTATGTGTAGGATATACTACCACAGGTATATAATAATAGCCTATAGACCCTATTGAGGTATCCCAGAATTCAGTTTATTTACAGGTCCCAGTGTGCGCTGGTTACCAACGTTGTATGGTCATAGAACCTTGAACCGTAACCCGAAATTAATGCAGTTTTTCGGTTTTTATAAATCTTCAAATGGGAAATCCGATGTCAGAAATGGAAATTTCCGCTATTTCTACACTTAAATCCGAAATTATATTCAGGTTCTTCAAATATTAATGGGAGAACTGTGGTTCATGTGGTCGTGGTATGCCCACCCAGTCGCGAGCGAAACTTGTATTTACCCTGGGCGATAATAGGAAGATTAGTAACCTTTGGAGGGCGTATGGGCAGATCTTGCCCCAAAACCAACAACTCAGCACAGAGATACAAACAGGGCATAGGATCTCTGCTTGGAGAGTGTCCCAACCACTAACCCCGCCCTCTTCCGGTACAGGAGCGCGTCCGGGGAACTACTTCCGGGTCACCTCTCTTCGCAGGTCAACCGGAAGTGGAGGGAGGGGAGTTCCGGTGAGGCTTCAAATGATCTCACTCCGAGGAGCTGTGAAGGGCAACGTTTATGTGAGGACTTATTTACAGAACGAATCTATATTCAGTTCATCTTGGTCTGGGCTCTCGTATATTGGATTTATTCTGATTGTCTCCCCACTGTTGTTTCCTTGGAGGAAAAACTAGTGACTATATCACATACTCCTCCCCTCTTTCACTATTTTGTATGAATTTCCAGAGAAAATTTCTCAAAAACAACAACACCCGTATAATGTGGTGTAAAAACTTTTTACTATATATATACCCATGCCGTTTTTATACTGTAAATACGCTTCGTTTCGCCATATAACGTAAGACTACTGTACGGAAATATGATGCTTTTGTGAGTCATCATTAAATTAGGGAATTTTTGTACAGGTTGTAACTACATAGTTCAAATGGAAGAACAGACCATTGCCTAGAATTTAAATAAACACGTTAAAAATGTACCGATAAACTTATTATCTGATATTAACATTTTCTATTTTGATTTCAAAGGGCAAGAACGAAACCTTTGTTTGTAACAAAAGGTTTACATAGATAAAAATAATATAGAAAGACATGGTTAGTGTGTCTAAATGGAATCTGTTCAGAGATATTTTGGTCAGAAATACTCACCAAATTCGAAGAATGAGGTGAGTATTTCTGACCAAAATATCGAGGAACAGATGGAATTCAGACACACTCACTATGTCTTTTTATTATTATATACCTAGAAATCATTAAGAATGCCATTCTACAACTCGCTAAACAGAAGAATGAGTGGGCATGTGGTACGGAGGGTAGTATTATATATATTACGCCACAGTGTGGACAAATGAAATCATTACTACTAAGGCGTATATATGAGACATTCGTGCACCGGTATATAATAATATTTCTGTGAGTATAAAAAAGTAGTGGATATACTGATTTTTGTTGTGCCATTTTCCTGTTTGCTGTACAGCAGCTTCAGCCAATAAACTCTTTATAAATAATGTACTAGACAATATCTGCAGTGATTGGTTGTGTCAGTTGACCAATCAGCGGTCTCGACTGGTGGGGATTGCTTCTGCGCATAGAACAGGCATCTGTCCTAAAACTGGAACAACGACTGAAAACTGGACTTCACCCCCAGCAGTGGTAGATTTACTGCTATATCAAAGACCAGTCCTTCTCATGCCATGTCTATGTGGTGTGGTGTTCAGCCACCTTTCTCCTTCATCCCCAGCAGTGGTAGACTTACTGCTATATCAAAGGCCAGTCCTTCTCATGCCATGTCTATGTGGTGTGGTGTACAGCCACCTTTCTCCTTAAACCCGAGCACTGGTAGATTTACTGTTATATCAAAGGCCAGTCCTTCTCATACCATATCTATGTGGTGTGGGAACTAAAAGAACTCTCACCTCGGTAAATGTATAGGGGTGAGAATTCTACCTAGATTCATCACATGTATAGATTCGATCACCTTTGTGGTGTAAAAGAACCTTGAGAAAGTCTGGTGAGAACCAGTAATGGTTATTAATGGACGTTAAATCAATCCAACAAAAAAAACAAAAAAAATGGACCGGAGGTAAGATATCGCAGGGAGTTATGGATGAATGTTTCACAAAGGAAGAGAAGAATAATGTCCTTCATATATGTGACAAGTTATGGAAAATTGCCACCACATATCATAACAGTCTTGAAAAAATTCCCCAAACACTTAGGTGTATAAAAGGGGTATCCCACTATCACGATTTGAGCCTCCGACACACTACGATAGCCTTACGACAAGCGTTCCGATGAAAATCGTGATAGTGGGATACCCCTTTTATAAGCCCGGCGTCCACCTACTACGATATGGCTCCGATCTGGTCTACGATGCACCTCCCGATAAAAAATCAAAATCGCGTCGAAAGGTCACCTAATATCGGGGCAGTTGACCACGTCTCTGCGATTAGACACCGATAAAAGTCCACCCCTCTGACAATGCGTGGTGAATTGGCATGTCTAGACATATGACGTTGAACGTGGTTTATCGATGATTTGTGAGACTTCTTCCCGCCACGATGACATACGTCTATGATTTTGCACCTTCCTGATATGTCTCCTATATTTGGTTTTTGTATTGGTGCCATATCAGTAGGTCTAAATTTCTATCGTAGTAGGTGGACGCCAGGCCTTATAGTAAAATTTTAGAAATGGCAATATCGATAACATTATTGGAAAAATAGATAGGTATGCTTATTACAAAAAAAAAGAAAATATCTGGTTAGGATATGTATTCAATGCTGATACATCACAGTTATAGCGGAATAAGTCTCGTGTCGGAAGTATTGTTGACAGAAACCTGTATTCCTCTATACCCATTATTGAACTAACTAGAGTTACATACCGCTGCTGGGGGGTGCATTAAAAATAAGTTATGTGTCGAGGTTGACGTTTTCGTCCCGCTCTCATGTTTTCGTCCCGCCCTGACATTTTCGTCCCGCTCTGATCATGTGATACAATACAGCAGCTGGACGAAACAATAGCTGTTGTGGTTACTCGATAAGGGTGGACATTTGCTTCGGAAGTGTTTTAGGTAAAGAATTAAGCCTTTTTATGATATTTGAAGGTATATAGGAATAGGGAAACCAAGTACCGGTAAGCAAAAGTCAAAGTTACTCGGTGAGGACCGGAAAAATTACTGCCCGCAGCTGACGCCCCAAGGCAAACCGGGCTATTTGACAGCCCGGTGTTAAAGCTTATATAAACCAATTAAGCACAGTTAATCAATCCAAAAACGTAAGCCCCACCCTCCACAGAGCGGAGCTACCACGTGTACATGTACCCTGGACAACTTTGAGGCAATAGTCGCCTATGAGAGCTCTGCTCCAATGCTAAAGTATGGAAGTTGTGTTAAGCCTATAACATACCGACCCGACCCCTGTGCCCGATTCTATCTTTGCCCGACGGATCCGTCCGGTCTGTGACAATCTACATCAATCGGGTCGATGTACGCACTTCACCGACCCGATTTTATTGCTTTTCCCGACGCGTCGGGCATTACTACCATGTCAGATATGACCGACTCTGCCCGACCTTAAGATTCCGGTGTACGCACTTCACCGACTGTTCTCGATTCTGAGCAGGCTGTTTAAATAGAAATGCAATCCGTCCCCTAGTCCGATTTACAAGTGCCTAATATCGATATGTAGGGTAGAGAGATGCAATGATAAATCTTAATTTGATCCGAAGTTATTAAACTTTGAATTAATTTCTATGATTCCACACCAGCGGCCCGTGGCTCACCACGGCTTGGCTCCCGGCGGCTCTCTTTGATCTTTGATCAGTTGTCATAGCAATACATTTAGCCTACTCCTAACTGTGACACGTATAAGATTAAAGTGAGAGAGTATCAATCTCCCATCAGATATCTGACCAGTAGCCATGATATCTGTAAGGAAAGTGTTGGGAATTCTGGAGTTAAAAAGCTCCAGTCAAAGTATGCAGGGACTGGAGCCAGTCAGGGCAGGGCACTGAGGCATGGCAGGTGGTACAGGTGTGTGTGTGTGTGGGGAGGTGTATATGAAACTCATAATATGTATCTATATATCTGTATATGTGTGTCTCTGTATCATTGCCTGACTGATCTGGTTTATGTCCCACTATTCCTCACATTAAATGAAAAAGCTACACTCACAGGGAATTAGTAGAAACCAAACGAGAGTTAGCCTTGTCAATGTTTATGCCACAATGGGCAGGGCGTGTATTACTACATGAGGCGTTAGCCGAGTGTAGTGAGTAGCAGACCTGACCAGAGTGGTATAAACATTGAGAAGGCTAACTCGAGTATACAGTTCGGTTTCGTATTTATCCTACCCCACCTCACCGATATACAGAGAAAATTTTGTAATTATCCATGTTAGTAGCGTGTTGACACTAATCGGCGGATGGCCACATTTATCAATGATGCCAGATCTACTTTCATTATCTCGATTGGTCCGTTTTTTTATTCATCTCAGTGCATAGATAACACGTTATTCAACGCTCCGTCAAATACATTGAGTCAATGTTAAACGCTTTTTTATTAGGGGTAGGATAATAAATGTTCTCTACTATTCCATGGTCCAGCTCTGACTTGTTGTGATCCCTGCATGTAAATGAGGTGTAGGCCACCCTCCCACCTGTCTTATTGAGCGCGGGAAATCGCGCTCATGTACGTCATCTAGAGTTTAGAATGCTCACACAGGCTTTCAGCTTACTGCAGAGAATCTAACCCTTTATCTCACCCCTGGTACAAGCTTAGCCATTGAAATACCATTAGAAAAAAATACTCAACCATCACCCCAGTAAAGTAACAATACTACGCCACGGCCGTGGCGTAGTGAATGTGAGATGACGTCATATGGATTTGCTAGGTATATTTTAATTATTTGATGTTGTGATGCTATTTAATGGCAGAGAAAGTGGTGAGATAAATCCAGAACCACACTCGAATCGTAAAATGCACAATACTCCACTCATTTGGGTGTACCGTAATCGTCACTTGGCTTCGCCTCGATGACGATTGCGGCACATCCAAACTCGGGGAGTATTGTGTATCTATACGATTCTCGATGTAGTTCTATATAATTACTATTCATGCACCTACTATAAAGACCTTGGAAAATGGTCAGGTGTCCAATATCTCAGTGAGACTGCATCCCTGCCCCACTGCTGACTTGGTTTCAATCCATGGACAGAAATCACATGTCAATGGACCATGATAATAGTGCTGAATTTATTAGATACCCCATCTGAAGATGTCAAAAGAACTCTTAGAAGTAGAAGGAAAACAGAAGACAAATATGTTAATAAGAGGACTACCAAGAGCACTACTGATACTCCAAATGAAGTACCCTCAATCCAAACAAACATGAGTGCATCAAGCGCCAAGGGGCTATTAGAGAGCGAACTGAGTGGCATAGCTGACCTATTAGCCAGAGAAGTAGGGCAGTTGACCAAGACCCTAAATGAAAAATTAAGTCACAACGACGACAAGTTGAATGTGATCTGTGGTATGCTAGACCAGGCACAAGTCAAAATCAAAAACATTAGCCAACAAATGACAAACACCTCAAAAGAAATATGTCAACGTATTGCTAAAGTAAAACGTTTACATGATATATTTAAAAAGAAACTTAATGATGTTTAGCAGATTTAGGATACACCTATTTTAATGTAAGTAGAAACAATGTCTTTCTTAAATGGGTTTATAATTATCCAATGGGTGGGTATTTTTAGATATTAACTTTGCAATTAATGTGTAGCACTGCAAGATCTGTTGTATAATTTGCTATGTCATGGCTATATTAATTACTAAACTAACAGGAAAATATCACAACAAGAAAAGGGGTTATATAAATCAATGACATCACTTCCTGTCAAAGCAACTTCCTTTGGAGGCGATCATATCCCATAATAATCTATTCCATGATTTCCATAAGTGTATATAATCTGAGATCATATTCCTGTTCATAATACTTGAGAACAACTATCAAATCCATTCTCTGCGTTTATTGAAACATTCTTGATACTTTCAAATGCAAATGGCTCACTGATCAACATTTTCCTGATCTTCTCTTACTTTTATTTGATGATATTTTGGTACACCGCGCTCTTCCATTATGAATGGAAATAACATTTGTATATACCCGACCACTGATACACACGCCGGCCCATTCTCTCACTGTGTGAGGGGTGGGTCTATAAATTTAATGGAATTATCATCTAGAATAATTTCTGGATATTAGCTTTAACCATGGATCACCCCCGGAATGCTGGCTCTGAACGATTTGTTTTGTACAGGCCAGCTGGTATCAGGAATAGCCAGTCTCTGATCTAAGAAACACCCAAAACCAAAAAGTGTCTTAATTATCATCTAAAAACCAAGAGATTGGGATATTTCTATCCTTGACATTAAGCGGGAATGCTGTACAATCTGTGGATGCCCATTGCTATTACTCCCCGGTCTCGTTGTCTACTTGTGCCTCAAACAAATGACACAAATATTTGTATAGCTTCTTGTTGCCTAAAATGAGCATGTATAGTATTATTTTGTATACTTTTGTTATGCTGCAAACTAGGTTACTTTTTATGCGTCAATGGTTACACTGTGCTACTTCCTGTGTGGTTGATGTTATTTTCTTTATGTATGTTCCGCAGTGAATGTATCTGTAGTTCCTGGGTGTCGGGTGAAGGCCCAATCTTCTCCCGAGTACCACCACAGTTATGGTCGGGGTATGTTGCCCATTAACCACGAGGTATCCGAGTTTTTTATCTCTAAAGCCATGACACCACGGGGTATCATACACCTCAGCTCACTGGTGCCAAGTGCCGAGACGGACATCCTGGTCATGGCACCAATATAGTGGCTGGGTATCGGGTGATACTATTCTAATGAGCAATGCCACGGTTTTGGTCCAGAATGCCATCCCGGTGCTGGTCCCACCCACGAACCCGCAGCTGTGTTATCATAACCACCGTGGCTCTGCCCTAGAGGATCACAGGGAAAGCCCCGAAGGCATCAAATCCCTGATCTCATCTCGGGATCCCAGAACTCTGTCCAGAAAGGAAACCCGACAGTCAACCTTCTCCTCCTAGAGAACCAGGACTCTCTGACTCCACCACCAGGGGACCCGAAGGTCAAGCCTAGACCTGATGATCAAGTCTAGACCTGAAGGTCTAGCGCCCTTGGCAGAGAACAGAGCCAGAGCCCTGTAGAGGGACCACGCATAGTCCCTCCACACATGAGTGTCCAGCTAAGCTTCAGCAGGCCTCTCATATACATACACCCACTGGTCTTCACTGAGCATGTGCAGAACCCTGCTGGGTCCCCACTGGTGGTTCTATGAAAATCTGGTACCCAGCTGACAGGTTGGTTCTGCTGGTACCTTCATTACTCTGCAGAATCATCCCTCTCTTATGGGTACCTGCCTGGTGGCCAGAGAACCCGTTTGGACTGGTCCCAAGAAGGTGTCGGAAATAGCAAGTGGCTTGTGGTCTTACCGAGGGTGGTTGTGACCCCTAAGATTCGAGGTCAACTCTCGACCGTAGAACTGTCCCAAGGTGCTATAAATATCATGTAAGGATGTCAGGGTCAAGGTCGGGGTTTGCTGTGAATGCAGTCATTGGCTACTAGGTCTACTCTATTCCTTATATGGACTTAGCGTAATGGGACAACTCCAGACCGATGCATCCACATTGGTTTTGGTAACGACTGGGCCGCTGGTGTATGGAATGTGGAAGGCCTTTCCTTCACGGATGAGTGGTTAGCTTCTCACCACTGGGTTAACTACGACCACCCCTCTCATAAGATCTCACACTCTCTAAAGTGGGTTTCACATGATGGGATTCATGTACCTAACAAGGTGTTTGTCCGAGACAAATCCTGCTGAGATTCGGTACTGGAAAACAATCTCCTCGTCTGAATCATAGGGTTCCATTTTACTGAGACAATTTTTTCCCCTTGACAATCACCCCTAACAAGGAACAAAATCTCATGAGATTTTGACTTTAAACAGGTTTAAAAATTGGAGGGATATTTTGGTGAGACAAACGTACTTCATGCATTCTCTCCTCTAGTCTGTGACTCTCAGTGGTCCTAAATTAGACCTATTCACACGGGGTAGTACCCTGAGTCGGCGACTGTGTACTCTGTCAAAATATTGCATTTTCCCATAGACACCAATAGTTACATTTTCAGATGGCCATCCCATAGAAGTTAACATGGTGATATGCCATTTTTTTTTGCATTTTCTAATTGCTGATATATGGAACTTATATTATTCTGAGTTATTTACAAAACTCAATAGAATTTAGAAATCACCCAACTACCAGCAGTAGGAGTCAACACCAGTCACAGCGGGTCCTACCGGGCAAAATACCGGTTGAGAGAGCTCGCCTGGCCCTATTTTTGTTCCAGATTACCTTCCTCACCTGTTTTTACCAAAGATAAAAAGGAATAGTTCTTTGTAATTATTTGCATTATTTATGTTGCTTACAGTTAGTTACTCGTTTGATCGACAAGATTGACTATCATGAAAACTCTTGGTTGTCGTCCAACTTGGCCAGAACTCGCAAATGCCACTCTCCCCCCAGATCTTTCGCGGCGCTAGCCCTGGCTGAGCGCTGGCTTAATCTCTGCCCCAACCCAGAGCCTGTGGGAGACCAGTGGCTATTTCAGATTCAAAACAAGGCAACTGTCAAAAGTTATACAAGTCAAACCACTGAATTGTTAAAGGAGCTTCACAGACAATCCGTTTTTTTTTTTAATACATAAACCATTTTATAATGGGAATTCAACACTTATTAGACTGCCCCTTCAGAGGAGCACATGGGAATTGTTCACAAAACAAAGCCCTGCAACACATGATATGCTTTCTACTGAGAGATACAAGCGACCGCAGGAAGTAGAGCGAAGGGTCTCTGCTGGGGAAGTACGCAAATACCAATGGGCTCATTATTTCTGTTATTGCGACGACTGTCAATTATCTCTTTTACCTTGTATATGTATGCTGCTTTTATGGCAGATAAATACACATTATTAACTGGTTTCAGATACAAGCGGCCGTATGCTCCGAGGAGTTGATGCGTAGTAATATCCCAGCGTATGCGAGGATATTGCGGAGAGTCAACTCCGAGGAGCATACAACTGCTTTTGTATGAAACCAGTCTATATTATATTCATTATCCACCTTTTCTGGAGAAGTGGCATGTCAATATCAGTTCGTTTTAGCTATGCACTATTTTTCCATACGCACTATTTTTCCGTATGCGCCACCTGGAGCATACAACATAATTATATGCTCCGGGTATGTCCATGCAAACTCCCTATAGATGTGTTTTCTATGGACACTTTGTATTAGGTGGATATATCTGTATGCTCCGGGTATGTTTAAAAAAAATATATATAATTTTTGACTATTTCTTTTACCTATCCGGTGTTTTACAAAGTAACAGTCGCACGACTATGTTACAGACGAATCAGTACACATAACTTACACTTACAATTAACATGTATATATATAGCAATTGCCATAAATTCATACAATAGAACACTGTTGTTTATCCACAGTTCTGGATAAACATTTCCATTCCCGTATTTCTCAAAGTCAATAGTTCTGTAATTTAGTGTGTGTCTTAGGTTTTATTTGTATCTTAACCACACTTTGTATGTCCATACAAACGCCCTATGTGTTTTCTACAGACACTTTGTATGAGTTGGATATATCTGTATGCTCCAGGTATGGTGATACACACTCCCTATGTGTTTTCTACAGACACTTTGTATTAGGTAGATATATCTGTATGGTCCAGGTATGCTGATACACACTCCCTATGTGTTTTCTATGGACACTTTGTATCATTTGGATATATCTGTATGCTCTGGGTATGGTGATACACACTCCCTATATGGTGTCTATGGACACTTTGTATCAGGTGGATATATCTGTATGCTCCGGGTATGGTGATACACACTCCCTATGTGTTTTCTACGGACACTTTGTATCAGGTGGATATATCTGTATGCTCCGGGTATGGTGATACACACTACATATGTGTTTTCTACAGACACTTTGTATTAGGTAGATATATCTGTATGGTCCAGGTATGGTGATACACACTCCCTATGTGTTTTCTATGGACACTTTGTATCATTTGGATATATCTGTATGCTCTGGGTATGGTGATACACACTCCCTATATGGTGTCTATGGACACTTTGTATCAGGTGGATATATCTGTATGCTCCGGGTATGGTGATACACACTCCCTATGTGTTTTCTACGGACACTTTGTATCAGGTGGATATATCTGTATGCTCCGGGTATGTCCATACAAACGCCCTGTGTGTTTTCTAGGGACATTTTGTATCAGGTGGATATATCTGTGTGCTCCGGGTATGTCCATACAAACGCCCTGTGTGTTTTCTACAGACACTTTGTATTAGGTGGATATATCTGTATGCTCCAGGTATGGTGATACACACTCCCTATGTGTTTTCTACGGACACTTTGTATTAGGTGGATATATCAGTATGCTCCGGGTATGTCCATACAAACGCCCTGTGTGTTTTCTACGGACACTTTGTATTAGATGGATATATCTGTATGCTCCGGGTATGGTGATACACCCTCCCTATGTGTTTTCTACGGACACTTTGTATCAGGTGGATATATCTGTATGCTCCGGGTATGTCCATACAAACGCCCTGTGTGTTTTCTACGGACACTTTGTATCAGGTGGATATATCTGTGTGCTCTGGGTATGTCCATACAAACGCCCTGTGTGTTTTCTAAGGACACTTTGAATTAGGTGGATATATCTGTATGCTCCGGGTATGTCCATACACACTCCCTATGTGTTTTCTATGGACACTTTGTATTAGGTGGATATATCTGTATGCTCTGGGTATGTCCATACAAACGCCCTGTGTGTTTTCTACGGACACTTTGTATTAGGTGGATATATCTGTATGCTCCGGGTATGTCCATACAAACTCCCTATGTGTTTTCTACGGACACTTTGTATCAGGTGGATATATCTGTATGCTCCGGGTATGGTGATACACACTCCTCATGTGTTTTCTATGGATACTTTGTATTAGGTGGGTATATCTGTATGCTCCGGGTATGGTGATACACACTCCCTGTGTGTTTTCTATGGACACTTTGTATTAGGTGGATATATCTGTATGCTCCGGGTATGGTGATACACACTCCCTATATGTTTTCTATGGACACTTTGTATTAGGTGGATATATCAGTATGCTCCGGGTATGTCCATACAAACGCCCTGTGTGTTTTCTACGGACACTTTGTATTAGGTGGATATATCTGCATGCTCCGGGTATGGTGATACACACTCCCTATGTGTTTTCTATGGACACTTTGTATTAGGTGGATATATCTGTATGCTCCGGGTATGGTGATACACACTCCCTGTGTGTTTTCTACGGACACTTTGTATTAGGTGGATGATAAGTTTAAGTATTGCTCGGTCGTTAGTTATTCTTCTGCCATTAAGGTACTTCATGATATTAATAATATGTTTTTTTCCGGATTCTCATGGAGTTATGACTGGTATCAAGAGAACTCTTGGGGAGTCCAAGCCAGGCAGTTAATGATTTATGATATGAAGATTTTTTTTCTACATTGGATCTTTCAAAAATGTGAAGATCTAGCCTTTTGGTTGGCTTGTCTTTTTGGTTTTCGAGGTTTGCTTTGCAAGTCAAACATTTTAGAAGGCAAGTTTTTAATACAGCTTTCTCATGTGACATTTCTTCTTGATTATATTTCAATAAAGATTAGAAAATACATTTTTTTAATAGGTTTTTTGTTATACCTTTCACTCCCGTTCTGGAAACACCTTCTTGTGTGTTTTTTTAATTTTTGAATAAATTGATTGTTTCGGTTAATAATCATAATCCTGACTCCAGAGGAGGTGTGAAGCGCAGCGCCCCCTATCTTTTTGGCATGGACTCAAATGACAGCTGATGCAGATTCCTATGTGAAAATATAGCAAAAATAGGCTAACTAGTAACAGCTTTGATAAAAATATTCTCTCCTTCTGCTGAATGGCATCCTATCTGCATTTAATGATGAATTTTTGTTTTCATCAATTTTTGGTAGCTGCCTCGTGCATTCGCCATATTCACTATTCTTGCCATACTTACAGCACTGTAAGCTAGCCAAGTCTCACCCCGCAAAGTGGGAACGCTAACGTACCTCGCTGTTGTGGATCCTGCCCGGGTCCATACATCTAACATGTCTACAGATAAACCTACAATGAAAGGGAGACGGGTTGGAGACGAACCGGACACCGGTGTATGTGAGGGGAAGTCAACTACCATATTTCAGATAGAAAGAAAAGCAGTTGACACACCAAAGACGTCCACCGGAGATGAAGTAAGTTCCAATACCCTCAACACCTCACATTGTTTGGTACATTCTGTCAATGCACTTGTAAGTAGCCCTGATGGGCTGGCTGTGAGTAACTTTTTGAATAACACGGCCGCACTTGAGAGACACTTGAGACCAACACGAAAGGCCACAAGGAGACTCTCGAGAGCGGACCATGGGTCTGTCAAGCCTTCTAACAAAGGATTGATTATAGACTACTTCAAAACTTTGGAAGGTCCTAGCGCATCCAACCTTTTGAAGGACTCAGATAATATGTAGACATATACACTGAGTGCTCAACTCCGGCATGACCGGATGGCAGTGCGTGGCGAAACCCAACAGGGTAGTACCCCACATACACCCGCACCAACCCACATAGATGGGGCAGGGCAGGTGACTGACCATGATAGTGTCAGTAATAATATCGACATCTCTGACTTAGACAGATTGAATCTGATATTATTAAACTCAATGGAGGATGAAACAGTAACAAATCTTACTCAACCATCCAATGAATGTCTAATAAGAGGTAACACAGATACCTATACACATTCTAAACCGAGTTTCTCATCCTTTCAGATCATGATGACATGCTACCCAAGGCTCTACACCACACGTGGAGAGAGATGCGGGATGCCATGGGCCGGCAACTCAAAAGCAAGGCACACTCAGTGTTCTACTATGAGTGTGTGAAACAAGATCACCTGGAACCCTGGGTGTGTGGACTCGCGCCTATACCGGGTTACCTGGACAATTTTGCACCACAGGGATCTTTGAATCTTGAAGGTTTTATCAGTATCAATGAATTAAGTCTCTTGAACAAAAACCTCAGAAATCACACCCCCAAACCCCATATTTCAGCCGAAAAGTCTGCGTTGAAAAGTCTAGCCAAGGATGGTAGTATTACCATCAAACCAGCAGACAAAGGGGGCGCCACAGTGGTCCAGAATACGGCAGACCATGTGAAAGAGGCAGAAAGACAATTAAATGATACTAAAGTCTATAAACCGCTCAAACAAGACCCAACGAGGGCCCTTACCAATGAGACAGACAATATCATAGATGATATGGTCAAACAAGGGGAAATCACAGGGGAACTAGGGGAAGCCCTGAAAACCCCCGAACCGAGAGCGCCTCAAATCTATTTTCTGCTGAAAATACATAAGGGCACTCTCCCCCCACCAGGCAGGCCCGTGGTCTCAGCCAATAACTGTGCCACAGAGAAAATCTCTAAATTTGTTGACCAGTTTCTGAAGTTTCTTAAGGCATCATCCGCCCCCGGCCGGGTGATGCCTTAAGGCATCATTCGCCCCCAGCCGGGTGATGCTTTAAGGCAACATCCGCCCTTAAAGGGTTAAGGACACAAATGATTTCCTGAAAAAGACGGGGGACATAACGAACCTAGATGACAATAGCATTCTAGGCACCTTAGATGTAGGAGCCTTGTATACAAATATCCTGAACCAAGAAGGTATCAGCACTATCTGAGAAAAATTTAATTTGACTAGGGGCAACAATAGAGTGCACCCGACAAATCAGAGCATTACCAAACTGTTGGAAATGGTCCTGACTAAAAACAATATTCAATTCAATGGTCTAGTCTACCTACAAACAAGTGGTACAGCGATGGGTACCCAACTGGCCCCATCATATGCTAACTTGTTTCTAGAGAAACTGGAGGAGACACTCCTCCAGGGTTACCCTTACAAACCCAAAATCTGGCTAAGATACATTGACAATATCTTTTTCATATGGGAATACGGAGAAGACAAACTCCATAAATGGGTAAATTACCTGAATCAAGAACACCACACCATCAAGTTTACGATGGAATACTCGTCCACGAAAGTAAATTTCTTGGACACTACGGTTCAAAGGGGCAGAGATGGCAAGCTGTATACGAACCTGTACAACAAACCCACAGACGAAAATACCTACCTAAGGTATGAGTCCGCCCATCCACCCTCCCAAAAAAGAAGTATACCATATTCACAACTACTGAGGGTGAAACGTATATGCTCGAGAGACCTTGACTATGAAAAACATGCTCAACAGAAACTCAAAGACTTCAGAGAGAGGGAGTACCCTAAAAACCTCCTGAAGGAGTGCAAAGAAAAAGTTGACAAGATTGATAGGTGGACACCCTAAAGACGAAAACCAAAAGCAAAAAAGAGAGGGATGAGATCTTCCTCATCAGCACTTACAGGCAGGGCCTAAACCTACTACCGAAAGTAGTAGAAAAAAGACTTGGAAATCCTAGGCAAATCGGTGGCAACGAAAAAACTCCATGGGAGTAAATTGGTGAAGGGATATAAAAGACCGAAAAACCTGAAAGACCATCTGGTACGAGCGAGAACTAGATTCAAACCAGAGGTGGATAACAAGGGGGCAAACAACACCAGACGAGCAAAAACAAATGCTCAAAGAGAAACTGCAAATATTGCAAGATACTTGCAAAAAAGGAGAAGATCAGATCCAAAACAAAAGGCACTAAACACAGGTGCAAAACGAATGTGAGTTGCAATTCCTCCAACATCATATATTGCATAGAATGCAAAAGGTGTGGGGTCCAATATGTGGGCCAAACCAAGAGAAAACTGAAAGAAAGGGTATATGAACACCTCCGCTCAATCGAAAAGAAAGCGGATACCAGTGATGTACCCCAACATTTCAACAGAAAAAAGACCACAAAGGGGCAGAGGATGTACAAGTCTATGTACTAGACTTTATACACCGACATCCACACAGCAAATATGCTGGTGTACTCCGGGACAAAATAGAGTACAATTGGATCCATAGGCTCAAAACCCAGGCTCCAAAAGGTATGAACACCATGGATAGCAAGTTTGGATAGATGGAAATCTAAAGCCACGTCAAAATTCTTTTTTCCACAAATTGATGAAAACAAAAATTCATCATTAAATGCAGATAGGCACAAAACGCCATTCAGCAGAAGGAGAGAATATTTCTATCAAAGCAATTCCTTAAAACCCCAACACGACTGAAAGTGATCAATTCCCAGAAGGAGGAGAGATCGATTTTATTCAGAGAAATTCTACAATAAATACTAGACGCGGTATTTCATATTCTCAAAGGATGTGAATAATAAGAGAAAAACCCAGAGGGTAAGCTACAACCACCTGATGAGACCAGAAGGTCGAAACTATCAAGCAAGAGAGAGAAACACATACGTTTCTACTCAGTAGAAAAAACACAGTACTGAAACTCGCCTAGAATCCACCAGAGGGCAGGCAGAACCTGTCCATTAGTTCCAAAAATATCCACCAGGATAGGAAAGAGCGCCACCATCGGGAGCGCACCGAACACTGGATATATGGGAGGGATTCATTGGCTGAGAGGTTTTCCCGCCGCTCTTTGTCTGATTTTTCAGCAAATGAAAAACCCCAATTTTGGTCACCTGACCAAACCAACCAATGAGGGTCTAGTTCTGTACAGATTCGATGAATAATCAATCTCCTCCCTGCGCCACAGGCACGGGGAATTGGTCACTTGCTTGATAGTCGTAGTAGCTGCCTCGTGCATTCACCATAACTAGTAACAGCTACTAGATGCAAACTGTTAGAGCTCTATCAAAAATCTTTTCAGACATTGATAGAGTGACATCTAATGTACTCCAAACCACAATAGAGCTCAATAGAGGTCCACATTTTATGGCTGTTTGGTGTTGTGGAATACAGCCTTATTTCTCATAAGCTAGGGGTTGCTAGCCACACACAGTCCATTGTCTAGAGCTCCTTCCCCAATGCTGTCATGTTTGAAAGTGGCGCCTTGAACCCTGCTGCGATCGCATATATGAGTCGGGTCGGTATAGGGGGCGCTGCGCTTTACACCTCCTCTGCCTGACTCTCAACTTGTATCTTATAATCAGAGTCACAGGTGTGTCGGGGATCTTTTTTTATTTCCTTTTTTTCTTTTATTGAAATATGGTTTGCCTGTAGCAAATACATAGCGGTCTACCACCATGCTATATGTAGAAAGAAAACATATTCCTATATACCCATTTCCGAAACCTCTAGTTACATACCGCTGCTGGGGTTGCAGTAGTTATAAGTTATGTAGCGAGGCTGACGTTTTTGTCCCGGCTTGATCACGTGACAAAGAGCAGCGGGATGAAAACTTAGCTATTGCAGTTACTCGATAAGGGTGGCAATTTTTCTGGGGCTATTGCAGGAAAAGAAATAATCATTTCTATGGATATTTAAATATATATAGGAATAGGGAAACCAAGTACCAGTAATCCAAAGTCAAAGTTACTTGGTAAGGCTCAGAAAAATTACTGCCCGCGGCCAATTTTTCCGAGCCCTACCTCGTAACTTTGAACTTTTGCTCACTGGAACATAGTTTCCCTCTATTCCACATCGAGATGAAAATGAAGGTATTACCTATACACTGCTTCTCCTATTTAAATTTCTACAAAGATAAAGATAATCGGTTTCAGTTTATGTTAGGTTAGTCTTTTACAGTCACTATAATTACCACATGGTGTGTCTATCACGCGGTATGTTTATAAAAACATTAGACATGGAGTCTAGTTTCCTAATAAATGATCGTTCTGGTACCACATCATGTGTCTATCACGACGTATAGGGTCCTTATGCGGTGTACAGATACTTATCTTACCCCTCATATTAATCTCCATAGACTTAACATGGAGTGACTGTATGCCACGGTCATTATCCTACCCCTCATATAAATCTCCATAGACTTAACATGGTGTGACTGTATACCATGGTTATTATCCTACCCCTCATATAAATCTCCATAGACTTACCATGGTGTGACTGTATGCCACGGTCATTATCCTACCCCTCATATAAATCTCCATAGACTTACCATGGTGTGACTGTATGTCACAGTTATTATCCTACCCCTCATATAAATCTCCATAGACTTAACATGAAGTGACTGTATGCCACGGTTATGCCATATAATATTTATATGCCACAGGTGACATATGAAGTTAAAAACATGTTACCGGGTAAGATAAAATCTAAACGTCACTCAATTTCATACAATTGTGTACATGGCATTCGTTGTCTTCTGCTACAACTCATGCCATATAACCAATTGTATGAAATTTTGTGACGTTTCTTGATATTATTAATCATATGATACTATAATTTAACAACAATTGTTGGTTTAAAAGAAACTAAAGTAACACTGTATCCTTTTTAACATTTCTTCCATCTCGTCACATTCATTGTGACGAGGGGGTGCCACCGCTTTCTTTGAAAACATTTCTCGTTGACGGACATTAAGAACCATGGCGACTGGAAAAGCCTCTGCATTCTGTTATATTTAGAGCAGTCATTAGAGTCAAAGCAGCCTCTCAACAGGTAAATGTTTTTTCTCTCTATTTTTCTTAGCGTTTGGGCGTTTTGCTTTTCGCAGTATTGTTTATGCCGTATAACTTAATAGACTATTGAATGCCCCTTGATCTCCTTAGTCTATGCATTATTTATATATATTATTTATCAATATATAATATCGTGCTATAATTATCTATGTATATCTACTGTATCTAATATCCACATCAGCAAAGCGTAGACGCATTTATATCTAGATAAGTAAATGATATAGCAAATGTATCTTTTACAAACATGATGTCTCCCAAATTAAACTTACACTGGATTATTGTACATATCTTGCCACTAACCCCACCTCCCACAAGCACCTGGCCAATTATGCAATTTGGATGCAATCAAATCTAATTATCTATTTTTTTATTCTTTTTTTAATATTTTTTTTATTCTTTTAGTAATGAAACTTTCGGTAGTCATGGCCAACGCCTTCAAACAACGTCAATATAAGTGCGTCATTCAAAGTTCCCCCCTTGGGACAAATGGTAAAAAGATTACGTTTTAAGTGTTCATTATCTGATGGTGTTTAGATACATGCATATATATATGCCGGCAAGAATTAAGCATTATCACCCACCTAAAGGGCTAGATCCACCAAGAGGTGCTCAGGCGACGTTCAGCCGGCTCTGGGCGACGGCAAAAATGGCTTCATGCAATGATAATTGCCTAGGTCGGCCGTCCGGCCGTCTCGAATTCTCTGTGCTGGTCAACCAAATAGTTATTTCCAGCCGGCCGACGTCCACACGGCGCTCGCGGGGACGGGCCAGCCGAGTTCTCCATTGATTCGATAGGCGGCGCGCATGGTATTTTACGTAGTAATCGAGTTCCTCGATAGGCGGTGCCGCGTGCGGCGATACACTTCGACGCTCTGAACCCGCGAAAGCCGCGTATCGAGCGGAGCAGTGTGTCGGCATGCCGGAATTTGTACGGGAACGGTCAGAAAACATCAAATAACCGAGGAATTACACGTTTAATCAAATAATGAAGGTAAATAAAGATAAGGATTAATGTTATGAGTGTGTATGGCGGCGATCCCTCGCCCCAGAGCCCGGCAAAGCCGTTCTGCTCCTGGGAAATTATAAATAAACAGCTTTGACCGGGCGGAGACGATCACAGGCGATGATGGCGATAGGTACAATGGGAAAAGTATATTCGGCCGGCTGGGTCGGTGGACCGGCAGTGGACCAGCAAATAATTCTCAACTTTGGGCCGGCTGGCCAGAGGCGACGCTTGGCTGGCTACCACATGGGGGCCACACGGCTAGGGAGGACGAGGGTGCGGTAGAGGCGACGAGGGCCGGCCTCAGGCGGGTGCGGCCGGCCCTAGCCGAGTGGACATAATTTGCTGATCGACCAAGGCGATGATTTCAACCGGTTTGAGCCGATCAGGGGCGGGAGCAGCCGACGTCCATATTCCACCCGCGCGGACATCGGCCGGCCCTAATTTCGCTTGGTGGATCTAGCCCTTTATATGGAGTCTCCATGCTAAGTCTATGGAGCCTACGAGGGTGGTTGTGGCCCCTAAGATTCGAGGTCAACTCTCGACTGCAGAGCCGTCCCAAGGCGTTATAAAATATTATGTAAGGAGGGGGTCTCCTCTATTCCTTATATGGAATTAAGGTAATGGGACAACTCCATTGTGGTACAGATCGCTACTGAGTATACGGACCTCCGGAATATCCTAGGAGAATACAACTTTTTTGGGCACCTGACGGGCATTATGGGAACTAATGTATGTAAACAAAGCACAACGCTGGGGTCGAATTTCTAATAATATACTAGATTTTTGTCCTCATAATTACTCGAAAGGTGAATAATAAATACAACAATACCATGATTTCGATCTGTGTGTCCGTATCCTCCTTGTAGTTGAAACTACGTAATACTATCGTAAAACTTAATGAGCATTAATCTTGGCCACATGCCACACGACTGGAGTTTGGCATAATGACATGTTGTCCATAGAAAACACTTGTATGGAAATACCGGGCGCATACGGATATGTTATATGCTCCGAGTGGTGCATACGGATAAATAGTGCATACGGAAAAATAGTGCATACTAAAACGAACTGACATCGACATGCCACTTGTCCAGAAAAAGTGGATAATAAATACAATATAGACTGGTTTCAGATAAAAGCAGTTTTATCCACATGTGTGATGGTGGTCACATGACCCAGCCCATAGGGACCAAGGAAAATTTCTTAGTAATGTGTAATTCAACGAGTGCAGATTAGGTGTGGTCCTGGTTTCTGGCAAAACAAAAAGTTTGTTGTTTACTATATATACCCATGCCGTATATACTGTAGATATGCACCGTTTCGGCATATGACGTAAAAATACAGTACGGACCAGTGGTCCGTACAGGAAAATACGGACTACCTTCCCATACACGCTTATTAAAATATTGGTTGTTAACCAAAATGAAATTGATTTTTTAAAAAAATTTCGGGTATATAGTAAATATATAACGTCCAACCATGCTTGTACAAGTCAAAGAACTCGATGATAATTTACTGTTTGTACGGAACCCGGCATAAATGCCTCGGTCCGTACAAACCGTAAATTACCATGCCGTTCTGTGAATTGTTCAGCATAGTCAGGACGTTCTATATAAGTAAATCTTTATACTGAATAAAAAATATAGCTAGTGTACCAGAGCATGCTCAAATTGAAAAAAAAGTAAAACAAGAAAAGTAAGGAAAAAAACGAGAAGCTTCGTTGGACCAACATTGCATGACGTTATTGTCTAATTAACCACCAGATAAGAAACACGCTGAAGGGTGTGTCAACGAGGTTTATAAGAGGGGTCTGGACAGTGCGGGAACAAAATCCGGATTCACCATGGCACAGAGGGGTAGTCTCCTTCTCAGCACTGTGATCCTGTATCTTCTCCTGTATTGTACTGGAATTGGTAAGTCACACCATTATCTCTTAACGGGGAGTTTTCATTAGCCTTCAGCCTGATGCCCATCTACCGATTAAGGGTTGAGCGATTAGTTTGCAAATCGTATAGGAGTCAGTGAACTTGTCGCAGGCAAATTATGTAACTCTTCGCTCGATCTGTGGACATTGAGGAGATGGGGTGGTGGATATTAGTCCTAAGCAAATCTGTCTACTTATCGGTGGCTCACCCTTGCCTAGCTGTCCTACATCTACCGACTACTACCGACTCCGTTAGGATGCCTTGGCTGAGACAAATTACTGTCCGTTTGTCGCCGACAAAGGTACATGTATGAATGTTCCGAAATCGGTAGATGGGCATTGGGCTTTAGCGATCCAGTATTAGGGACCTGTTTCAGTAGTTTCGTGACATTAGGCCTAGACAGACATCAACAGCGGCACCAACAGTGCAAGCAACAGCGGAAAAAGACTAGCAAATATCAGAAGTGCGAAGTGGCCAATCTTTTTCATATTTGGAACGATTATAGATTGTATGTATCCCCTACTCATGTTAAAGTGGCATTGCTTAATTCCTACGAGAAGTGAGTGAAGCTCCGTGTGTCATCGACTGCAATCTTGTGATCTGTCCGTATGGTGTCTTAGACACCATCTAGACATGTCA
The DNA here is from genome assembly GCA_950022655.1 of Alentia gelatinosa. Lineage (NCBI taxonomy): Eukaryota > Metazoa > Annelida > Polychaeta > Phyllodocida > Polynoidae > Alentia > Alentia gelatinosa. The sequence continues at coordinate 58,333,088 of OX465588.1, forward strand.
CGAATCTAGTGAAACAAGTTCCAGGGTTCGTTTTTAGCAGCGTTTATTTTATCTAAACAAGTAGAGATTTTCTTTGTCATTAACATGATACAAATTAATATCATCATTCAAAAAGTGGAGTGTTTCTTTGAGGTGAGGAATAACATTATATATTCATCACCAAAATATTAATTTCATGTTTCACACACTGGCCCATTTACATTCATCTTTGGTGCTCCAAAATAGTTGACCAGGTCTGCTGGGACCTGTTTCACTAGTTTCGTGACATGTCTGTGACACCATACAGATATTGGGGTTGTCTAGTTTCGTGACAACACAAGTAGCTGCCCTTGGGAGAAAACAGGCCCCAAAGATAAGAATTAGACAAATCTACACATCATGGACCTGTTTCACTAGTTTCGTGACATGTCTGTGACACCATACAGACATTGGGGTTGTCTAGTTTCGTGACAACACAAGTAGCTGCCCTTGGGAGAAAACAGGCCCCAAAGATAAGAATTAGACAAATCTACACATCATGGACCTGTTTCACTAGTTTTGTGACAAAAGTGTTATAGACAAACATGAAAAGCGGCACCAACAGTGCAAGCAAGAACGGACAAAACGAAGTCTAATGTCTAGTTCTTATGAAACCAGACACGCCATCTAGACGCCATCTAGACATGTAACGAAACTAGTGAAACATCACCTAGGTCTATGGCCAATGGGAAATGGCCTTTGACCATATCTAGGTAACATTGATAAAAATAGGTATGAGGTGGACAGGCTTGCCATACATGCTATTCATGTGTGCTGTTCTTACATTAAGGGGGTGTTCCACTGGACCGACGGTAGCCGATTTCGTAGTCAGTCAATCGCCGATTATTATCGGATGCCCTAGAATTTCTCAAATCTTTGAAAATGGTCATTTATTAAACTAATATTATCAGAATTAAATGAATTACAATACGTGAGCTTCCTCTTTAGGGTCCAGGAACAATTGATCGGGTGAGAAATCGGCCTGGTGGATTGTGCCCTTTGGTAAAACCATATCTGAAGTATTACTGGGGCAATATGTATGTGTAAAATGCCAAATCGGGGTGAGAATACTATCATGAAACATCACAAAATTTCATATGATTGTTTATATGGCATGAGTTGTCTTCACGGCATGATATCACGAAGCAGAGCTGAGTGATATCTGTAGCAGAAGACAACGAATGGCATATAAACAATTATATGAAATTGAGTGATGTTTAGATTTTATCCTACCCTGTTAAATGTTTTTAAATTCATATTTCACCAGTGGCATGTAAATATTTTATGCCATAACCGTGGCATACAGGTCCACCATGTTAAGTCTATGGAGATTTATATGAGGGGTAGGATAAAAGGTAATATGAGAAAACGTGGTTACTGAGCCCGTACAGGTGGTCGTTCGTGGTCATTTGATGAAAAATACGGCCCGATGCCGTAGGCGTGAGGGCCGTATTTTTTTCATCAAATGACCAAGAACGGACATCGTACGGGCTCAGTCACTACGTTTTCTTATTACTATATACCTCCTACTCGTTTAAAAACCCATTTTATTAACTTTTCTGGTCTAAGAAAAGCCACTGCGATTCACTACGGCCCGCTGTTACAGCGGGCGCGAACATTATTTATACTACACCCCTAGCAGCGGGCAGTATTTCATAGACATTCGCACACAGGTATATAGTAATATGTTGTGCTCACTATATTTTCACTAGAGATAATCTATATAGACATTTGAATGGTGTTATATTCGGACATACATGTTCCGGCCACTTGTATCTCTGTACCGGCCTGCCTTTTCGGGGCAAAATCTGGCACATACACCAGTTTTTCATATGTCCTAAATTCTGAACATTTTGAGGAGTATCTTATGTTCCAGGGGTCCACATACTACTAAAGAAATTTAGACCTACCGATATGGCACCGATATAAAAACAAATATCAGAGACATATTGGAAAGGTGCAAAATTGTAGACATATGTCTAGACATGCCAATCCACCACGCATCGTAGTAGGATCTCCTGTAAGAAAATTAGGTCCTGATATGCCCCAAGACATTACTAATGCTAAAGTGCATATCTTGAGGTGGTAGCTTTATTTATATATATATATATATATATATATATATATATATATATATATATGATACACTATAATTCAGGAAATATCGCATCAATACTGTTTCCAGGGTACATAGAACAACAAGTATATTTTGTCAGGACTTTGTTCCAAGTCAATGTAAGAATATGTGGTGGTCGCCAGTTCTAGCAGCGTGGCAGGTCTACCTACGGAAAGTCTAGTTCCCAGTGATATCCCACCCTACGCACAATTATGTAGGCCGGTTCGGTTTTCGGAAAGTATGAGCTAACCTTGTCACACAAAACACAACTCCACAACTTGAATAAACAATGGGTTGTTTATTATTACTTCCCCGGAGTGATCCCGGTCAGACTACTCCTGACGTACAGTATCCTGGCACTGAGTGCCAGGTAACGCTGGAGAGGCTAATCTGGGAACCGAGGTTCCAGATGCGCCTAACCACTACAAGAGTTGAGAGGACCCTGCCAACCATGAGGGTCCAAGGGTCTACTCCTGAGAGAGATGCGCCAGGACAGCCTATCAACCCACTAGAACCCGGCATATATATACGCTGAGTTATGTAATCCCAGGTCCCGCTGCGACACTCTCATCTGTGGCGTTACCTGGAACCACTACGCAGCGGGGATTGACTCTCTGCGCCATCTTCCAAGAAATGGACAAAAAACTGCTAGATCGTCCAGCCCCTAGAAAAATATAGATTTGAGACACTTAAACCTAATAAAAAATCGCTAAATTTGCAGGGCATACAGGCATATAAATTGTCTATCTATACCAAAATTTCACAATTTTCTGATCAGTATCTCACACGTGAGAGCAATTTTCCCAGCAGAATCCTCTGTGATTTTGATTTTGTATTGGGAGGTGCATTGTAGACTATATTGGAGCCATATCGTAGTAGGTGGACGCCAGGCCTTACTTGTAAATAGAGATGCACATATTTATATGGTTAATTATATACACTCATTTCTGTTTTTTGCCATGTCAAACAAGACATGGTCTTAGGGATTTTACTTTCTTCAGTGGAAAGAACCTCATGTAGGGTTTTGTTTGTCAACATAGCACATGTGCTCATTCAAAGAGGCAGTCTAATCAACTGTGGATTCACTTTATAAAATGGTTTAGAGCTGAAAAAGAAACAGTTGGATTGTCTGTGAAGCTCATTTAACAATTACAGTATTTCCCAACTCACAATTGGGATAGTCAGGGTAGTCGAGCAGTGGTTGGTTTGCTTTACATGAGTGCCGATCCCTGCTGTGCAGTAAAGCCGGTGGATCCGTGTATACAAATACCACGGGTTGCCCGCATTACGTAACTCGGTCAGTATATATAGGCCGAGCCCGCAGCAGGTCGACAGGCTACTTGTACATTTCTCCGCATCGAGCCAACTGCCTGGAGCCTCACAGACTGGTTAGGTTTCTCTGTGAGATCTTTCAGCGGTTGAGGGAACAGATCCCCTCACCTTACGCTATTTAGCACATTCTGCGCTAGCAACTCTATGTTGCATTGAATCAGGTGGAATAAACATCTAGCGATACCTGAACTGTTTCGATTCTGGTTTTGTGTCTGTAGGCTTGTATAAGTTGTAGATCCCGCATCTCCTTTATATCCCTGAGGTAAGCCGAGCCAACCTATGCGGGAAACCTCATAGGGTAGCGCTCATCTCACTCTGCCGGATAGATCAACCTAATCGTGGGTAGTGAGGATAATAGATTAGAACCTGCGGACCGCTAAAGATATGTTCTGAGAGTAGGATTCATTGAATGCTACAAGCAGGGGTTAGGCTTTTATGGCACACAGGAAAATGCACTCATATACGTCACATAGGGGTTAGAATGGTCCCATATAGACATACAGCTTACTGCAAAGATTTTAACCCTTCACTATCAATGTGCCAAATATAAAGGCCGGGTAAAGTGAGCAGGGGTCCAGTATCCAGCCTTACTATACCCCCCTGCCCCACTACTGACTTGGTTCCTAAAAATAGACATTTTTATATTTCATCCTTTTTAAAGACAAAGGATTCACTATTTCAATCCAGTCATTAAATGACAAACACTTAGTTATGTGAACTGTAATCTGCTCCTAGAAAAGGAAACTATTAGGTGATAATAATGACTTTATGTGGTATTTACATTTTAAAATCTGATGGGACAGACCTAACTGTACTATATTTAGACTCTCAAATCTGACGGGCCAAACTTGGTATTCAAACCCACTTTTATTCATATATATACGCCATCGCGGAAGTGCATGTATTGGCTGAATATTGACTTCGGTTTTCATATATACACGCCCAGGCCTTATATACGGATGCGTCTTGGCTGTATTTCACACCAGGCGTATATGAGAGGAAATATCCTCTGACCCCCCACACCTCCCGCCCGTTTGTGTTGGTAGAAGTATAGATGTCCTCAGTGGGAAACCCTACCCCCTCCGCCCCCCGCCCCCCGCTCTGAGTGAAGCCCTGTTCACTGGATGCTTGTATACTCTTACAGATGAGGCGTATACACACGGGGAATAGGACAAAGTTGTACACGCAAAATACTTACTCATATACGCCGGGCGCATTCATATGTAAGGTGGTGGTGTTCGTGCAGTGATTAAGTCATGCCATAATAGCCCTATCCCCTCCCCTCCCACAGCCACTATCTATCTACCTCCACGTGTACTGGCACACTCAAGAACCGGTGGTCCGCTACAGTATCATATCTGATGGGACAAACTTGACTACATAGCATTCAAACCATGCTATTCCAGAGACAGTCACTCCATTTTAGGAACCCCTCACATAGACAATCCTTACTTTCCTCCCTTGATCAGATTATTGAATCTATCACACTTAGATCCATATATGACTTGATTAAGAAACATTTTAATGCATTAGGATACACTGATCTTAATCAAGTATTTGGTTGCCATCTGTTCACACATGTAGATTTCATAACCATAATAAATATTCCTGTTGATAATACTTAAGAACAACTATTAAATCCATTCTCTAGGTTTATTGAAACATTCTCATAATCTATTATGATATTCTCTTACTTTTGTTTGAGGAAATGATTTAGGTATACCGCGCTCTTCCATTATAAAATGAAATAACATTTGCTCCTAGTTATCCACTCTCCCAGCAGAGATCTTGCGCTCTACTTCCTGTGGTCGCTTATATCTCTGCCCCAACCTGCCTGTTTGGGCTCAAATCTGGCCCATACGCCAGTTTTTGAAATATCCTAAATTCTTAGCGCTTTGGGGAGTATTTTGTGGTTTACATGTGAATAGATATTGATCTATGTATATGGTAAATGATTTACACTCATTTCTGTTATTTGTTATATCAAATCAGGCATAGTCTTAGGGATTACTTTCTTCATTGGAAGGCACCCCATGTGTTACAGGGTTTTGATTATCAACATAACACATGTGCTCACTCGAAGGGGCAGTCAAATCAACAGTAGATTCACATCATAAAGTGGTTTAGAGATGAAAAACAAACAGCTGGATTGTCTGTTAACCCCATTTAACAATTCCAATATTTCCTAACTAATGATATGTCAGTTGTTTGACTTGTATAACTTTTGACAGGTGCCTTGTTTTGAATCTGAGATCTTTGCTGGTCGCCCCTGTCTTGAGTGGACACCCAAGGAACAGGCTTTGGGTTGGGGCAGAGATTAAGCCAGCGCTAGTGCCGCGAAAGATCTGGGGGGAGAGTGCTAGTTATCCCGTGGTATTTACTGTGACCAGCCAAGCATGCCCTATAATGTAGTTCCCGCCCAGCACACACTGACAAAAACAAATATATATTTTTTTTCTGAAACTTTTTATTCTGGAGTTTAACTACTAGGATTTACTTATCCTATTTTCAGTAGGCTAAAGGGCAATACATACACAATATTGACTGGTTTCAGATACAAGCGGCCGTATGCTCTGAGGAGTTGATGCGTAGTAATATCCAAGCGTATTGCGTAGAGTCAACTGCGAGAAGCATACAAACGCTTTTATTTGAAACCAGTCTATATTGTATTCATTATCCACCTTTTCTGGTCAAGTGGTATGTCGATATCAGTTCATTTTAATTATGCACTATTTTTCCATATGCACTATTTTTCCGTATGTGCCCCCCAGAGCATACAACATATCCGTATGCGCCAGGTATGTCCATACACGCTGCCTATGTGTTTTCTATGGGCACTTTGTATTAGGTGGACAATAAACTGTTACACCCACCCACCCACCCACCCACCCACCCACCCTCATAGTGTCTGGAGACCTCTTCTTAAGACATTCCAACCACACCCACGCTCATAATGACTGTCAACCACACCCACCCTCATTAGTAGAGGCACAATGTAATAAGTTAATTTATCCTACTAATAAAAAAATCCATAGGATTAACATTAGCATTTGGTCTACGGTGCAGGAAAATGAAATTTACTGCTCTAGTGGGATACAGTTGTCAAATGACATCATTTAAAAAGCAACCAATATTTATCACTGATTAGCGGTGAGTTTTATGTCATTTCTTAATTTGCTGAAGTAATTTAGATGGGGTAGGATAAATTCTAAACTAAACTCGAGTTAGTCGTGTTGTTTATCGCACTCCGGCAATGTCGTGTATCACTGCACTCAGCTTCGCCTCGCACAGTAATACACGACATTGCCGTCGTGCGATGAACAACACGACTACCTCTTGTTTGGTTTCTCCTAACCCTTATTTTTGTTTTTCTTATGATTCTTGATGTTGAATAAAGAAAGTATTTTACGAATAACACATATACAATGATGAATATAGCAATAGTACACAGCAATAATGGGCAATACCAAGTCATTAAATTATTTCTGAGATGTACATTCTCAATGAACTGTTTGATATATTCAGGATGATATAATGAATATTATATAATATATATTATATTTTTATGTAATACAGAGAACAGAATCATATTGTGCAGATCTGAAAGCATGTTGATATATTTCTGGTGGCCAGTTATTCTCTCATTAAACCCTGTACATATATATCAATCGTTATACATATTTCCCCCTGTCTTTTGTAACTTGCTCCTGCCATCTTTTGTTGGTTGTGTCGTAGTGGATGTTGGTTTTGTGGTCTCCTTCTATTAAGGCGGGCATCCACCAATCACGACAAGGCTACGACAATGGCTTCCTGATAAGGTCCACGACAGGCCTATGATTGGAAAGCCTGTCGTAGCCCTGTTGTGGTTGGTGGACCCTAGTTCCCGACAAGAGTCTACGACAAGGCCACGACAGGCTGCGACATGAAGCTTGTCGGGGGCCTGTCGGGGACCTGTTGGGGGCCTTCCGACAAGGTTACGAGAAAATCGAACATGTTCGATTTTTGCCATGACTTGGCCCTTGTCGTGGAGTGTCATGGTTTCCTCGATATTACTGTCGTAGTGTGTCGGGACCATGGACGCCTTTTTTACGCCGCCCTTAAGTCTAGAAACATAACAAAGCATCAGTGGCTTGGATAATATATAGGTCAGTGAAATCATTATGAATCTTGTAAGATATAAGTCTGCTTTCTCAGTCTGAAAACAAATTAGGAAGATAATGAACGGAAATTGATGTCCTTGAGTAATTGAGTAATTTAGTTGTCAGCCAACCATAAAGATTTAGAGTCGTCAGCCCTCTTCAATTACACCTTTTTTTGAAAATCTGTTTATCTATCCTCATCTACACCACTCGCGTGAGGACCGTTTATTTTTGGAAAGCAAGCAGCATGTTAATGTAGCCCCACCCTCCATAAACGATGTTACTTTATTATCCATCGTATACAAAGCCCCCATTGAAAAGGTACGGGAACTCAGTAAACCATGACCCATTATATAAAACCTGTTTTAAAAAAACTTTTTTTCTCGAAAATCGGGGCCCCGATTTCGTCCAAAATTTTTTTTTGAACAACACGACTACCTCTTGTTTGGTTTCTCCTAACCCTTATTTTTGTTTTTCTTATGATTCTTGATGTTGAATAAAGAAAGTATTTTACGAATAACACATATACATTGATGAATATAGCAATAGTACACAGCAATAATGGGCAACACCAGGTCATTAAATTATTTCTGAGATGTACATTCTCAATGAACTGTTTGATATATTCAGGATGATATAATGAATAATATATAATATATATTATATTTTTATGTAATACATCGAACAGAATCATATTGTGCAGATCTGAAAGCATGTTGATATATTTCTGGTGGCCAGTTATTCTCTCATTAAACCCTGTACATATATATCAATCGTTATACATATTTCCCCCTGTCTTTTGTAACTTGCTCCTGCCATCTTTTGTTGGTTGTGTCGTAGTGGATGTTGGTTTTGTGGTCTCCTTCTATTAAGGCGGGCGTCCACCAATCACGACAAGGCTACGACAATGGCTTCCTGATAAGGTCCACGACAGGCCTACGATTGGAAAGCCTGTCGTAGCCCTGTTGTGGTTGGTGGACCCTAGTTCCCGACAAGAGTCTATGACAAGGCCACGACAGGCTCCGACATGAAGCTTGTCGGGGGCCTGTCGGGGTCTGTTGGGGGCCTTCCGACAAGGTTACGACAAAATCGAACATGTTCGATTTTTGCCATGACTGGGCCCTTGTCGTGGAGTGTCATGGTTTCCTTGATATTACTGTCGTAGTGTGTCGGGACCATGGACGCCTTTTTTACGCCGCCCTTAAGTCTAGAAACATAACAAAGCATCAGTGGCTTGGATAATATATAGGTCAGTGAAATCATTATGAATCTTGTAAGATATAAGTCTGCTTTCTCAGTCTGAAAACAAATTAGGAAGATAATGAACGGAAATTGATGTCCTTGAGTAATTGAGTAATTAAGTTGTCAGCCAACCATAAAGATTTAGAGTCATCAGCCCTCTTCAATTACACCTTTTTTTGAAAATCTGTTTATCTATCCTCATCTACACCACTCGCGTGAGGACCGTTTATTTTTGGAAAGCAAGCAGCATGTTAATGTAGCCCCACCCTCCATAAACGATGTTACTTTATTATCCATCGTATACAAAGCCCCCATTGAAAAGGTACGGGAACTCAGTAAACCATGACCCATTATATAAAACCTGTCCGATACCATAACTGTGGTATACGGATTCAAAACTGTGGTATACGGCCTCAAAACCATGGTATACGGGAAAAATAGCCCCTTTTGCTATAGAGCAAAGAAATAATTCCTATGGTTATACCCGTTTATATGGCGATTACTGGGTTTAATTTATTCGAAAAGATGGATAATAAATGCAACAAACGATGATTTTGTGGACAGGGGCACTGTAAACCACTCAATGTTCTCCCCACTCTTTTCCCTGGCATTTATGCCTTGGGGCCTTCCATAAAGTAAGTACGCAGATTTTCCACGAAAATTGCCTCCCCCATCCCACCCCCTGTTGCACAGCATACACTTCTCATGGACCCCCCCCCCTTATTACATTTTTTGGAACCCCTCCCTCTTCCAACACCTAAAGTAGGATTTAAAAAAAAGAAAAAAGTCTACCACTTGCCCGATTTGCGCAGATTGTTTAGGTGTTACATATATGTTATTCATATTCTCACTACACTGATTTCTCTGCTAGTATAAGATCCAACAAAGTGAAAAGAAAAGTGATTGCACATCTAATACAACATGGCATTACTATACAGCAATCAAGAATACAGACAATTTGGAAGTTAATATTACATACAGAATAGAACATTTAGAGTAACAAAACAGTACAATAATTCAAGATGATGAACGAATGGGTGATAAAGGCGAAAAACGGTGACATGGTCATACACAACTTCAAAATTGGGATCATGGATAATCTGGTTATGGGAGTAAGCATGTGCGATCTAGTTTTCGGCCTGCATTTCTCTTATTGCTTTTTTGAAGGTTGCTTTAGAAGGGAGAAGCTTTGTGTCTTCCGAGAGGCGGTTCCAACTCGTTCTCCCTCTATAAAGGGGCGAACGTTTGAGGAATTCCGTTTTTGGACGTGGCAGGGTGAGACAGGCCTTATCCACTGATCGCATGTTGCGTTCATGTTGTGTCAGTTCTCGATTTACTCGGTATTTGCCATCTCCATTCGGGATGATTAAGTTTTTCTTATGGGCCTCCTTTCTCATATAAGAGAGAGTTAGCTCAGGATTCATATGAAGGCATAATTTACCTGAGGCGGGTGTACTTCACTCTTTTACCTCAGCCTCTGACAAGTTTCTCCCAGTACTGAAATCTAGCAGCAGGGTGTGCGTTTTGGCTTTTCCCCAAAACTTTGGGTTTCTTAAAAAAAACCAGCTTGGATTCTCATGGAATGGGTACATCTGCCTCACCAAAATGCCCCTCTGAATTTTAAACATCTCTGAAAGCAAAACCTCATGAGATTCTGTAATTTGGGAAAGGAATTTGTTGCCTCTCAGCTATACCTTCCCTCAACTGCACTTTTGCCCCTCAACCGGACTGCCCCATAACCATACTGCCCCTCCACCATACTGCCCCTCCACCATACTGCCCCTCTACCATACTGCCCCTCCACCATACTGCCCCTCTACTATACTGCCCATCCACCGTACTGCCCCATCGACCATACTGCCCATCGACCATACTGCCCCTCCATCATACTACCCATCAACCATACTGCCCCTCTACTATACTGCCCCTCTACTATACTGCCCCTCAACCATACTGCCCCTCTACTATACTGCCCCTCCACCATACTGCCCATCCACCATACTGCCCCTCCACCACACTGCCCCTCCACCATATTATTATATACCTATGGCTGTATCAAGTGCGTATACTGCCCGCTCCTACCCATGGCGTATTTATATCCGTACGGCACACTGTGACGTGCGGGTTATGTGATCACTTGACCAAGACAGTAAGCCAGTTTCCGTATAATACACCTCTACTATACTGCCCCTCCACCACACTGCCCCTCCACCATACTGCCCCATCTACCATACTGTCCCTCCACCCCACTGCCCCTCCACCATACTGCCCCTCCACCATACTGCCACTCTACCACACTGCCCCTCCACCATACTGCCCCTCCACCATACTGCCCCTCCACCATACTGCCCTTTTCACCATACTGCCCCTCTACTATACTGCCCCTCCACCATACTGCCCCTCCACCATACTGCCACTCTACCACACTGCCCCTCCACCATACTGCCCCTCCACCATACTGCCCCTCCACCTTACTGGCCTTTTCACCATACTGCCCCTCTACTATACTGCCCCTCCACCATACTGTCCCTCCACCATGCTGCCCTTATACTACACTGCCCCTCCACCATACTGCCACTGTACCATACTGCCCCTCCACCATACTGCCCATCCACCATACTGCCACTCTACCATACTGCCCATCCACCGTACTGCCCATCCACCATACTGCCCCTCCACCATACTGTCCATCCACCATACTGCCCCTCCACCACACTACCCCTCCACCATACTGCCCATCCACCATACTGCCCCTCCACCATACTGCCACTCTACCATACTGCCCATCCACCATACTGCCCATCCACCATACTGCCCCTCTACCATACTGTCCATCCACCACACTACCCCTCCACCATACTGCCCCTCCACCATAATGTCCCTTTACCATACTGTCCCTCCACCATACTGTCCCTCCACCACACTACCCCTCCACCATACTGCCCCTCCACCACACTACCCCTCCACCATACTGTCCCTCCACCATACTGCCACTCTACCATACTGCCCCTCCACCATACTGCCCATCCACCATACTGCCACTCTACCATAATGCCCATTCACCATACTGCCCCTCCACCACACTGCCCCTCCACCATAGTGCCACTCTACCATACTACCCCTCTACCATACTAGCAGTGAATGAATCTCCATGGCTACATTAGATTGAATTAAATTAAATCATCCAAAGCTTTTAGAAAAATTGTGGCAGACAGGTACAGAGCTATGGGTGTTATTTATCATTTTGAAATTTATACCCCTGGAAGTCTGATAACGACGTAATATACGGAAACAGGGTTACTGTGGCTGTACGTGATAAATAAGCGGTACAATTTTACAAAGTCAAGTACCCTTGAGGTGAGGGGTGTTACAAACATGTAATCATGCTTGCTGGTCTCCTATTGGCTAGGGCAGGTACATAGTCGCAGCAGGTCCATTTCTCTCACCAAAATGCCACGGTAGATTTTAGATGTGTTTAAAGTGGGATTCACACGATGGGATCCATGTACCTCACAGGCCGTTTGTCTGAGACAAATCCTGTTGAGATTCGGTACTGGAACACAATCTCCTGTGTGAATGACAGGTTTCCATTTTTCTGAGACAACATTTTCCCTTTGTAATCGTTGGCGACAATCACCCCTAACAAGGAACAGAATCTCATGAGATTTTGAATATAAACAGGTTTAAAGTTTAGAGGAGCATTTTGGTGAGACAAATGTATTTCACACGTTCTCCCCCAGTCTCTGAGTCTCAGTGGTCTCAAATAACACCTATTCACACAGGCAAGTGCCCTGAGTCAGCAACTGTGTGCCCTGTGTACCCTGTGTAGGGGTGTAAGGGTGAGACTATGTACCTGGTAAGTCTTCCCATGTGAATTGAATCCACCATCTTACCCTGAGACTGTAGAACATCCCCATTCTGTGAAACTTTGTACCCAGCTGGAAAATATTAGCCGACTGATGCAAAGGTGTAAAGTACACCAGTCTCAAGTCCAGAGGATTTCCCACTGATGAAACCTATACTTCTACCAACACAAATGGGTGGAAGGTGGCGGGGGGAAAAGGATATTTTCTCTCGCATACGCCTGGTGTAAAATACAACCAAGACGCGTTCAATATAAATACTGGGTGTATATATATATATGAAAACAAGTCAATATTCAGCTAATACATGCACTTCTGCGATGGCGTATATATATGGAATAAAATGGTGGTTTTCGAGCAGCGTACTGTGATGATTTAATGATTTCATCTCATCTCATTGTTTCTTTTCACTTTTAACATGTATGTAGCTTTGCTATTACTTCCCTGATTATTCTATAAGATTACTCCCCTGCATTATCTGAACTGATGATTTTACCTGGCAAGCACAGTGAGCCAGGAAACTACAACTACCGATGGTGCAACTACATCAAGTGCACCAGAGACTACAACTACAGATAGTGTGACTACATCAAGTGCACCAGAAACTACAACTACCGATGGTGCAACTACATCAAGTGCACCAGAAACTACAACTACCGATGGTGCGACTACATCAAGTGCACCAGAAACTACAACTACCGATGGTGCGACTACATCAAGTGCAGCAGAAACAACAACTACCGATGGTGTGACTACATCAAGTGCACCAGAAACTACAACTGCCGATAGTGTGACTACATCTAGTGCACCAGAAACTACAACTACCGATGGTGTGACTACATCAAGTGCACCAGAAACTACAACTACCGATGGTGCTACTACATCAAGTGCACCAGAAACTACAACTACCGATGGTGCTACTACATCAAGTGCACCAGAAACTACAACTACCGATGGTGCAACTACATCAAGTGCACCAGAAACTACAACTACCGATGGTGCAACTACATCAAGTGCACCAGAAACTACAACTACCGATGGTGCTACTACATCAAGTGCACCAGAAACTACAACTACCGATGGTGCAACTACATCAATTGCACCAGAAACTACAACTACCGATGGTGCAACTACATCAAGTGCACCAGAAACTACAACTACCGATGGTGCTACTACATCAAGTGCACCAGAAACTACAACTACCGATGGTGCAACTACATCAAGTGCACCAGAAACTACAACTACCGATGGTGCAACTACATCAAGTGCACCAGAAACTACAACTACCGATGGTGCGACTACATCAAGTGCACCAGAAACTACAACTACCGATGGTGCAACTACATCAAGTGCACCAGAAACTACAACTACCGATGGTGCGACTACATCAAGTGCACCAGAAACTACAACTACCGATGGTGCAACTACATCAAGTGCACCAGAAACTACAACTACCGGTGGTGCGACTACATCAAGTGCACCAGAAACTACAACTACCGATGGTGCAACTACATCAAGTGCACCAGAAACTACAACTACCGATGGTGCGACTACATCAAGTGCACCAGAAACTACAACTACCGATGGTGCGACTACATCAAGTGCACCAGAAACTACAACTACCGATGGTGCAACTACATCAAGTGCACCAGAAACTACAACTACCGATGGTGCAACTACATCAAGTGCACCAGAAACTACAACTACCGATGGTGCAACTACATCAAGTGCATCAGAAACTACAACTACCGATGGTGCAACTACATCAAGTGCACCAGAAACTACAACTACCGATGGTGCGACTACATCAAGTGCACCAGAAACTACAACTACCGATAGTGTGACTACATCAAGTGCACCAGAAACTACAACTACCGATGGTGCAACTACATCAAGTGCACCAGAAACTACAACTACCGATGGTGCAACTACATCAAGTGCATCAGAAACTACAACTACCGATGGTGCAACTACATCAAGTGCACCAGAAACTACAACTACCGATGGTGCAACTACATCAAGTGCACCAGAAACTACAACTACCGATGGTGCAACTACATCAAGTGCATCAGAAACTACAACTACCGATGGTGCAACTACATCAAGTGCACCAGAAACTACAACTACCGATGGTGCGACTACATCAAGTGCACCAGAAACTACAACTACCGATAGTGTGACTACATCAAGTGCACCAGAAACTACAACTACCGATGGTGCAACTACATCAAGTGCACCAGAAACTACAACTACCGATGGTGCAACTACATCAAGTGCATCAGAAACTACAACTACCGATGGTGCAACTACATCAAGTGCACCAGAAACTACAACTACCGATGGTGCAACTACATCAAGTGCACCAGAAACTACAACTACCGATGGTGCAACTACATCAAGTGCACCAGAAACTACAACTACCGGTGGTGCAACTACATCAAGTGCACCAGAAACTACAACTACCGATGGTGCGACTACATCAAGTGCACCAGAAACTACAACTACCGATGGTGCGACTACATCAAGTGCACCAGAAACTACAACTACCGATGGTGCAACTACATCAAGTGCATCAGAAACTACAACTACCGATGGTGCAACTACATCAAGTGCACCAGAAACTACAACTACCGATGGTGCAACTACATCAAGTGCACCAGAAACTACAACTACCGATGGTGCAACTACATCAAGTGCATCAGAAACTACAACTACCGATGGTGCAACTACATCAAGTGCACCAGAAACTACAACTACCGATGGTGCAACTACATCAAGTGCATCAGAAACTACAACTACCGATGGTGCAACTACATCAAGTGCACCAGAAACTACAACTACCGATGGTGCAACTACATCAAGTGCACCAGAAACTACAACTACCGATGGTGCAACTACATCAAGTGCATCAGAAACTACAACTACCGATGGTGCAACTACATCAAGTGCACCAGAAACTACAACTACCGATGGTGCGACTACATCAAGTGCACCAGAAACTACAACTACCGATAGTGTGACTACATCAAGTGCACCAGAAACTACAACTACCGATGGTGCAACTACATCAAGTGCACCAGAAACTACAACTACCGATGGTGCAACTACATCAAGTGCACCAGAAACTACAACTACCGATGGTGCAACTACATCAAGTGCACCAGAAACTACAACTACCGATGGTGCGACTACATCAAGTGCACCAGAAACTACAACTACCGATGGTGCAACTACATCAAGTGTACCAGAAACTACAACTACCGATGGTGCAACTACATCAAGTGCACCAGAAACTACAACTACCGATGGTGCAACTACATCAAGTGCACCAGAAACTACAACTACCGATGGTGCAACTACATCAAGTGCACCAGAAACTACAACTACCGATGGTGCGACTACATCAAGTGCACCAGAAACTACAACTACCGATAGTGTGACTACATCAAGTGCACCAGAAACTACAACTACCGATGGTGCAACTACATCAAGTGCACCAGAAACTACAACTACCGATAGTGTGACTACATCAAGTGCATCAGAAACTACAACTACCGATGGTGCGACTACATCAAGTGCACCAGAAACTACAACTACCGATGGTGCGACTACATCAAGTGCACCAGAAACTACAACTACCGATGGTGCGACTACATCAAGTGCACCAGAAACTACAACTACCGATGGTGCGACTACATCAAGTGCACCAGAAACTACAACTACCGATGGTGCAACTACATCAAGTGCACCAGAAACTACAACTACCGATGGTGCTACTACATCAAGTGCACCAGAAACTACAACTACCGATGGTGCAACTACATCAAGTGCACCAGAAACTACAACTACCGATGGTGCTACTACATCAAGTGCACCAGAAACTACAACTACCGATGGTGCTACTACATCAAGTGCACCAGAAACTACAACTACCGATGGTGCAACTACATCAAGTGCACCAGAAACTACAACTACCGATGGTGCAACTACATCAAGTGCACCAGAAACTACAACTACCGATGGTGCAACTACATCAAGTGCACCAGAAACTACAACTACCGATGGTGCAACTACATCAAGTGCACCAGAAACTACAACTACCGATGGTGCTACTACATCAAGTGCACCAGAAACTACAACTACCGATGGTGCAACTACATCAAGTGCACCAGAAACTACAACTACCGATGGTGCAACTACATCAAGTGCACCAGAAACTACAACTACCGATGGTGCTACTACATCAAGTGCACCAGAAACTACAACTACCGATGGTGCAACTACATCAAGTGCACCAGAAACTACAACTACCGATGGTGCAACTACATCAAGTGCACCAGAAACTACAACTACCGATGGTGCGACTACATCAAGTGCACCAGAAACTACAACTACCGATAGTGTGACTACATCAAGTGCACCAGAAACTACAACTACCGATGGTGCAACTACATCAAGTGCACCAGAAACTACAACTACCGATAGTGTGACTACATCAAGTGCACCAGAAACTACAACTACCGATGGTGCAACTACATCAAGTGCACCAGAAACTACAACTACAGATGGAGCGACTACATCAAGTGCACCAGAAACTACAACTACCGATGGTGCAACTACATCAAGTGCACCAGAAACTACAACTACCGATGGTGCAACTACATCAAGTGCACCAGAAACTACAACTACCGATGGTGTGACTACATCAAGTGCACTAGAGCCTACAACTACCGATGGTGCAACTACATCAAGTGCACCAGAAACTACAACTACCGATGGTGCGACTACATCAAGTGCACTAGAGCCTACAACTACCGATGGTGCAACTACATCAAGTGCACCAGAAACTACAACTACCGATGGCACTACAACATCAAGTGCACCAGAAACTACAACTACCGATGGTGTGACTACATCAAGTGCACCAGAAACTACAACTACCGATGGTGCAACAACATCAAGTGCACCAGAAACTACAACTACCGATGGTGCAACTACATCAAGTGCACCAAAAACTGAAATGCACACTACTGCAAGTCCATATTTATGTACAGGTAAAATTCACCGATATGAGTTTCGCTTTATTAAGTAAAAAAATTCTATGACAGTATGTTTTCGCCTGTTGCATTCTTCCAGACATTAGTCACAGTTTGGGCTCTAAGATATTTCCTTTTAAGATATATATATATCCTATATTAAAATCTTAAAAAAAATCTTAAAAGTATTGCCTTTTTAAATAAAATGAATATTTTACATATGGAGAGCTTATTCATTTGATGTTACTTTAACCCAAAAAATAAAAATACAACTGGTTTGATACACCTTATAAAATGAAAACGTGTTAGCATAGATGCTCATAATTCCACGAAATTACATTTTTCAGGCTGCCTATATCCACATGATGAAGAACATAGTGGGTTCTCTCATAAAAGTCGCCCACTTCTAGTATATGGCTGCGTTTACAGTGAGTTTAAGGTAAGCTTGCTAAGATTTTCAGTTCTTTCAGAGTACCCACCCTCATCCATCAGATTTGATAAGGTGTCTCTACAAAGGTGGCCCTTAAAGACAAATGCAGGTAGGTATCGAAGCGCCCCCTTGTTCTACTCAATTAACACTTGTGCTGCCATCTGATTTCATGAAAATGTAGCAGTTTCCCATAGACACCAATATATAAGCAATTACCTTCTTCAGATGGCCTTCCCATAGAAATTAGCATGGTGACATAGTATACTTTTAGCGTTTGTCATTTGTATATGTTCCCAACTATCAGAATCCAGAATTATTTGAAGATATCAATAGAACATCAGTGTCATTTAGCAACAAAGTAAAAATATTGCATTTTCCCATAGACACCAATAGTTAAGCACTTACATTTTCAGATGGCCCTCCCATAGAAGTTAGCATGGTGACATGCCATTTTTTTTTGCATTTTCTATTTGCTGATATATGAAACATATATTATCCAAGGTTATTTGCAAAACTTAATAGAATTTAGAAATCGCCCAACTACCAGCATTTGTCTTTAACTCTTTAAGGACGACTGCCTGGGTCCAGCTACTCCCATAAGGACGGGTGCTGGTGGCAGTCTGTCTGGCTAGAGGACGGGCACATGATGGTTAAAACTGATATCCAAGTTTGTAATCATGCAGTATGATACATACTCGTAAAATTTTTATTTCTTTTTAATAGAAATACTAAATATCATGTTATATCTACATTTTTTAAAGATTTCATGAATACTGCTCTTTCATTTCTTGGTTAAAACATTTTTGTTGATATTGGGACAATGATGCCTCAAGGCATCATGCGTCTTTAGCGCGGTGATGCCTCCTGGCATCATGTGTCCTTAGAAGGGTTAACAGGAGTGAGGAAGCATTCCATACCAGAACAACTGTCTCTTTATGCGGGGTGGCCCCTTATATGCGTCCCCTTAATTGTGGTCTCCCGGAAGCGGGGTTCTACTGCATATGATAATGTTTAATGGCTAGTAGATTATGGCTTATTTTTCTTTACTATATACCCATGCCGTATATACTGTAAATACGCACCGTTTTGGCATATGACGTAAAAATACTGTATGGACCACTGGTCCGTACACTATTATACGGACCACCTAGCCATACACATTTATTAAATTTTGGTTGTTAAAAAAAATTAAATTGATTTTTTTTAAATTTTCGGGTATATAGTAAATATATAACGTCCAACCATGCTTGTAAAAGTCACAGAACTCGATGCTAATTTACCGTTTGTACGGAACTCGGCGTAAACGTCTCGGTCCGTACAAACGGTAAATTAGCATCTCGTTCTGTGACTTGTACAGCATGGTCAGGACGTTCTATATAAGTACCTATTTTTACTATATACCCATGCTGTATATACTGTAAACACGCACCATTTTGGCATATGATGTAAAAATACTGTACGGACCACTTGTCTGTACAGGAAAATACGGACTACCTACCCATACACATTTATTAAAATATTGGTTGTTAAGCCAAGATTCTCTTTTAGATTTCGGGTATATAGTAAATATATGACGTCCAACCATGCTTGTATAGGGCACAGAACTCGATGATAATTTACGGTTTGTACGGAACTCGGCATAAATGCCTTGGTCCGTACAAACCGTAAATTACCATCTCGTTCTGTGACTTGTACAGCATGGTCAGGACGTTCTATATAAATATCTATCATGATTTTACTTTCAATTATAGATTTACACCAACAAAATGGTAATGAGGGAGGGCAGGAATTCGGTCATATTTTACACTCCATACATACGAGACGGGATTGTAAACTTCCAGGTAAGATTGCATTATTAAATAAAATCTCTAGAAATGAGACGAGGCTACGTCTGTTCCCTAAGCTGATGCTACCTTGAATGACAGTTATGGAACTTTATCTCACCCCAGATATTTTTTCTCCATAGACTTAACATTGGAAACTCGTATCTAACACCCATTAGATATTTAGGAAATATATCCAATGGGGGATAATGTCACAAATGTTAGCCCATTAGTCAATATTAAGGGTGGGATAAATTCAGAAATCCATTCAAGTTTAGGGTCAGAGCTCGATCCCATCTCATTTGAATCACGTAGTAATTCACTCGGCTTCGCCTTGTGAATTACTACGTGATTCAAACTCGATGGGATACGGGCTCAGACCCTAAACTTTCCTGGGTTTCCTCTATAGTACCTAAATAAGATATCTTGTTATTTCATGTTACTTTTAGAATTGCAGTAATTATCAATCACAAGTTTGTAATAATGGCTATGGTGATCGGATGAAGACCGACTGTGAAATCGAAAGCAATTAAAGATCATAAAAAAAAATCTGAATATTGCGGAAGTTCAGAGATAAATACACAATAATGACTGGTTTTGTGTACGAGTGGCCGTAATCTCCGAGTAGTTGACGCGTAGTAATATCCGAGCGATTAGCGAGGATATTACGTCGTTAAATATGTTTCTGCAAGACATTTAGTTCCAAACACCACAGCACTGTGAAGCCTAGCAGTAATTTGGTGTAGACTTACACCAATAATATAGTTCGCCATTTCCCCATGATTTTAGCGTGAAAAACATGCTATGACAGTGATTTCTGATGGTAAATGAAATTGTCATGACTGATTTTAAATAATTGATATTGAATGAACATTCCAAAAACTTATTTTGAAGAACATGATAATTTGACTTCATTATGGACAGGACTATTTTTCCGGAATCTCCTGCAGGCGATTCTGACATGCCAGAATCTCCAGGTAGTTGATTCCAGGTGCTCTATACATTTCCTATGGAGACTCTGTATTTGGTGGGTAATAAAATGAAGGCTTGAGTATAATTTTGAAGCCACCATCTGGAAGCATGCAACTATTAAGGCCAATGCCCATCTACCAATTTGAAAACATTTATGTACCTTTGTCGGCGACAAACGGACGGTATTTTGTCTCAGCCGAGGCATCCTGGAGTGGGATTCACACGGTGGGATAAATGTACCTGAGACTGGTGTACTTCACACCTTTGCACCAGTCGGCTACTATTTCCAGCAGGGTACAAAGTTTCACAGATTGGGGTGTTCTACAGTCTCAGGGTAACATGGCTGATTCAATTCACATGGGAAGACTGAACAGGTACATAGTCTCACCCCTACACCCCTACACAGGGTACCCAGGGTACATAGTCACCGACTCAGGGTACTTCCCCGTGTGAATAGGTTTTATTTGAGACCACTGAGACTCACAGATTGGGGGAGAACCTGTGAAATACATTTGTCTCACCAAAATGTCCCTCTAAATTTTAAACCTGTTTAAAGTCAAAATCTCATGAGATTCTGTTCCTTGTATGGGGTGATTGTCGCCGACAATTGCAAGGGACAAAATTTGTCTCAGCAACCCTGTCATTCATATGAGGAGATTGTGTTCCAGTACCAAATTTCAACAAGATTTGTCTCAGACAAACGGCCTGTGAGGTACATGAATCCCACTGTGTGAATTCCACTTAATGGAGTCGGCCGTAGCCGGTAGATGTAGGACAACTAGGCAAGGGTGAGCCACTGATTAGTGAACCACCTCCTTCAGGCGTGCATTGATATGTCTTTAGAACGGGAGGCAGGCCAGTGGATTTTCAAGGCTCTAGGCCTAGTTCGTTAAGAATTCTTCTCCATAGAGCGTAGTCAGAGTACAGAATACGACTTAGAGAGTGTGAGATCTTATGAGAGGGGTGCTATTAAAGAACAGATCGACTAACAACTTGACACACATACCACCACATGATTCAATTCCCATTTAAATATTATGTTATATTACTTACTATTGCTATTATACCGAAAAAAGGTCAGATAAAAGAAAACAAGTGATGATGTTCACGTATAGTATATATAAATGCTTCATTTATGTAGGTATAGTTTTATTAGTGAATTATATATCTACCAGATGTCTCTACAGTTTATGGTTTGATTCCGGGTCGAGGAAGGAATTAGGAAGGTCGCACATTGTAGCCTAGTTTGGCAGCCAACCCCTTCTACGATATAGGGGTTGGTCGGGTTAAATCACATAGGGTATCCTTTTGTGTTCATATCCAACCAAATGCTTTTGTTCTATGTATACTCTAAAAGCAGACATACTTGATATGAAATATTCATAGCTAACTAATTGATAAAGGCAACAAGATTTGTGTTCGTTATATTTAGAAATAATACACAGGAAAGAAATAAGAAAACGGAAAATTGGCTTCGAGGTTATGACATAGCACACTCTCCAAGCAGTACGAAAGATCTGGTTGGAGAGTAACAAACTGGTCCTGCTACTGGGTCAAGGTGGCCGCCTGTCTAACCCGACCAGAGCTAACTTTGTGTAGCTCTGGTTGCCAGTGTACTTGTAGTCTTCACTTCACTCCCGGATCTGGGAGCTGTTTCATTAGTTGAAAAAACTCACGTTGTTTCTCTCACTAACCAAATAGCGGCACCTCGCTAACAGAGAGCGGCACTTTGGACCAAAGCGGCACCAACAGTGGTAGTACCCGTTTCAATAGTTAGGGTCTGTAACTCTGTTAAGAATTCATATAGAAGCGTCAAATAAAAACTGAAATGTGGGGGAAAATACGATATATATAAATTCGTTATATAGTGATTTATTAAATGTCTCGTTTGTTATGGTGGCATAGCTAACAGCACTGGGATCTCAACAGCGACGCCAGTTCTGAAACTTAGAACTCTCGCTTTTAATGCCGTTGATTGCTCTCGCTTTGGCCGTGGCCATTCCCGTTTACTCCCCCTGGCTTTTGAAACAGCTCCCTGGTCACTGCCAGACTTGAAAATGTTTTGTCTTCAAAAAGATTCCGGGGAAATTCTCAAAATGAAGTCTGAGGGAGAGAATACGACGGCAGATCGTAGAGGGACGGTTGTCCCTACTGTCGGAGATTTCTCAACACGCTGGAAAATGAAATACGAGAGGAAGAAAAAACTTCTTCACCTTCTCAGGCGTGTGCTGACGAAAAACAAGATGGCGGCGTGTCCTGGACTACACTGCCAGTGTGGTTCAGTTCTTTTCTCAAACAACTAACGACTTCGTCGAGTCGGAGTTGCACTAGCGTGGCCCTGGCGACAACAGTACATATTGCGATCTAAGATGTTTCTGAAGGTGGTGCCACCCTTGGCTGGTTCCCCCTGCTGCTAAGAGCTAGCCGAGCCCCCTAGCGGATGACCGGGGAACCAGCGTAGTGCCACCCTCTCTAGGGTCATTACGGTCCTATTATTTCACGTTACACAGGATTTTTGCCAGGTACTAGCGACTTCGTCGAGTCCGAGTCCTAAAAATATTTGAAAAAAAGAGATGTAAGATTGCTGGGGGCGGGGATCGAACCCCAGACACTCACATTCGCAAACGGACGCTCTGATGACCGCTCCACACAGAGACTTGCTCTTGAAGGGCCAAATACTTAGTGAAAAATTTGAAAAATGATCTTCCCGACTACGGGGTCCGAACCCCCATCACCCGCATTCCCAGCCTGACACCCTGCTGATTACTCCACAGAGCCAGATGCTCTGAAGTGGACAAATACTTAGGCTGCTGGTGGATGGGAGAACCAGCAGAGTTTCGAAAGGGGTACCAGCGAAATCTTGCGATCTCATTGGTTTCTCACGAGAAAAGTAGATCAGAAAACTACAATTATAAACTTTGATTTTGGCATGGCTCGAAATGAATCAGAAGAGAAAACGTATGTCTGTGTATAGAAATACAAAAAAGAGTAGCAGCCTAAAGTTTTTCACTACATGAGAATCTCACTCTTGTGGCCCTTCAATCTCCAGGCCCAGGTCGGGTTCACTATGTCTCTATGTACGGGAGCAACTTCAAGTGGATTCGATGAAATTCTACCGTTTTAGATATAGTAGGTAACCAGCGTAGTGGTCTCATTGCCTTCTCATTGCTAGTCTTGAGACTAGCAGATAAAAAAAACTACACTACTAAACTTTGATTTCGGTATGGCTCGAAATAAATCATAAGAGAAAATGTACTTCTGCTAATAGATCTACAAAAAAGAAGAACAGATTCTAGTTTTTCCCTCCACGAGATTCTCACTCTCGTGGCCCCTCAGTCTCCAAGCCTAAGTTTGGTTCACTAAGTCTCTATGTGCGGGAGAATCTCCAAGCGGATCTTACCGGAATCATAGTTTTTTAGATATAGTAGGTAACAAGGAGAGCTACGGGTGGAGTTGACCACATTGAGAGGAGAAATGAAGATAAAATGTATAGTTACTTTTGCAAAACTGAATGCTCCCTTAACACAGCTTTATTACCCACCTATTACGGAGTTCCCATAGGAAATGTATAGGGCCCCTGGAATTAGCTACCCGGAGATTCCGGAAAAATAGTCCTGCCCATAATGAGGTCGAAATAAGTTTCTTGAGTGTTTATTCAATGCTAATTATTTAGAATCAATCATAATAATCTCATTTACCATCAGAAATCACTGTCATAATACACTTTGCATCCTAAAATCACAGGTTAATGGCGAACTATCTTATTGATGTAAGTCTACACTAAATTACTGCCACACTTGACAGTGCTGTGGTGTCTGGAACTAAGTGATTTACAGAAACTTTTTAATTGCAATAGAACTGTTATTAATCTTGTATGTGGTTAATAAATACACTAACAGCTGGTTTTATATACAAGTGACCGTAATCTCCTCGTAGTTGACGACATAATATACGGAAACTGGCTTACCGTCTCCGTACGTCAAAAATACGCGGTGAAATAGTTGATCACATACATCCCGATGTCGTAGGCAGAGGGATATATATGATCAACAATTTTACCAAGTATTTTGACGTACGAAGACAGTCAGCCTGTTTTCGTATTATAATATACCTAAAAATGGCGAAATTGTACCTGGTCACGTGATCACATACCCGTACGTCACAGTGTGGCGTACGGGTATAAATACGCCATGGGTAGGAGCGGGTAGCATACGTAGTTCATACAGCCACAGGTATATAATAATATCCTCGCTAATCGCTCGGATATTACTACGCGTCAACTACTCAGAGATTACGGCCACTCGTACACAAAACCAGTCATTATTGTGTATTTATTTGACGTTTATGTTTGAAAACGAACTTGTACAAGGACAAACGTATTATAAAATGATCAATAAATCTCTTCGAACAAGAAAAAAATGAATACGATATGTATAATATATACATAATGGTGAAACATTTAAATGTCCTCTACTACGTTACTTTTGGGGCAAAGCATAATATTGATGTTATAATAATTTTCTTCTCTATTCCATTATTGATCTACTCTACAAAAAGGTATATAACGACTTTACAAAATCTACCAAAGCTGCCTGTGTATTGGAACGTGCGACTGAGGATCTGAAGAAATATGTTACCTCTGTTGATGATACAGTTTCCCAGGTGATCATTATCACATGGATTAACGCTTTGATACCAAGCAATCATCCATCGCAGCAGAATTCCTTCCAGATTGTGATCATTTCATTTCAAGACAATTTATATAGTATAGCGATGCTCCGGGATTGTAAAGTTGGTGGGTTGGTATGGCGTCGCTCTAGACGAAGTCGATCCAGATCAAGCATTGTCTCATGGTGTGACTGGAAGCGTGTCACCGACGATCATCCCCATCAAGTTCCTTACGGCAACCGAGGTGAGAAATATGTGATTTTTGCATGTAAAAAGTTTACATAGTCCGAACCCTAGACTTGCTCAAGTCTTTGATTATGAACATTCATTAAATGATTAAAGAAAATCGGAATACAATTCATTGTAGCATGTGTCCTTCTCTGACTGGCCCATGAATCAAAGACTTGTCCACTCTGACCAGAATCTCCTGTTTATGACCCCAAGCCACTCCCTGTAACCCTATACCTCCCTCTACCCCTCCTCCAGTTCCCTGGTTGTCTGTGTTGTCATAGCAATAAATCTCACCTGCCCCTGACTCTGTCTCGATTGAGATCAAAGTCAGAGGGTATCAATCTCCCATCAGATATCCTGACCAGTAGCTAGGACCTCTGTTTGCTGAGTGTGGTACAAAATCGCACCAGTCTACACGGCTGATTATGGATGAGACCAGTCCCTATGTCACTCAGAAGGGGTGGAGGTGTAGGATACAGGGACTGAGGTCAGTCTATCCGAACCCTTACTTGACAGTGTAAATTTTGTTAAGCTTTTGATTGAATCTCTATTGAAACAGAAATTGTAGGCAACTTTGTTATTATCCATCTAATACATAGACAATAATCAATGGTTTTGTGGACAGGTGGCCGTAAACTACGAATGGTTGACACGTAGTAATACACGAGCGCTAGTGTATTACGATGTCAACCTCGAATGGTTTACAGAGCCGCCTGTCCACATAACCATCGTTTGTTGCATTTATTATCCATCTTATTGAATAAATCAAACCCAGTAATTGCCACATTAAAGGGTATAACAATAGGGACAATTTCTTTGCTCTATAGCACAAAGGGACTATGTTTCCCATATACCATGACTTTGAGGCCGTATACCACAGATTTGAATCTGTATACCACAGTTATGGTATCTGACAGGTTTTATATACTGAGTCATGGATTACTGAGTTCCCATACATTTTCTATGGGCTCTTTGTATACGATGGATAATTAGTAGAAACTGAACGAGAGTTAGACTTGTCAGTGCGTATGCCACGACGGGAAGGTCGTGTATTACTACGTGAAGCGTTAGCTGAGCGTAGTAAGGAACAGACCTGACCAGAGTGGCATGGACACTTAGGAGAACACCTGCATTCCCATTTTAGTACAATATCTACTATTTTAAATTTCTTTGTCTTTTTCTGTTTATAGGAGAACCTCGAATCACGTATATTCGTTTCTACGAGCGATCTGATACGAAAGCTTATTATAGATTCAAATGTCAGAGTTGGTACTCTAAGGCGAAATATTCCGGGCTCAGATGGCCAAGCCCATGCAACTCCCGTCAGGCATCGAACGACTTGAACTGGATACGACTTACAAATTCTATCTATGGAGACAATTGTTTTTATACTTTTAGTGCTAGACAGGGACAGGTAAGCAGTATAAAACATATATATCAATATAATTAGAAGGAAACTCACAACTTTATTTGTTTATTTATCCTGTAAGGATACAAAGCTTGTAAATATACAAATTTAGATGCTTCTTGATATTACCTGCAATAGTTACACTGACAGATATGATGAAGGTATGAAATATCATTCCCAATGTAGTGTTCCCCCAGACCCTGGAAGTGTATTACTACTTCCCGTGATCGACAGCCGACCAGGGGTTCCGAGACCCTGTACTTACCGTGCCAGTACAGGTGGGTTCGGCTTTACCCACTGGAAAGGGCAGGGAGATGCAGAATCTACTACCTACCGCTTAACTATGGAGAGAAAACCAGACTCCGGACAGTTTCGGTATATCTTCTTTTATTACGGAAGAAGTTACAATCCGTTGGTGCTTGAGGGCACCAACTAACGCGGGAAGAGGTTCGGGTCTCTTCAACGTTGAAAGGTGTTCAAAACAACCTTACCAACATGTGAGGCTCCAGGCATTCACTCTGTAGAGAGGCACCGCGAGAAGTCCTGTCAACCCGCTGTGGACTCAGCCTTATATATTGACTGAGTTACGTAATGCGGGCGACCCTGTAGCATTTGCATACCACAGGTCCACCGGCCTTACCGCACGGCAGGGATCGGCACTTGTGCCATCTAGCGTGAAGTGAAACAACGCTGCTCGACTACCCTGACCCCTACACCAATAAAGATTTGTCCTTTTCCTCTAAGTCTGTGATATTCAAGAGTATCACAAGTCCAAAGTTTTCTATCCATTAGACACTTGGTGTGTACTCAACCGAGTTTGACTGCAGAATAATTCACAAAGCGAAGGGTTGCCATCATATTATATGTTTGATTGTTGTAGACACCCTACGATTGAGATTTTCATCGGGAGTAAATCATATAAATCAGATGAATGCTTCCCCTGCATTGGTACATTTTCTCCAATACTAAACCTATACCATGCAAGTAAGGCCACTCCCAAAAAAAATTGTTTCTCATTACCAAGCCATGAAAAATCTGACGAGGGCATTTTTGTTGTTGTTGTTGTTGCTAGATCAAAGATTGCTTTTGAAGTGTCATAAAATGGGCTTCAGACATACATTAAAACCCAGCATAAGCGGACACCCTCTGATCCAGGCCAAAGTGTACGCTTACGTGGGGTGTCTGCTCACGTGGGGTTTCCTGAATTTTACTGGCTATACGTTTAATGCATCCCTGACATCAGGAGCTTTAATTTGATACTAAATACACATACCTTTCATAATTTCTATCAAGGTTCATCTTAGCTTACCAAAAAAAAAAATCTTCTAAAATCGTTTTTTTCTGATGCGCGCGGTGATGAGAAACAAGTTTTATTTTTGAGTGGCCTAAATGTGTGTTTATGACATTTTCGTATAATTTGAGTTTTGCATTTCTGAACACTTTTATCTACTGCATTTATTACTGAAGGGGCAGTAGAGGTGGCAAGAATTACTTGTAGTGACATGCAAATTTAGGTTGAAATGTTATGTTATAATGTCTCACTCACTCAAATTCATTTTAAGTAAAAAAAACCTTATGTCCCATTTCAAAAGACAACAAATAATCTAGAAATCCCTAGGACTAGCAATGAATCAATGGATTTTTGATGAGCCACAGCCCAGGAGGTGATTGACCCCTTGTAATTTCGTCACATTTTGGAATATCACTTGCTGTATTTGGTCAATCTGTGCATGCGCTGCACCACAGTAACTATGAAATTTGGAAAGGCAATAGTACAATTGGTCAGAAAAATTTCAAAGTACAAGAAAATGTAAACACAGCTTTAGACTGGCTGCCTATGTCAGGTTTAAGCACGTGATCCACCAAGAGTGAGTTAGGTCCGGACAATGACCATGTGGAGGAATTGTGGATGTTGGCCGCCCAAATCGCTCGTTGGCTTAGATCGGTTGGAACAATCTGCCTGGTGGATCAGCAAATCAGCTGGAATTGGCCAGACCAGCCCATTGAAAACCCTGTTGCCCGCTACTGTGCGGTTGGCCAGCCGCCCGGCCGCCTCTGGGCGCCTCTGAGCGTTGATTTGGTGGATCACATGCTTTACTGTGGAATACATGAGTGCCACCACCAGCAGCCTTTTGGCGTAACTCGAAATATCCGTTACCATTTTCATCGGCCAATGGAAGCAAGGTTATAGAAAAACTAATGACAGGATGGTTTTTATTACCCACCTGATACAGAGTCTATATACTAAGGCTATGGAGCCCACAGATTGCTACTGACTAGAATATGGAAAGCCGTATTCTCCTAGGAGAATATAGGTTTTTCGGCCATCTGACGGGCATTATAGGAACTATTTCATATAGAAATGCATGGTGCTTGTGACGAATTTATTAAAATTTACAAGATTTGCTCATGACAATTAGTCGAAAGGTGAGTTATAAATACAACATTACCATGATTTTGATCTGTGTGGCCATATTCTCCTTGTAGTTGACACAACACAATACTCCTTGCTATCGCCCAGAGTTTTACTTCGAGTCAACTACGGACACACAGATCAAAATCATGGTAATATTGTGTATGTATCATGAATTGTCCTTCCAAAGGATTGAGGTCAGGAGAACTATGAAGAATAGATTATGGACAGCACTTATCTAATGTGATTACTCTCATATCCTGCAATGTCCTCAACAAACTCTCCCAACATTGACCTAATCCCAATCACTGTCCCCACATATTAAACGGCCCTCGACTGCATTTATGAATGTGAATACATACACAATATTATTATGATTTCCATCTGAGTGGCCTTATTCTGCGCGTAGTTGACACGTAGTAAAACTCCGAGCGATAGCGAGGATTATCCTACCCCTAATATAAATCCCATAGGCTTAACATTGAGATTCTGTATGCCACGCTGACTGGCATACAGAATTTTATATGCCACTAGTGGCATACAGAATTGTTATCACATAATATTCCAAAATTGAGGAGACGGGGTATGATAAAATCACAACCTAATTTGTTTTAATCGTGGCCACCGCATGCCACTCCTGGAGTTTAGGCTCTGGACTTCACTCGGCTTCGCTTCATGAAATAACCATGCCAAACTCCAGTCATGGCATATGGTGGCCAAGATTAAAACTCATCCAGTTTTATGATAGTATTACGTAGTGTCAACTACAAGGAGAATACAGCCACACAGATCGAAGTCATGGTAATGTTGTATTTATTACTCGCCTTTCAAGTAATCAATAGGAAAAAAATCTGGTACAAAATTAGAAATTAGACCCTAGCACCATGCTTTGTTTGTATGAATTAGTTCCTATAATGCCCATCAGGTGGCCGAAAAAGCTGTATTCCCCTAGGAGATTCTGGAGGTCCGTATTCTACTCAGTAGCGATCTGTAGGCTCCATAGGCTTAGTATGGAGACTCCGTATTCGGTGGGTAATAAGTCCTGTGAGAGGACCAAACATCATGAGTACCTGACACTGCACGAAACCACCATTTTATTCATATATATATACACCATCGCGGAAGTGCATGTACTGGCTGAATGTTGACTTGTTTTCATATATATGTCCAGGGTTTATATACGGACGCGTGTTAGCTGTATTTCACACCCAGCGTATATGAGAGGAAATATCCTCTCCCCCCGCTGCCTCCCACCCATTTGTATTGGTAGAAGTAAGGGTGTCCTGCCTGCTCTCAATGAAGCCCTCTTCACTGGACGCTTATATCTGCCTACAGATGAGGCGTAATATACACAGGAAATAGGACGACCTTGTATATGCAAAAGTCATACTTATGTATGCTGGGCACATTCATATGTAAAATGGTGGTTTTCGTGCAGTGTAATTGCAAGTCAGCATCTCATTTTCTTGCAGATCAGCTGCTACAACTGGAGAGGAATCCTTATATCTTACCCTAGTTTGTCAGGAGGCCTACACTACAAAAGGACAAGACAACAGCCGTTTGAAGTAAGTTAATCTCAATTATCTATCTAAAACCAAACTTGTCATTGGAAATAGATTCTTATCATCATATTTTGTAAAGATCTGAAGCGGTTTTAATCCCTACACTTGATATTAATAATTTTATACAGCAGTCTAGATCACCCCTATCCAAAATGGCCGTGATGGGGCCCCAAATACCCCCCTGGTCCGTATACTAAAATACGGACCACCTTGCCATACACGTTTATTAAAATATTGGTTGTTAAGCTAAATGAAAATAATTATTTTTTTTAATTTCGGGAATAAAGTAAATATATAACGTCCAACCATGTTTACAAGCCACAGAACTCGATGCTAATTTACCGTTTGTACGGAACTCGACGTAAACGCCTCGGTCCGTACAAACTGTAAATTAGCATCTCGTTCTGTGACTTGTACAGCATGGTCAGGACGTTCTATATAAGTATTTTTGTGAAATGTATCTCGTCTGAAAATAAAATCTTTAAAAAAAAAGGAAAAAAGCCCAGGATTCAGTTTCAGGGCGGGGGGACTCTTCTGAAGATTGTTAGGGGTCCAGCTAAAATGCCTCTCCAGGGGGCACCGGGGAAAAGCCCTGGACGCACCTTGATTTCATAGATAACACAAGCTATATCTAGCTTCAGGGGGGATCTTGCCAGGGACCCAGCAGCAAATCCTGAATTTCTTTATCTTACACATCTTATGCTATCTGGAAATATTGCCAGGGGTCTAGCAGCAAAGCCTCGCCAGGGCTTCGGGTTATGCCCCTAGAAAAAATGGATTTCATAGATTATATACACAATATTGACTGGTTTTGTATACGACTGGCCGTAATCTCCGAGTAGTTGACGCATAGTAATATCCGAGCGATTAGCGAGGATATTACATCGTCAACTACGAGGAGATTACGGTCACTCGTATATAAAACCAGTCATTATTGTATTTATTACCCACCTACAAGATTGATAAGAAATCTATTGCAATAAAAATGTTTCTGTAATACATTTAGTTCCAGACACCACAGCACTGTTAAGCGTGGCAGTAATTCGGTGCAGACTTGCACCAATGATATAGTTTGCCATTAACCAGTACTTTTAGCATGCAAAGTGTATTATTACAATGATTTCTGATGATAAATGAGATTATTATGATTGCTTCTAGATAACTAACATTGAATGAACATTCAAGAAACTTATTACGAAGTTCATGATGATTTGACCTCATTATGGACAGGACTATTTTTCCGGAATCTCCTGCAGGAGATTCTGACATGCCAGAATCTCTGGGTAATTGTTTCCAGGTGCCCTATACATTTACTATGGAGACTCCGTAATCGGTGGGTAATAAATAAGTCGTCCCAAGGATTTAGTTTCATGGAGGGGAAATATATATCTAAGACTATCTGTGAATTTTATCAGGGCCCCGTTGCTCCACTTTTTGTGGTATCGCTAGCTATTCTCGGATCGCAATTTTATTTTTATGATTACTTTAATGATCCGACTGAAAAAGCGTTGCTCCCGTAATATCGGATCGTATCCCTGTATTCCCGCGGTATCGCTATTTTTTAGGATACCGATACAACAATTCAAAGGCACATATTTAATGAGACAGGGGAACATTAATTAGTTCTTTAATTAAATACAGATGGCATTGCAGTTAAAACTGATCTGACACCTAGTGGTGTGGGTCGCTATTTCCTATAGGTAGAAGAACAAGTGGCGGGGGTTGGTGGTGCCACCATGGATCGTTATTTGAAATATCAGACTAGCGACTTCGTCAAGTCCGAAAATATAGAAAAATGTAATAACTGCCTGCCGATAGCGGGGTTCGAACTCCCGACGTTCGTGTTCTCAGCTGAAGGCCCTGCTGACTGCTCCACACAGATAGGTGCTCTAATTGGGCCAAAGAATCGGCGGAGTTTCGAAAGGGGTACCAGCGAAATCTTGCGATCTCATTGTGGTAGGTAACCAGCGGAGTGGTCTCACTGCTTTCTCTCGAGACTAGCAGATAAGAAAAACTACATTACTAAACTTTGATTTCGGCATGGCTTGAAATAAATCATAAGAGAAAAGGTACTTCTGCCAATAGATCTACAAAAACGAAGAACAGGTTCGAGTTTTTCACTGCACGAGAATCTCACTCTCGTGGGCTCTCAGTCTCCAAACATAGGTCGTGTTCACTCTGTCTCTATGTGCGGGAGCAACTTCAAGCGGTTTCTACCAGAATCGTAGTTTTTTAGATATAGTAGTTACCTACCATATTTAAAACGTTAGAATTTCGTCGAATCCGCTTGAAGTTGCTCCCGTACATAGGGACAGAGTGAACCCGATCTAGGGTGGGAGATTGAAGCCCCACGGGAGTGAGATTCTCGTGTTGTGAAAAACTCGAATCTGTTCTTATTTTTTGTAGGACTATACTCAGACAAACTTCTTCTCTTATGATTCATTTCGAGCCATGCCGAAATCAATGTTTAATGTTGTAGTTTTCTAATCTACCTTTCTCGTGAGAAACCAATGAGATCTCAACTTTCGCTGGTAGCCCTTTCAAAACTTCGCTGATTACCCCCACCCACCAGCAGCCTAAGTATTTGACCCCCCAAGAGCATCTAAATTTGTGGAGCAGTCAGTAGGGTGTTAGTCTGGGAATGCGATTGTCGGGAGTTCGAACCCCACTTTCGGCAGCCTGTTATTTCATTTTTCGGACTCGACGAAGTCGCTAGTATTTGATTAAGATGTGATCCGTAATAGGAGCAACGTCTAGGCCCTGGGATCGCTATTCTGCGATCCGCAACTCTGTCGTAAACGTGGAGCAACTGGGCCCTGGGGTCTCATAGCAAAGCCTCTCCTGGGGGTCACGGGGAAAAGATCCTATGCAGGATATTGTTTCAGGGACTGGGTTTTCAAACCTTAGGCTACCCGGGGACATTGATTTGTGCTCCCTGCCCCCCCCCCCCCGCAATAAGGTCTCATTGTAGGTGCCATTTTGTTTTTCCTGAAGTAAATAACATATTGGTGTATATCATAGGGGATATTCCATGTATTTATTTACCACCTAATACGGAGTCTCCATAGGAATAGCATTGGGTTTGAATATTTGGCTACTAGGAGATTACTGAGGCCCGAAACCTCCTGCAGGAGATTACTGGAAAAAGCTCCCAAAGCGTCATTGGGCCCCTAGCGAGCGAAACGCGAACTACTACACGCAATGACAACAGCAGACAATCACAGAACGTCAAAATCAATGTGAATTACAGAATAGTTCAAGTTTGGTGAATTCATCTGCGGCATTGTCTCCTAAACTCCATAATCTGTCACATTACAGTTTTCAACGAGTTCTTACCTTGTGTTATTTCCGTATTTTGGTGTAAAATCCATCCTCTGGTGACTGTATAAAACCAACATGGCGAATTGATTCAAACTAACTGCCACCTCGCGGGTAATTTAAAAACTACAGCTGTATATTTTCACCAACTATAGGAGGCGTATCGGTCAAGTTTCAGATGAGCATCGTAATTATTAGTAAGAAACGGTGGTTAATAAATACAATATTAACTGGTTTCAGATACAAGCGACCGCAATCTCCTCGGGCTAGACTCTTCGTAATCACCTCACTATCGTTCGGAGATTACTACGCGTCTTGTCCTCGGAGATTACTGCCGCTTGTATCTGAAACCAGTTAATATTGTGTATTTATCCAATGGACATGTAAATTCAGGTATATCTTCTCTTGCACCGTATATATCCAAGTTCTGGTTTGCTGGGGTGGACAGCAATTGCCAATCTGTTTACCCTCTTGGTCGTCTTGCCTCCTTGTGGTGCAGACCGGATATGCTTGCACGCAAGCATAACTAAAGCGACCGGGGTGGGTGGGGAGTTAGCTCAGTGGTAAAGAGCACTGGACTTTGTTGATTTGCGTCCCACTGCAGCCACTTTTCTCCTTCATCTCCAGCAGTGGTAGATTTACTGCTATATCAAAGGCCAATCCTTCTCATACCATGTCTATGTGGTGTGGGAAGTAAAAGAACTCTCACCTCGGTAAATGTGTAGGGGTGAGATTTCTTCCTGAATTCATCACAGAGAATCGATCACCACCCTCGTGGTGTAAAAGAACCTTGAGAAAGTCTGGTAAGAACCTATAATGGTTGACTGGACCTTAATCAAACCAAAAAAAACAAACAAACAATATCCAAGTTCTGAATTTCTGATATGGCCTTATAGGTAGCAATGTCATTTGCTAAACCTTTTATTTGCAGGATGCAGATCAGGAAGCGGAATATCGAAAATGGTGTTGCATTTCAGGAAAATGTGTTGATTACTACCGACGGCGTGCTGTAAGCAGTTGCAGATGGTATTGGCCTCCCCGTTTCAGTAAGACAATTTTCATTGCTGTGACAATCCTCAATAGACTATTTGGCTGATTCCCGAAGTTGAAACCTATAAGGAACAGTTTAAGTTATGGATTTAGCCCTTCTGAGAGTTTTGAAACGATTGGCAGAGTTTAGGTGACTTTAGCTCATGAGGCCCCTGAGAAATCAATGATTTTTACCTGGTCACCCATGAAAACTCAAACTTTAGAAAATATACCCAGTCTATCAAGCCTTAACAAGCTATTTAGCTGTCTTCCCCACTTCGAAATGTACCCAGAACAGTTGGAATTACAGTTCTAGACCTTCTGGTGGTTAAAGATAGAAAACTACATGCTCCTACTGTGGTGCAGCCCTGGTGGCACAAACGGGAACTCAAGAAAAATTGCGAGTCATAGAGAGATAAGCCAGTAGCCCTGAGTTGCCAATCCAGGTCATCGGGGAAGCGAGATCGTAACAAGTGGGTGCGGGGCCTTAGTCGCCTGGCCTCCTTGTGGTGCAGACCGAATATGCTTGCATGCAAGCATAACGAAAGCGACCAGGGTGGGGAGTTAGCTCAGTGGTAAATGCACTGGACTTCTTGATTTGAGTCCCACTGCAGCCACTTTTCTCCTTCACCCCCAGCAGTGGGCGATTAACTGTTATATCAAAAGCCAATCCTTCTCATACCACGTTCATGTTGTGTGGGAAGTAAAAGAACTCTCACCTCGGTAAATGTGTAGGGGTGAGGTTTCTACCTACATTCATCTCATATATTCGGTCAAATCCAAAGTAAGTCTAACTGAACCAATTGGACGTTAAACGACCAAAACAAACAAACAAACAAATAACTTCAAGTTTACCGTCTTACCATCAGATATGAACAATATGACATCCCAAACTCTAGTCATCTTGAATTATTTCGAATAATTTGACCCTGGATGGAATAGATACAGGGCATTGTTTAGATTTCATTCATATTTGTAATTGCATAAATCCATTGAACATTTTGCCATATGGAGTAAGACAGATAATAGAAATATCTTAGTTAAGCTCAGCATTATTCCAAAATGGGAGTTGTCTCTATTGTTGCCAACTGCAAAAATTAACCAGAATAAATTCTCCGCTTGTCTTGTAGCATGGGGCTTCGGTGACCCTCATGTTGTAACCTTGGATTCTTACAAATTTACATTCAATGGTTTGGGTGAGTATGCTCTACTGTGTTTGGCGGACCAAAATGCTACAAACAATGCATCAGTAGAAGTCATTCTCGCTGGTAGGACAGACTTTCCTCTAAATGCAACAGGAGATATCCAGACGGCTGCCACCATCTGGAGTGCCTTCGTGATCAGGAATAATCTAACAGCAGACCGAATCCAGGTACAGATGAATGAAAACAGAACAGGTGGGCTCTCTTAGATATCATTATACACCTGTCTCACTTCTACACGGACCAGGAGTAGAGGGAAACTATGTTCCGGTGAGCAAAAGTTCAAAGTTACGAGGTAAGGCTCGGAAAATATCACTGCCCAAGGCCATGGCCGAGGGCAGTCATCTTTCCAAGCCTTACCGAGTAATTTTAACTTTTGCTTACCGGTACTTGGTTTTCCTATTCCTATATACCTTCAAATATCGATAAAAATGGTTATTTCTTTTCCTGCAATAGCCCCAGAAAAATGGCCACCCTTATCGAGTAACTGCAATAGCTAAGTTTTCGACCCGCTGCTCTTTATGTCACGTGATCAAGCCGAGATGATAACATCAGCCTCGTTACGTAATTCATAATTATTATATACCGATGCACATATATCTTACAATTACTAACCTCTGCTAAGCAAATAGTAATTGTGAAATATTCACAGAGTGTGCAGTACATTGCCATACTGCACAGTGTGCAGTAAGTACCATCCTCTGAGGCTCTGTACCACGTGACTTGTTGACATTAGGAGCAAAATTCGGAGCAAAAGTTATTGTGTGAGGTCGCGATATTGCGATAGAATGCGGCCGTGATGTTCTGGCATAGCAACCTGCATAGCAACACTTGTTGTTGCATAGAAACTGGCAGGAAGAGTGATTGCTTTCGGGGCATTGACCTAAGGGTTAGTGAAATCAAAGCGTGCAGGACTGGCACATCTCTACGTGTTTGTTATGAACTGATAATGATTAATTTAACTAATTAGAGGCTAATAAGGCAAAATATATACATTTTATTGAAAATATCAGGTATATAATAAAGGGAATACTAATATGATTTTATTTTGTATTTCATATTGAAATATGGTTCACCTGTAGCAAATACATAGCGGTCTGCTACCATATCCGTACTATAAAGGAAAAACAAACTAATAACAAGATGCTGCACATCAAAATGACTCAGTATTGATATCGATCTGTGATATATATAGTTAATTTCACAGACATTTCACAAGTGCTCTGATTCAGATCATAATTGTCTTGTTATCGTCATCATTTTACCACATGATGTGTCTATCACGTGACATAGTAACGAGTACATTTAATGGGTAATCATGTCATGTTCATATTTCTTTGCTGTTCTGGTGCCACATGACATGTATTTAACACTAAATCATGTGATCCACCAAGAGTGTGTTAGGGCCGGACGATGACCATGTGGAGGAATTGTGGACGTCGGCCGCCCAAATCGTTCGTCGGCTCAGATCGGCTTGGACAATCTAGTGGTTGGATCAGCAAATCAGCCAGAATCGGCCGGACTAGCCCATTGAAAAGCCTGGCACCCGCACCCATGCGGTCGTCGCCTGTGGCCAGCCGGCCGCTGCTGGCCATCTCTGAGCGTCAATTTGGTGGATCATGCACTTTAATCATTCTGAGAGCAGATATTTGTAAATGATTGCCATGGAGATAAGCTTTATTTGCATAGGATGTAGAAATAAGGTGTTAAACAAGGCGTTTAGTGTGCGCTCACTAGTGCAAGTAACTTGGGATGCTCTCGGGAGCCGTCGACGTCGGCTTCTCCCGCCTGCATCCTATGTTTTCATTGGTTTAGACTGTGCATGTGACTCTGGGGTTTCATGTCGCTGCTCTCCTTCACAACTTGCTTTGTGTCCTTAGTGAGAACTTGTGTATGGAGATTGTGACTCACCTCGTGGCTGTGGAAATTTTTTCCAACAAGGAATCACCGACAGGTGTTTTCCCTGAACGAAATAAAATTTTTTTTACCATAGGATGTAGAAATAATATTGTTATTACAGTAAAACCATGCTTAAAGACAAATGCGGGTAGGTATCGCACTGCCCCCTGTTTAATACTGGTGCTGCCATCTAGTTTTATGAAAATATTTCATTTTCCCATAGACACCAATAGATAAGCAATTACCTTCTTCAGATGGCCTTCCCATAGGAATAAGCTTGGTGACAGTATATTTTTAATATTTGTCATTTGTACATGTTCCCAACTATCATAATCCAGAATTATTTGAAGATAGCAATAGAACATACATTTTCAGATGGCCTTCCCATAGAAGTTAGCATGGTGACATATCAATTCTTTTGCATTTTTTATTTGCTGATATATGGAACTTGCACACAAAATTTCCGTTCTGAACAAATTGCCCTTTCAGCAGGATCTCCCCTTAACCTGGTCACCCCGGGGTTTGACTTTATTAATCTTCTTGCTTGTAAGTCAACTTTCTTGATTTCATTTTCAGAGTTGCTTTTATACATAAATGGAATGATGAAGTCGTTCAGTAGCATGGAAATTGGAGATATCATCGAGGGGGATGACTATTCTGTGCTGAAGATGTCAAATATAAGCTTAACTATCATATTGTATTCAGGTAAGTTTTTAGTTTATAGAATTGTAGGGGGTGTGGTGATCTAGCGGTGTTTTGTCCGTTCCTTGGAAGGTGGCGCGGAGAATCAATCCTTGCTGCGTAGTGATTCTGGGCAGCGCCGCACATGAGAGTGGCGTGGCAGAGACCGGGATTACGTAACTTGGTGTACATATATACCCGGGGTTCGGTTGACAGGCTGTCCTTGCGCATCTCTCTGAAAGGAGCAGACCCTTGGGCCCTCACTTTGGCTGGGTTCTCTGAACCCTCTTGGTGGTTAGGTGAGTCTAGGACTACAGTCTCTACATTAGCCTCCCCAGCGTTACCAGTGCTGGGGTACTGTACTTTGGGGATGATCTATCCGGGATCACTCCACAAAAATATGGTGTTTATCGTATGTTGTGGAGTTGTGTTCTGTGTGAATAGGTTAGCTCATACAACCCGAGAACTGAACCAACCTATGTAATTGTGCGTAGGGTGAGATATCGCTGAGAAATATACTTTCCAGGATAGACCTCAGACACTACCCGCCGGCGACCACCACAGAATCTTTGAGAGTTTCATATTTGAGGTCAGGTAGAACTTTACAGAATCTTTAAAGCATAGGTTTTAATGCTTCGGTTCTGGAAAGAGTATTTGTGAGACCTACTAGCTACTTCGTCGATTCTTACTCGCCGTAGGAACTACTTTCTTCGTAGTCCTAGGGCAGAACAATGGTGCCACAAAAGGCGTGAGACACCGACCTAGAATGGAGCTGGTTTCCTACCACTTGTACCAGCGTAAGATCGTGGTCTCGAAGGCTGAACTCAAAGTAAGGAGATCAGAAAATTGGAGTTCTAAATTATGTTTTCAGTACGGCTAGAAACAAATTATAAGAATAGAAGTACATCTGTGTAGAGAAAAACAAAAAAATAGCAGGATTCAGTTGAGTAC
Source organism: Alentia gelatinosa (assembly GCA_950022655.1). Taxonomy (NCBI): domain Eukaryota; kingdom Metazoa; phylum Annelida; class Polychaeta; order Phyllodocida; family Polynoidae; genus Alentia; species Alentia gelatinosa. The sequence continues at coordinate 58,373,421 of OX465588.1, forward strand.
TGTACGAGAATCTCACTCTAGTGCCTCTTCAGACTCCATGCCTAGGTCTGGTTCACTCTGTCTCTATGTGCGAGAAACTCTTCAATGGATCCTTCCAGAATCATAGGTTTTTCAGCCCCCACCTACCACGGTGGTCGAAGACATACTTCCCGATAGCTACGATTTGAAATGCCCAAATCGTGGCCTATTGGGAGGTCTCCGATACTTCCAAATCGTGGACATGGTTTGAAATCATAGAGTAGAGAAATGTCTTGGGAGGACCAAAAACTTAAACCATGGTCACAATTGGCCCATGATTCAATCGGTGATTCAATGTTGATCTCCGGCATGATTTTAATATTGATATATACTATAATTTTGGTAATATTGAATGAATCTGAATAATTTTCTACAGGTATTTATAATATATTACGATATTATTTTCAAACACTAAAAAATTAAATTGAACAATATAACTGTGGTAGAATAATGATGCTGATATGTTACTTGATATATTACTTTAAGACACTAAGACTGCGTAAAATTATACCATATTTATAGCGATTATACATCTATATGGGCCCTACCTAATTCCAGAATTTCATGATTTTCCGCCGATTATCTAACCCGCAAGAGATATAGATCTATCTTTTAAATCTCCACCAATAGGCTACGACAGGCTACAAAAAATCCAACATGTTGGATTTTATCGAGACCTCTACGATGTGTGTTTTCAATCACAGCCTATCATGAGGTATCGTAGACAGAATCGTTGAAACCTGTTCCACCTACCACGATTTTTGCTGACCTCACGATAAAATCGGTATGGTGTCAGGAAGGCAGTCGTAGGGCCTATCGGGACCAGGGCCCAGTTGAATAAAAAAATGAACGATAAAAAAGAGTATCTTACAAGTCTCGTCGGTGGCAAACTGTAGTATAAAAAACTATCGTGGAGGTGGACGAGCATTGGACGAGAGGATAAAATGAACGATCGTGAGTGGTGTTGAATAAAAAAAATTTGTTCATTTGACCACATTTTCGCCGTCATAGCCGATGTCAAACTCGTTTTTGATACACTAAATCCATTTCAAATTAAAAGATATTTTCAACAGAGATTTCTATTCATTTTTGATACATGTATACCAAATTTCAACATTCATTAACGATTGAATCATTTTGTTGTGAAATGTTTGAAAATTACTGGATTTTTTTGTTGTTGCCTTGGATGGGGTTAGAACTCTTAACCTTTAGGTTGACAGACCAACGCCTAACCTCTTTGCCCACAGAATTATACATGTTTAGTGGTCCCCGTGGATATAGGTCAATTATACAATCATTCTACAATAATTGAATGATATTATCACGGACGACAGTGCTCACATGGACGAGCAGTTTTATGCTACACTGAAAATAAATTCTCATTTATTTCTTGTCCATCCTTCAACATATCCAGCGTCACGGACGATACATTTTTATTCAACAGGGCCCTGAATCGTGGTAGGTGGGGGTTTAGCCCTAAGTGTATAAGTGTCATGAAAGGGTCTTTCCCTCTAAAAACCTGGGGCTTGTTTGATATCTATGTAATGTGACAATTTTGACAAAGAGTATGGCTAACAATGAAATTGGATAATGTCAGTGATAATAATATTGTAGGACTCATTTGATTCATTCACGGCAGAAAGGATTTTGTACATACCAGCACTTTTGTACATTCACTAGAGGAAGAGATGAAGAGCGAATTGCTGCAGGGATGCCAGTTTGTAGGATTTTGTAGGAAAATTTCAAGAAATTGTATGTTTTGAGAACAACATAGACTCCAGGTTCCCTAATATCTGAATCTTAGATAAACTTGTTCTGTAATCTTTCAAACTTCTGAATTCAGCTACCCACAGCACATTCAGCTAAAGGGCCTATGGATCCCAGCGCTCCAACCTATAGCTTTACGATGGTAGGATCCCTGTAGGAAATGTCCCTACCGATAAGGGCAAACTTGAATACTGACATCTGATTGGTTTAAAATATGTCATGTGAGAGTATAATTATTGAAGCCTCACCAAGTGTAAAAAAAATATCAGAGGAATGCCAAATGAACTTGTAAAGATATTCTGCAGAATATAGAACTGATAGTGTGTGGCAATCTTTCTTAAATGATTTTCTTTTCTTTGAAGAGTACCCCATATAGTGCAGAGCTACACATACCTTGTCTCATAGCAGATATCTAGATATCCTATAGACCCTCCAGAGGTTACTAAACTCCCTATTATCGCCCAGGGTAAATTTCTGGCATTGGATTTCCAATTTGAAGATTTATATAAACCGTTAAACTGCAATAATTGTGGGTTACGGTTCAAGGGTCTATCACCACACAAAGTCGGCAACCAGCGAACACCGGAACTTGTAAATAGACTGAATTATGGGATACCTCAATAGGGCGTATACTAGCCGTCCAGGCCCAAGGATATGCTAGGAGAGTGATGGGGATTCCCAATACACCATGTGTGTTTTAGATGATACAAAGACTGGCATCAGTCTCCATGTAGGAATTTTTCCTGACCCCAACTGGCATCCCTGTTACTGGTGTCATAGTGATAGTAATGAATCTGACATGGTACTGTGGTTACAGTTTGTGAAGTATATTATTATATACCAGGGCACGAATGTCTCATGTTTATGCCCCAGTAGTAATGATTTCATTCGTCCACACTGTGGCGTAATATATATAATACTACCCGCTGTACCACGTGACCACTCATTCTTCTATTTATTGAGTTGTAAAATGGCATTTTAATGATTTCTAGGTATATAATAATAAGTATTTCTGACCAAAATATCGAGGAACAGATGTAATTCAGACACACTAACCATGTCTTTCTATATTTCTGTTTTCTTTAGGAGTAACGTTTGCTGTAAGACTAGAAGCTGGAATGATAAACTATGCACTAGTAGTACCTCCAGACTACACGAATAGAACCTCGTGCCTTCTTGGAAAATTCAACAATGACAAGAGTGATGACCTGACAACACCTGACGGCACCACGCTACCTCTAAACTCCACAACTGAAGAACTTTTCTTTTACGGCATAAAGTGTAAGTCTACAAACACGATAAAGGATGGTATCTCCATTAAAAAAAAAATCAGAACTGGCTAAACTGGAAACCAACGATAGTCAGCGTATGTGAGGCGAGGGTAAGATGATTTGAGGAGTTAACTGTAAAGTGGGAAACTCACTGTACGATTTTGTTCCCACCGATTAACTCCCTAAATCGGAAGGGTATTAGAAACTTGTCTCAGGCGAATTTGCGCTTGGCATAGACCATCACAGCAGGATTTATAGATGGGAGTGGTGGTCAATAGTGGGAATCAATCGTAAGCAAATTCTGTTCACACTGGACGACTGACTTCTGATTTTCTCGTAGATTTGAGGCCACCGATAAAGAAACAAGTAATAAATCTTAGTATATGGGAGCTAAATCGGTGAGCTGGACTCAGTCTGTGTGTGGCAGGGGCATTTCTGCTCACCCAACAACTAATTATTGGCCAAAATCGGTAGGCACCACAGGGGGTATTTCTTAAACACCATTGTCGGCGACAATGGGAAGGAACACATTCCTTAATTTATCATTCCCGATTTCGGAACATTGGACTGCAATTTGTCTGTGACAAAGGTACATCGCCACAGGTTGGATTTCCGAATTACTGGAGGGGGGTGCCACACTGGCCGACACATGTTGTAGGCCTCGCCTGAGCTTACGATTGTTCTTTTGTCGCTGAGAAAGGAGCAGTCATGTTCCGGAATCGTACAGTGTGTATGGGCCTTCACGTTGAACAAGGCCATAATATAGTAATCCTAGACTGACCACACATAGAAATGGTGTTTAAAGTAAATTCTATTAGAAAAACAGTAAAAATACAACATAATGCAGGGTTTATTATGTGTAATTAATCAGTTGATACCTTATCAGGTTTTATAAAGGTTTTACCAAATAAATTGGTGATATAAGATTGTATTTTCATATGATACAGACTTGGATGATTATCGGAAAAGAAAATATGGTAGTGTCCCCAAGTGGCAGAGATCAGAACTATCTGATAGTGGTGTAAATAGAAAAAGGCGTGTATATGAATCAGGCGCCTACAGATAAGGCGTATACACAGGGGGATTAGGGCTACCTTGTATACGCAAAAGCGTAAGCCGAGGTCCACTTCTGTGATAACTCCCACGCTTCCGACACAAAGTTCGATTCTGTGTCGGAAGGCCTATCGGGGCGTTTCGGAAGCCAGATTGTAACAAGTGGGTGCGGGGCCTTAGTCGCCTTGCCTCCTTGTGGTGCAGACAGGATATGCTTGCACGCAAGCATAACAAAAGCAACCGGGGTGGGGAGTTAGCTCAGGACTTGTAATCCAAAGGTTGTCAGACTTTGTTGATTGGAGTCCCACTGCAGCCACTTTTCTCCTTCATCCCCAGCTGTGGTAGATTTACTGCTATATCAAAGGCCGATCCTCCTCATACCATGTCTATGTGGTGTGGGAAGTAAAAGAACCCTCACCTCGGTAAATGTGTAGGGGTGGGATTTCTACCTGCATTCATCTCATAGATTCGTTCAAACCCAAAGTAAGTCTAATTCAACAAAATGGACGTTAAACTACCCAAACAAACAGACAAACAAACAAACAAGCAGTTGTTGTGGTTGTGTAGTCGGCCAAATGGAACATGCCTTTTCCTGGGAAATAACAAAAATATTAGGTCAACTTATTTTTAACAAATATTTTCTACATTGAGGGATATAACAACTAATTGTGATATGTTTTACCAAAAAGCTAAGACTTAATAGTATTCCATCTATATAGTAAAACTAAACATATTCTCAGATATTATTATTTTTCTCATTCAGTAAAAAAAATTTTTTTTTTTTTTTTTTCATTCAGTAAAAAAAGTAGTAATTTAGTTGTCTTTTAAAAAAAAGCCAGTATATATTAGTTACACAGGCCAATTTTTTCATTTTTACTAATTCAATTTACCTTTTGAAATGGTTAAGAACTGTTAAAAAGCTAATTGATTATTTTTTCACAGGGCAGCTACAAGACCCCAATTTCTTCTACTACCCCGGAAATGGATCAGCTTCAGATTTCATGTTTTCAAATTACACACCAAGCTTTGTACCAGTATTCAGTAGCCCAGAGCTTGCGGAAAATGCAAGAAGAATCTGTGGTACCGATTCTTTTTGTCTGTATGATGTGGCTGTCACTGGGGACTTAACATTCGGTCTTGTCACTAAGGAAGCCAACGATGCAGGCCAGGAAACGTTGAAAGTGTTAGGTAAGTTATCAAGGGTCATATACTTAGGAGAAACCAAACGAGAGTAAAGGCCCTGTTCCATATGGCCGACAGCCCCATCATGATCGTCGGCCAGGGTCTGGCAGAATCGGCAACGATCTTTTGCTGATTATTGATAAATCATGGTGAATACAGTACTAAAACCACCACTTTGACAGTATCTGGTATCGTCTGTTTCCATTCTGACACCCAGCCGATAGTACCTGAAAATGTTAGAAACCTCTGACTTCCACCGATCGCAATCCCACCACAAGTCAGCAGTTCTGGTCCTGTAGACTGTAATATGACATGTTTACAGTTAGAATTCTATCATTTCTCAAAATAATCACTGTACACAACGTTTATTCACCTCAAAAACACCCCTACCTTCAAACGGACACTCTCAATAAACATTCCAGGGGTCACTCTAGTTCTAAGTATCGACACCAGAGCACAAAACCAGCAAAAAAGATCCTAGCGGAATACGGGTGTACTAGAATCGGCGTAGTTCTGGTATATGGAATCATGTTTCCGACAGTGCCAGACTATCTGATGCCCCCAGATTAGTATGTTGCAACGATGATACCCGAATGATAAATCAGACACTGTCAGAACCATGATTCGTCTGAGAATTCAGCCAGATGGAACAGCCCCTTAAAGCGTGTGATCCACCAAGAATGAGTTAGGGTCAGACGATGACCATGTGGAGGAATTGTGGACGTTGGCCGCCCAAATCATCTTGGATAGTCTGCTTGGTGGATCAGCAAATCGGCGGGATCGGCCGGAATCGGTCGGACCCGCCCATTGAAAACCCTGTCGCCTGCACCCGTGCGGTCGTCGCCTCTGGCCGGCCACCGCTGGCCGTCTCTGAGCGTCAATTTGGTGGATCAAGCGCTTTAGTCGAGTTGCTATTTGAGGTACAATACCAAATACAATTTTATTAACCCTTGAAGGACGCATGTTGCCTGGAGGCATCATTGTTCCAATATTTCAAAAATGTTTTGACAAAGAAATGTTAGAGCAATATTCATGAAATCTTCATTAATGTAATATATATGATAGCATATTCAGTATTTCTATCGGAAAGAAACAAAATAGTTATGATTAGGTATCACATTGTGTGATTAGAAACTTGAATTATGAGTTTTAACCATTATGTGCCCATCCTAGCGGGACAAAGTGCCACCAGCACCCGTCCTTACGGGAAAAGCTCGGCCACAGGTATCCGTACTTTAAGACAAATGCGGGTAGGTATCAAAACGCCCCCTGGTTTATCACTAGTGCTGCCATCTGGTGCCATGAAAATATAGCAGTTTCTCATAGACACCAATAGATAAGCACTTAACTTCTTCAGATGGCCTTCCCATAGAAATTAGCATGGTGACATAGTCTTTTTTTTAGCATTTCTCATTTGTACATGTTCCCAACTATTAGAAACCAGAATTATTTGAAGATAGCAATAGAACATAAGTGTCATTTAGCAACAAAGTAAAAATATTGCATTTTCCCATAGACACCAATAGCTAAGCACTTACATTTTCAGATGGCCCTGCCATAGAAGTTAGCATGGTGACATGCAATTTTCTTTGCATTTTCTATTTGCTGATATATGGAACTTATATCATCCTGAGTTATTTGCAAATCTTAATAGAATTTAGAAATCACCCAACTACCAGCATTTGTCTTTAAAGGGTTAAACATGGCAGTACTTAATTGTTATACTTGTTTTTTTTAGTACATATATTCCCTCCGATGCTATGCAAGTATCTTTTTTTTAGCAAAATTTTTTATTTGTCATTTCCATAGATGTACATCTCATACTTGATCTTTTCCAGATTTACATCAGCTAATTCTCACAATTCCATCCTACTCATATACCATGGTCAATTTCTTCTTGATCCTACTTCTTTTTCAAAAGCTATTAATCAATTGAATACTAATTTGAGTTAGTCTAACCAAAACCTTACTACTCTCTCTCTTGTTTTAGTTATTGCCTGCCACCCTTTTGTCATTTATTCTTATTTACTCTATTCCATCTGGTCTTTTGTTGTCATAATTCTCTCCCTTGTTGTTATAGATTCCCTCCATCTAAACGCTTTAGTGGCAATCTTCCATACATATTGACATTTTTCCTTGGCTTCTCCTTTAGCTTTGCCTTTTCCCTTCTTCTTATATACCAGAGTAGTAATAAACACAAGATTTTCTAGAGGTGCTACAAAACTCCCCTATGTATCTATATGTTAATCCAACGTGCAACGTAGAGTTTCTGTATAACACAGTGGAAGAACTGCATGAGCAGAACTTTTGTTTTGTCAAATAAAAAAAAAAAGAATCTTGGATGGGATTCACATCATTGAAGTTTCTAACAAAGAATATTTCCTCTACATTTCCAGAAAATAAACCACCTGTTATCAGCGGTGAAACGACACTCAATGCCACTCTTAATAAGACGAGCGTCATTGAAGTGGAGGCCAGAGACGTAGACGCAGACGACAATGTTACTCTCTTCCTCTCTGGAGACCTCCCAGAGGGGGCCCAACTGATGGTAGACTCTCCTTCTTCTCTCATAATCCTATGGAAACCTGTAAACCTCGAAGCTGTCAATATAACGTGAGTATTTAGAAGGAAACTCACGAGATGAGAATAACACTATTCAATTTTGTCATAACCTTGTCAGAAGGCTCCCGACAAGCTTCCCAGTCGCAGCCTGTCATGGTCTCGTCATAGACTCTTGTCGGGAACCGGGGTCCATCAACCATGACAAGGCTATGACAAGTCCTCCAATCGTAGGCCTGTCATGGACCTTGTCGGAACATCTTTGTCGTAGCCTTGTCTTGGTTGGTGGATGCCCGCCTTTACATGACATTGCTGAATTTTTCATTCATGAATCTTTCATTTTTACAATCGTATATCCATTGAAGGAATTTCTAGTCAATTTAGCATCGTGTGAGAAAAGAGTAAGCAAAATATGTAGTCAATTCAAAAGTTCCACCATAAAGGAACGTTGGGAACTCATTAGTTTCGCATTTTACTCCGGTATAGCCTGGTGCACAGGTGCAATTAAATCCCATCACGAGGTCTGTACATGTAGAACCGTTCTGGCATAGTGAGGTGGCGCAATCATCTATATCTGTTTTGAAGAATAGAGTAAATTTGATGACCATATCACTAAAACAGAGTTTTATGAGTTCTAGTTGTACTCATTTAGTAACTGCAATTTTAAGTATACATATGGTGATAAAATTCCTTTGTTTATGTATATTCATAAAGAAAACCTCACTGAGGCGAGGGTTTATGAAATAAAAAAAAAGAAACAAAAAAGAATGAAGGTGTGGGAGGCAGGTAGGATTCCGGTTAGTGTAGTCAACTATTTTCAGCTAATTTATATCTCAGTGGCTAAGTGATAGGGATGTTCGCCTTGAGCATGGGAGGTTGCGGGTTCAAACCTTGGTCGGGTCATACCATACCATGGATTTATATGTAAAGGGTGATATTGTTCAAAGGAAACCCATGAGATGAAAATAGCTTGGTTCGTACTCCACCGAGATTGACTGCAGAGTAATTCACCAACCAAAGCTTCGTGAATTACTCTGCGGTCAATGGAGGTGGAGTGCAGACCAAGTTATTTTCATCAAATGGATTTCCATCAAGTTTCACTGCGGAGTAATTCACGAAGCGAAGCGGAGTACAGACTTATTTGTTAAAATATATATCCCTGACTGAGTGACTAGCATTATCCCAAAATTTCTTGAACAACTATTCTCCATTATCAATATATCTGGTTACTTACCATATCTAAAGAACTATGATTCTGGTAGGCTTCGCTTGGAGTTTCTCCCGCACATAGTGACAGAGTGAACCAGACCTAGGCTTGGAGACTGAAGGCCCACGAGAGTGAGAATCTAGTGGAGAAACTAACTTGGAGCTGTTATTCTTTTTTGTAGTTCTGAACTCGGCTCTCCTTCTCATCTCGTGATTTTTGTCTAACCATGCCGAAAACAGAATTTAATACTGTGGTTTTCTGATCTCATTACCTTGATAGACACCTCTGAGATTTGACCTGTGTCATGGCAAATAATAGCCCATTCAGAACTATGTTGGTTCCCCAGGTATCCGCTAGAGGGCTCGGCAGATGCTCATGTTCATAGGCCCTATCGACGAAGTCGCTAGTTCTTTTAAAAACACCTCTCAGGTCATGGGCAGCTGAGCAGGCCTCTAAGGGGAAGACACTTGTCGCCATGAAAGGAGCCAACTACTAGTCCAAGCGGAAGAACAAACTTTGAAATGTAAATGCCAACCAAAAAAAGAAATATACCCCCCCCCCAAAAAAAAAACCCCAGCACTGAGAGCGATGAACCACAGTCAAAGACATATATTCAATTGTAGGGACTTAGAGAGCTTAAGTATGATCACATGTGATCTATCGACGAAGTCGCTAGTTGAATATTAAAAAATTAACTCCTAATCAATGTCAATATTTATTACTGGAATATCCCAAACTATCATAATAGATGCAGTGTAGACAGTCACTATACAACAACCTTTAACCTGTACTATAATTAGATATGACCTCACCTTGACCTTGAACCTTAACAATGAAACAGGAAGTGTGTATAAGATCCTAAAATGCACCTAACCTTTGCCATCCCAAAATGTATCATCACCCGAAGAAGCGCCATCAATTAGCGCGAAACGTCGTGATCCATGAAACCATCAATCAACCAACTTTGTAATCTTTGGGTCCATCAATAACATTACTTATACAAGATCTCTGTGTCTGTTTTTTTGTGATTTTCACTACTTCTTGAATATTAAAAAAAAATCTCTCTTTACAAACAGATTCCTTGCACATGACTCAAGTGGTGCATATGGACAAGAACTTGTAGTAATGGTAAATCTGTGCAACTGTAATCAGTCGAATGGGATGTGCCAATATGGAACTCCAAACCCTGATTTCCCGACTACATATTCCTTCCAAGTAGCATCTTGTCTATGTAAAACAGGATACTCAGGTAAATATTTTCTGCCTCTTGATAAAGGAATGCTGATATCTAAGAAAGTCTCTCTATTTCTGCTAAAACCACGTCCTTACTGTGGGTGAAACGTTTGTCGTTCGAGTTTGGTAGCTGATTTCATATGGCCTAAAACCATAGGCCGGCACACACATTATTATCACTCTACCCCTAGTAGCGGGCAGTATTTGATAAACATTTGGACACAGGTAATTATATAGAACGTCATGACCATGCTGTACAAGTCACAGAACGAGATGGTAATTTATGATTTGTACGGAACGAGGCATTTATGCCGAGTTCTGTACAAACTGTAAATTATCATCGAGTTCTGTGACTTGTACAAGCATGGCTGGACGTTATATATATATATATACCCAAAATTTAAAAAAAAATCATTAATTTAATTTTTAACAACCGATATGTTAATAAACGTGTTTGGCAAGGTGGTCCGTATTTTAGTGTACGGACCAGTAGTCCGTACAGTATTTTTACGTTATATGTCAAAACGGTACATACTTACAGTAAATACGGCATGGGTATATAGTAAATGATAATACATATTTCCCTGAACATGGTTTCTGAATAAAAGGATGTCATTTAGGTGTAAATAAATCCCTTGTGTTAGAAATCATGCACGAAAAAAGCTATACATCAACATCTATACTTATCATGAAAAATGACTGCTGTTAAAATTGACTCTGCCCACTCATATTTAGGAACAATCTTTTGAGCATCTTCCTTCAGAAGTATAAAGGCATTCATCAAAATATATACACAATATTAACTGGTTTCAAATACAAGCGGCAATAATCTCCAAGGACAAGACGCGTAGTAATCTCCGAACGATAGTGAGGTGATTACGTAGAGTCTAGTCCGAGGAGATTACTGCCGCTTTTATCTGAAACCAGTTTATATTGTATTTATTAACCACCTTTACTCACTAATAAAGTCGGTGCTCTTCAATTTACAAGCGATTTGAAACTTGATCTATGCGCCTCCTATCGTTAATGAAAATATACAGCCGAAGAGGTGGCAGTTAGTTTGTATCCTTCGCCATGTTGCTTTCATGTTGTCATCAGAGGATGGATTATACTCAAATACAGGGCAAAACAAGGTAGGAAATTGTTGACAACTGTAGTCGGACCAATTATAGACTGATTATAGAGTTTAGGATACACTCCCACAGATGAATTCACCAAACTAGAACTGTAACACTGTTGATTGCGATCTTGTGATCGCAATGTTGTCTGCTGCTGTCATAATATTGTGTCAAACTCAAAACCACGCTCACTGGGGGCCCGATGACGTTTTGGGAACTATTTCCAGTAATCTCCTGCAGGAGGTTACGGGCCTCAGTAATCTTCTGGTAACCAAATACTCACACCCAGTGCTATTCCTATGGAGACTCCGTATTAGGTGGTTAATAAATATATATATACTTGTGCTTTGATATCAACAGGTTCATTTTGCGAAGAGGATGCCGATGGATGTGAGGATGATCCTTGCGAGTTTGGAAATTGTCAGGACCTATCTCCAACAGAAGAGGAAATGTTTAGTAGAACTTTCAATTGCAGTGATTGTCCTACTGGATTTGAGATGGCGGACATTTATTGTATAGGTAAGTTTTAATACCTACTACTGATTTTGATAATTCAAATAAACCCCCGAACTAAAGCATGTGATCCACCAAGAGTGAGGTTGAACCGGACGATGACCATGTGGAGGAATTGTTGACGTTGGCCGCCCAAATTGCTCATCGGTTCAGATCGGCTGGGACAATCTGCCTGGTGGACCAGCAAATCAGCGGAATCGACCAGACCAGCCCATTGAAAACCCTGTCACCCGCAACCATGCGCCCGTAGCCTCTGGCTGGCCGGCCGTGTAAAAACCAGCCAGACGGCCACCTCTGAGCGTCAATTTGGTGGATCATGTGCTTTAGCGAATAGATAAAAGAGACTGATAAACAGTTTCAAAGTCCCAGCTGGACTGTATGTATTTAAATCATTGGCCGACGTTTCGGAACACTCGTTCCTTTTTCAGGACAAAAAATATAAATGTGACAAAGAACATAAAATTCAGACTATTTATACTGATCGTTGAAGTCTTCGGGGAAGATTTCAGTGGAAAATTGTTCATTCAACGTCTCTAGAGTGTCATTTGGAAACTGTAGTCTTCATTAGAAACAACATAATAATCATAAAGTTGAGATTTGATATGAATCAGTGAGCTAGAGTCACATGTGAAATTTACATGAGATAAATATAACATATTATTTTTCAGTTATAAGCACAACAAGCCCATTAGATTAATGGTCTGGGCATGTCCACTTCCATACTAATTTTGAGTTAGTCAAAAGTATAAAGGGCCAAGCCCAACCAGCTTCTGATACACACAAACACCATGGAGTTGTCCCATTACATTAAGTCCATATGAGGAATAAAGTAGACCGTGTAGCCAATGACTGCATTCGCAGCAAACCCCGACCTTGACCCTGACCTCCTTACATGATATTTTCTAGCACCATGGGACGTAGACATCAGTCCAGAGTTGACCTACAATCTAATGGGCCACAACCACCCTCCTAATATGCTTTATGATGTGCTCTACTATGCACAATTGCATTGAATTAAACGGGCATCGTGGTACATTGGGAGTTCTGAACTCTGCATTGATGTTGTTGGGTTTTGGGTTGAAAGCAGTAAGGACAATTTCATCAAATATAATTACAATTTAGGGCATGTTCCCCAAGGATGCATTGGTTTTTTGATAATCCTATTTTTACATTTATATCTGTGCTGTTTAGTAAGGAATTTTACAAATGAACTGTTGGCAAGGTACAACAGGCAGCCTGAAATCATTGTGGGAGATGGAAAATTCCTTTGACTGCCACCTTTTTTATTAAATTTTTTATTTTACAATTCTTAAGGGGAAATTGTATACACAATCACCAAATTTGACTATACAGCCATTCTTCAATTCGGGCCTTAGTCCCCTATTCCTCATTCTAATGGCGGGTGTTAAGCCGAATGGGCAGTGGTACCATTTTTGTGTAAGTCTTTGTTATGACCCGGCCGGGGTTTGAACCCACGACCTCCCATGCTCGAGGCAAACACCCCTACCACTCGGCCACTATTGGTAGCATCAAAAACCTTCCTTCACCATACTTCACATTGGTATTTCAGGTCTTATTGTTTATCCCACCTCTAATATAAGATCCCATAGGCTTAACATTGAGTTTCCGTATGCCACGCTGACTGGCATACAGAGTTTTATATGCCACTAGTGGCATACAGAATTGTTATCACATAATTTTCCAAAATCGAGGAGATGGGGTAGGATAAATTCAAAACCTGATTCATTTTAATCTTGACCACTGCATGCCACTCCTGGAGTTTCAGCTCCGGACTTCACTCGGCTTCGCCTCATGAAGTCACTTTGCCAAACTTCAGTCGTGGCATGCGGTGACCAAGACTAAAACTCATCCAGTTTTATGATAATTCCCTAATGCATATTATCATCTCTCTTTCATAAGACATCGATGAATGTATTAGCAACAGTTCCAACAACTGCTCCCAGGAGTGTATTAATGACCTTGGTGGGTACACGTGTGAGTGCTTCGATGGCTATCAGCTTAACGGACCCTATGATTGCCTCGGTAAGTGTGAAATTAAGTGTCGCTTAGTCTTTTGGGACATACAGCTGCAAAATTCTCCTCATGTGACTCTTAACCCTTTCCCTGCAGCACCCAGTTCCCCTGCTCAGCATTGCATTGCCTGCCCAAATGACCCTGCTACGGCAGGCACCTTTTTTTTTGAAAAAGCAATGTCATGTGATGTGTCATGTGATTTAAGTAATTTGCCTTGGTGACTGATCATATTTTGTTATACCAAATTAAAGGTCAATATGGCTCTTATACCTTGTTAAAACTTCTTTTAAATTAAACAATTACAATGTATCTTTTTATCTATTTAATTTTATAAATAAGTATCAATGTTGCCTCTAAGATGCCTGGAGGCATCATGCTGCTGTAGCCAGGGGAATGCCTGGAGGCATCATGCTGCTGTAGCCAGGGGAATGCCTGGAGGCATCATGCTGCTGTAGCCAGGGGAATGCCTGGAGGCATCATACTGCTGTTGCCAGGGGAATGCCTTGAGGCATCTTCCTGCAGTAGCCAGGTGAATGCCTTGAGGCATTTTCCTGCTGTTAAAGGGTTAATCAATGAATTTATAGTGCCAAGATATTGCCAAGTGTTATGTTCCAATTTTTCTATATGTGAAACATACATGCACTTTCCCTTGGCCTAATTAATCTTGCTGGCTCCACATAATACTTAGCGGGAGGTGCCCCTTGGTTAAGCGCATGATCCACCAAGAGTGAGTTAGGGCCAGACGATGACCATGTGGAGAAATTGTGGATGTCGGCCGCCCAAATTGTTCGTCGGCTCAGATCGGCATGGACAATCTGCTTGGTGGATCAGCAAATTGGCTGGAATCAGCCGGAATCGGCTCCAATCTTTAATTTCTCAAACATGCAATGTTTGATATTTCCTCCTTATCTGCCGTAATTTTCAAACCTAACTTGAAAAGGAGAACATTTTTTTATCAATTTGATGCTACTCATTCAAATGTTTTGCGAGCTTGCTCTGCTTTTCGGTAGTTTTTACAAACTTTTGTATTAGATAGGCTCTCACGGGTTTCTTTTAGAATCTTGCAAACCCTTTTAGGTATTCAACTTCTAGCTTGGACCCTAGGAAGTATCTTAGCCTCTAATAGGGAAACATAACAATTGTGAATTCCATTGTGCTGGTGCGACTCACTGCATGAGAACCACCGTTTTACATGTATACGCCAAATACCTACTTATATACTCCGGGGGCATCCATATGTAAAAAAATGATGTTGGTGCAGTGCGAGAACCACCATTTTACATATATACACCCGGCGTATATAGGTATGCTTTTGCGTATACAAGGTCGTCCTATTCCCCGTGTGTATACGCCTTATCTATTAGCGTATATAGGCCAGTCTCGTTTGTATCATGTATACGCCTAATTCCGTGAGCGACTATGCAATAATGCCGGTCTCTGCACATAGGTATCACCACTGTGTCATATCTCATTTACCATTATCCACGGGCGGGAGGCTCTGAAGAAGACTTGTGATACATCAGAGGGGGCGGCGGGCTTCACTGGGAGGGTAGGGATACCCCCATACACTGCACGAAAACCACCATTTTACATATGAATGCGCCCGGCCTATATAAGTATGACTTTTGCGTATATAAGGTCGTCCTATTCCCTGTGTATATACACCTCATCTGTAGGCGGATATAAGCGTCCAGTGAAGAGGGCTTCACTTAGAGCGGGCGGGAGGTGGCAGGGGTGGCGGGGGGAGGGTTTCATACTGAGAACACCTGTACTTCTACCAACACAAATGGGCGGGAGCCAGGGGGGAGAGGATATTTCCTCTCATATATGCCGGGTGTGAAATGCAGCTTTTTGTTGGTTTCCATAAGGTGTCTGAAAAGATTTGGTGACATAGGATCCCTGGACACTTGACAGTTGACATAAAGGGAGAGAAAAAGGGGATCCTTTTACCATACAAGAACCAATATAAAGCAGATAGACACACATATAAAATGAATACAGAGTAGGCAGTTCAGATCATTGTTGCATACTATCAAGAAACTCTTGTTTATATGGCAAGAGTTGTTTTTGTGCAATAATATTGGGGGGACGGCTTCCTACTGAGGACACCTGTACTTCTACCAACACAAAGGGGTGGGGGCAGAGGATAATTCCTCTCATATACGCCGGGTGTGAAATACAGCCAAGACGCGTCTGTCGTATATAAGGCCTGGGCGTATATATATGAAAAACAAGTCAATATTCAGCCAATACATGCACTTCCGTGATGGCGCATATATGAATAAAACGGTGGTTTTCGTGCAGTGCAGAAGCAATTCAAGAAACGATGTGAGACCCTACCCGGATCTCGTACCTACAACACCTGTGCGTTGACTCAACCTTACTAACGTATAGCGACCGCTAGGAACTGGATTTACTATGGGAAATCATAGTGGATTAGTTAAGCAGAACTGTCTTTAGAAACGTTTCGAAAGCAGTTCCGTTCTTATCTCACCCCCAACACGGACCTTACAGTCGATTTTAAGCAATAATATAATCATGTATTGAATTGTTCAAACAATAGCGTCGGAACTATTGTTGCTGCAGCTGCAGTTCAAACAATGGCGCCGGAACTATTTTCTTTTCCGTGACGTTCATTGGTCGCACCATACATAGATTCTCCGCCACTGCAATGGCAGAGAATTGAAACTCTACGTAGGTGAGCGTGGCATATTTTATTTCAACGTTAACTCAATGGCACAACCTGTACCAGGGGTGGGTTAGAGGACTGAACTTTTACAATATGCTTCTTATATTTCTTCTTACACAGATATTAACGAGTGTATGGATCTCAAGGATGATTGTTCTCTTATCTGCACAAATACAGAAGGATCCTTCAACTGCTCATGTTACCCTGGCTATACTCTCAATGCAGATAACAGAACTTGCACCCAGAGTAGGTATCAATAAGTAAGATGTGGCATATGTGCTTTCAACAACAAAAAAGTGTTTAAAAAAAAATATTCAAAAAAAAATCCAAAGTAGGTATCAAGTTTATTTGACCAAGTTGTAACCTGGATATGACTTAATATACATGTTTCAAATATAGGATATATTTTTTTGGATTTCATTTGACCAAATTATAATCTGGATATGACTTTATATACATGTTTCAAATATAGGATATATTTTTTTGGATTTCATCAAAATGCAGCTTTTTTTCTTTCATACTTACTTTTGTTTTCTTAAATGTGCATGTCATGTTAATTCTCCAAAAAAACGGTTCTTACATGAAATAAGATCTTCCACCGCATTTACTATTGCGTGAGATCTCAGGTGACATTCAAAACACATATTTAGTAGAAACCGAACGAGAGTTAGACTTGACAATGTTTATGCCATGACGGGAAGGTCGTGTATTTCTACACGAGGCGTAGCCGAGTGTAGTGAGGAGCAGACCTGACCAGAGTGGCATAGACATTGACCAAGTCGAACTCGAGTTCGGTTTCGTATTTATCCTCCCCCGTCTATGCTTTTGTATTACTAAAAGATAAATATTGAGTCAAGGACCAACGGAACTTTTTTCATAGTAGCTGACATCCTGTTCTCTGATTGGTCAATATTATTATTACTATAGTGGCATAAAAAACACTTTATGTCACGGCCTACCACATAAATTTCCCCTATGTTAAGTCTATGGCAGTTTCTTTTATTAGGGGTAGGATAAAAAGATATATTCCCTTACATTAATGACAATCTCATTCTGTCTTCCAGCCATGGACATCTGTGATGGCTTGGATTGTTCATTCGCCTGTGTCAACAATAGTTTAGGAGAAATAGGATGTGTCTGTAGTCGCGGCTACCAAACAGTCAACGTAACCAGTTGTGAAGGTGCTTATTTATAAGCCATGAGTATTTTTTATTATCCATCGTATACAAAGCCCCCATTGAAAATGTATGGGAACTCAGTAAACCACGACCCATTGTATAAAACCTGTCAGATACCATAACTGTGGTATACGGATTAAAACCTGTGGTATACGGCCTCAAAACCATGGTATACGGGGAAAATAGTCCCATTTGCTATAGAGCAAAGAAATAGTTCCTATTGTTTTACCCGTTAATATGGCAATTGCTGGGTTTAATTTATTTGAAATGATGGATAATAAATGCAACAAAGAATGATTTTGTGGACAGGCGGCTCTGTAAACCACTCGAGGTTGACCTCGTAATACTCTCACTAGCGCTCGTGTATTACTACGCGTCAACCTCTCGTGGGGGGTACGGCCGTCTGTCCACAAAACCATCGATTATTGTCAATGTATTGCATTGTTTCTTGTATTTCTATAAAGGCATATCGGACAATTTGGCTTGAAAATTAAAACCCATGTCCATTTCCTGAGAATTTAATAAGATGATCTTCAAGTGTTGTGGAACACATATCTAACTTAAAAATCGGGGGTCACCGTGCTAGTTTTTGATTTATAGATCAATATTTAGCAGTTATGGCCCGAAGGGACAATACAGATGTAGAGACGATATGGGACGCGTTGGTGGCGTTGGTGGCGTATTGATACGGCACAGCTTTCTAATGAGAAGTTTAATTTTGCAGATATTAATGAATGTTCTTCAAATTCATCTAATATGTGCGGCTCTCGAGCAAACTGTTCGAACACAGTTGGTGGTTACAACTGTATCTGTGAAGCAGGTTCCACCTTAAATCCAGATGGACGCACCTGTGCAGGTAAATTACTTTTTAGAGGGAAACTATGTTCCGGTGAGCAAAAGTTCAAAGTTATGAGGAAAGGCTTGGAAAAATGACTGCCCAAGGCATCAGCCACGGACAGTAATTTTTCCAGTCCTCACCGAGTAACTTTGACTTTTGCTTACCAGTACTTGGTTTCCCTATTCCTATATACCTTCAAATATGATAAAAAAGCTTAATTCTTTACCGGAAACACTTCCGAAGCAAATGGCCACAGCTATTGTTTCGTCCCGCTGCTGTATTGTATCACATGATCAGAGCGGTACGAAAACGTCAGAGCGGGACGAAAACATGAGAGCGGGACGAAAATGTCAACCTCGACACATAATTTACTTTTAATGCACCCCCCAGCAGCGGTATGTAACTCTAGTTAGTTCAATGATGGGCATATAGGAATACATATTATCATATACCTGTGGTAGTATATCCTACACATACAGCCTGCTCCTGCCCATGTCGTATGTACATGTATATCTGTACGACACCTAGGTGGCGTACGGGGTATGCATGTGGCAAATGGGGCATGTACGGCAGCGAAATAAAAAAAACTCGCCCAGAAGGAAAGTTAAAATATTTTAAGGTAAATAATGATAAAAAAACATGCATACTGTGTCCGTACGGCATAAAGTATGTCTATGTAAATGTCTACGTAAAAATCTACGTCAAAGCTAGCACGTATTTGTGTTTTCCGTTGATTAACGTAAATTTACCAATACGTGCTACAGACGTAAATAAACCTTAACATTTTCACATTTGTACTACGTAAAAAATAACATAATTTCTACCCAAAAATGACGTTAATTTACGTAGCTAGCACGTACTTGTGTTTACTGGGTAGCTTCTCTCTGGACACAGCATCAATAGGTTTCCTTTTAAAAGTACTCCTTTTGGAAATTATACTTGATATGATATGCGATGGTACTTGAATAATTTCTTGTATCTTTTTCACATGGATTTCTACAGTATGCACAGAGTGGCTGTGGGGACCAAACTGTGAAAATGTGTGTCGTTGTTTCAACTCGACCACGACCTGCCTGCCAGATACAGGTTGTCTGGAATGTGCACCTGGTATGACAGGTGGTAGTTGTGATATAAACATTGATGAATGTCTAACTTCACCCTGCGATGAAAACTCGAACTGCACAGACAACTTAGGATCATACGAGTGCCTCTGTCATCTTGGTTTTGTTCAAGTTTCCCAAACAAATTGTTCCAGTAAGTATTTCTTTTCTTTTTCTTTATTTTGCCAAAGCAAGGAGTCATCTGGAACCTGGGGGCAGTTTCACTAGTAGGGGGGTCAAAGCGAGAGGTAGGACTGCAACAGTGGTACCAACAGTGGCCCCAACAGTGTCAATCCCAAATTTGCGTTTCATCAGTGGTCTCGCTGATTAGGTGAGACCAACTCTCACTGTTGGCACAGCTCTCGCTACGCACACGCGTTTGACATTCGAATTTATTTGTCGACGGGCCGCGATGACGTGGAATTTCACCCCTTTCCATAGAAACTAAGCAATGAAATTTTTACCCGAGTACGGTATATATATATAACCTATAATCGTACCAAATATGAAGAAAATCGGCCAAGCCGTTCCCAAGTTATCGGCGTTTAAATGTTGTCATAGGAAATACTGCACTTCCTGCCGGCCTGCGGGGGAAGACAAAAAGAACAGCCGAAACCCCGCCGCACTACGGTGGGAGTGAAAAAGAACAGCGACCAACGCAAACACACGGAGGAAGTAAAAAATTCAAACGCAGATAACTTCGAAACCGCTTGGCAGATTTTCCTCATATTTGGGACGATTATAGGATATATGTATATCTTACTCATGTAAAACTTTCATTGCTTAATTCTCATGGGAAATGTGTGAAAATCTTCTATATATATAACCAACGAGAGGGTAGACCCTCTCGCTTACAGCAGCTTCACAGTGGCAGTAACAGCGAGAGCCACTTGACTGATGAAACGGTTTTTAAATTTTTTATTTTTATTTCAGTACTGTAGAAGGGTACATAACCGGACTCTGCTTAGCAGTTATTCTGGCCGGCTTTCGGCATCATTAAAGTACAATTTTTGATCGTAAACACGGATCGTCAAGTAGTAATTATTTACATAGATGAACGTGGGGTAATGATGAGATTATGTTATGAGGTTTACAATCAGGCCAACACCGTGCGATTTAGTGAAACCACTCGTATCAATCAATCAAAATCTTTTATACAATTTTTGTTTTAAATATCTTTTGTAACCGTACATTTTGTCATTTTGGACCTCTGTTGGAAGTTTGTTCCATTCTAACCTGCCGTCGTACAAGGGGCTTTTGCGGAAAAAGGATGTTTTAGGCCTGCTGAGTTTTACGTTTCTTTTACTTTGCGCTCTAGTTCTAGGTTCGTCAATCACCTCGACACCGCTAGCTATCTTTCTCATGAGCACCAGTTTCAGGTACATACGTCTGTCTGCCAGTGTCTGGACCGTACATAGTTCATGAAGTTTGTCCATAGAGTGTTCCCCTATTATCGTTCTTGTGCAGATTCTTAGTGCTCGGTTTTGGGCCTTTTGTAATTTGTTCAAGTTAGCTTGTGATGCACCGCCCAAGAAGTATCCACAGTAATCAAATATAGGACCAATTAGTGTCTTGTAAATCTTAATACTCGTCGTAATATCTATATATTTTCTTATCTTAGCTAGTTTAAACAAACCATAATTTACCCTTTTCGATGTACCCGCAATACAGCGTTCCCAATTCAGGCATTCATCCACGGATACTCCTAAGTACGAGTAAAAGCTACAATATGCCACTGTTGGTGCCGCTTGTGTCCCAAGTGCTGTTCACACTTGACTGCACCCTCTAATGAAACGCAAATTGCCGCTTTGCTGCCACTGTTGCCAACAGCGAGACTTATAGCTCCTAGTAAAACAGCCCCCTGTTTCACTAGTTTTGTGACATGTCTAGATGGCGTCTAAATGGTGTGTCCGGTTTCATAACAACTAGACGTTAGACTTTGTTTTGTCCGTTCTTGCTAGCACTGTTGGTGCCGCTTTTCATATCTGTCTAACACTTTTGTCACGAAACTAGTGAAACAGGTCTATGATGTGTAGAATTGTCTAATTCTTATGTTTGGGGTCTGTCTTTTCCTAAAGGCAGCTACTTGTGTTGTCACGAAACTAGACAACCCCAATGTCTGTATGGTGTCACAGACATGTCACAAAACTAGTGAAACAGGTGCCATGATGTGTAGATTTGTCTAATTCTTATGTTTGGGGTCTGTCTTTACCTAAGGGCAGCTACTTGTGTTGTCACGAAACTAGACACCCCCAATGTGTGTATGGTGTGACAGACATGTCACGAAACTAGTGAGACAGGTCCCTGCAATATGCAGGTACAAGACCATCTCTGTAACCATAGTACAAATGTCTGTTACAGAGAACAATTCCGACGTGATGTACATAACAATATATAATGCCCATATAGGGCGATGAAAACAATGTAATGAAAATGGATGGTGAGAAATTTACTACTATAATGTTCTATACCTGATATGCCTACACCAGGTGTCTTGATATATACATCTCATTTATCTCACCTCTGGTACAAGTTTAGCCATAGGAATAACTTTGGAAAACAATACTAAACAATCACTCCCGTAAAGTGACAATATTATGGCACAGCTTTGGCGTAGTGAATTTGAGATGACGTCATATGGATTTGCTAAGTATATTCTAATTATTGTGAAATTGTGATGCTATTTAATGTCATAGAAAGGGGTGAGATAAATCCAGAACGGCACTCGAATCATCAAATACACAATACTCCACTCGTTTTGATGGGCCATGATCATCACTCTGCTTCGACTCAATGATGATTGGCGCCCATCCAAACTCGTGGAGTATTGTCTATTCATACAATTCTTGACGTAGGTCGATATAGATACTCTATAGCAGAAAGTCTGGTAGACTATAGCAAGTTTCATTTCTAGAGAATAAAAAGTGAATCAAATGACAGGTATAGTAATTATTCAACAGAACCCACTGGTTGCGCTGGTGGCAGTACAATTTTAGGGTGACTTTTCTGTTGACTTGTGAGGGATATTGCCTAGACTATCTTAAGGCCTGTTTTCACCTGCTGACTTTTGCCATATTTTGGCACATTTGGATAAAACTGCCAGCCACCAGCAGTTTATTTAATTCAATAATTTTCGTCGGAAGTTGGCAAGTGGAAGCGGTGGGTTCCTGATTTCATTTTTGATACTTGGCAGTTCTTAGCATCACTTCCCAGAAACCTGTTGCCAACACATGATGAAACTTGTAGTTTCCTTATATCTAATTTTGGCATATACATGGCACTTTGGATGTAGATATACTAAACATATTGGTGGTCGTATTTTCATCACTTTTTTATTATTTGTCATATGTAAGCCCAAAGCAAATCCAATCTTAGTTCAGCAGTTCTGATTATAAAGTCTTTCTAAAACCAGATTGGGTATGATTTGAATAATTGCATTTGATGAAACTATCATTCCTTTTATCTTTATACATTTTTATTTTTCAAAACACCAGTGTGTTGTGTACTTCACTCTAGCCTTGTTTATATGGCACAAGCTGTCATTGGATTGTATAGGGAGATTGGCATGGGTAAAAGATTGCAATGTCGCGTTTGCTGTACGAGGCAAAGCCGGGTGCAGTAATACGCAACATTGCCGGAGTGCGATAAACGACACGACTTACTCAAGTTTGGTTTAGAATTTATCCTACCCTGTCTAAATTACTTCAGAGAATTAACTCACTGATAATCAGTGATAATCATTGGTCGCTTTTCAAATGACATCATTTGACAACTGTATCCCACTAGAGCAATAAATTTCATTTTCCTGCACCGTAGACCAAATACAGTCCGCTTATGTTAAGCCTATGGAGTTTTTTATTAGTGGTAGGATAAATGTCCATAGCTTAACATTGGGAACTTGTTTTCTCTACCCCTACAAGTATTGCAGTCTTTATTATCCATCGTATACAAAGTCCCCATTGAAAATGTATGGGGACTCAGTAAACCACTACCCATTGTATAAAAACTGTCAGATACCATAACTGTGGTATACGGATTCAAACCTGTGGTATACTGCCCCAAAACCATGGTGTTCGGGAAAAATAGTCCCTTTTGCTTTACAGCAAAGAAATAGTTCCTCATGTTATACCCATTAATATGGCAATTGCTGGGTTTAATTTGTTTGAAAAGATGGATAATAAATGCAACAAACAATGATTTTGTGGACAGGCAGCTCTGTAAACCACTCACAGTTGACCTCGTAATACACTCGCTAGCGCTTGTGTATTACTACGCGTCAACCTCTCATGCATTACGGCCACCTGTCCACAAAACCATCGATTATTGTCTATGTTCTCCATGGTTTATATCCTGTGTGTTGTCCATTCTTTTAGTGTGTACAGGGGTGAGATAAATACAGAAAGCAACTTGTTTTGTTCAAAAAGTCATTCTCTGACTCGTTTGAATGCTATGTGATATTCACTCGGCTGTCGCCTTGTTCATATCACTCTGCATCAAACTCGTTGAGAACGCTGACTTTGACCAAAACTTGTTGGTTTCTTCTTTAGTCAAATGATTGTTCCAGCTGGACAGGATATTCCTAAGAGGATAGGAGGTAGACTGGCTTGCTATATTAAAAAGAATATAGCCATACATGCTACATTAGCATGACCAATATCTAGTCCTATCCGTGTGCAAACCCCAGAGTAAACCACTTCCGATCATAACTATCTATTTCCTCCATAATTTGGTCAGAGTTTCCTTCAAGATTATTAAATAAAAGATACAATACTTTAACATGCATTTCTTGAAAACAAGTGCCAACCCCTCAAGTATGCACCTCATACAAAATGGAACTTCCTGATAGTAATTCTTTTTGTGCCCTTTTTGAAAATTTATCTATAATAAAAAAATAAGAGAAGATATTCTATAAATGAATTTATCTTAGCCTGGTATAAATGTCCATAGGCTTAACATTAGGAACTCGTTCTCAACAGGCTTATACAAATACGGTAACTCACTCTCAACGGGTGATAAACAGATAGGTATTTCCAGGCTAAGATAAACTCAGAAACATATTCGTACTTGGTCTGAGTCCCTGTTCACCATCTCGTTTGGAGTTCTTCAGAACATTCACTTGGCTATCGCCTCGTTCATATTACTGCGAACTACAAACTCGATGGCAAGCAAGGTCACAGACACTCATCAGTTTCTATCTTAGTATGTCAAATCCTATCCCTTTTCTCACAGATTTTGATGATTGTGCGAGTCTTCCTTGCCAAAATAATGGAGAATGCTTGGACCAAATCAACTCCTACAAATGTAACTGTAGTGCTGGTTACACTGGAGAGCATTGCAGCATGGGTATGTTTTCAATGTATGAAGTAGAATTTGATGAGGCCTATCTCTAGTATACTGAGAATTGAAGTGACTTTCTCTGTCAGGATCAGCTGCCTTGTGAAATTCCTGTATGGATACACCATTCTGTTATTGGTTCTTGAAAAATTATTCAGGCTAGACCAGAGAAATCTTATGACATATGTCCCAATATATTTCAATGGAGTGTTGCTCTTTTTAACCCATTGCTTTACTATTACATAGATGAATGTATCTTTAACAAGGAGCCTTCCATTGTTTATGTTTGCATTTTCTGCTTCATATAGCAGTGTTTGATTCTCTAGTGTGTTTAATTGTATGATGATTTATGCTAATCCTCATCCAAAGTAGTGTTTGTCTGTTTCGAAATTTTTTTTTTTATCAAAAGCATCAATCTTTGATAAATCAAAGTATCTTCACTCTCATTGCCTATTTCCTTTACTCATGTTTGTTCTTTGTATTAAGGAAAATATAGCAGTGTTACCTTCATTTCCTTTGTTTGTGCCTACATTTGTCATTTTAAAACCTTTCATTACAAATTCACAATCTCTGAGTTTAGGCTACTCAAAAAAACAAACTTGTTTCTCATCACCATGCGCATCAGAAAAAACGATTTTAGAAGATTTTTTTAATATTTAAAAAAAAAAAAGATGAACCTTGATAGAAATTATGAAAGTTATGTGTATTTAGTATAAAATTAAAGCTCCTGATGTCAGGGATGCATTGAATATATAGCCAGTAAAAATCTGGAAACCCTGCGTAAGCAGACACCCCACGTAACAGCCACTTTGGCCCGGATTGGAGGGTGTCCGCTTATGCAGGGTTTTACTGTTTGTCTGCCATCTTTGATATAGCAAAAAAAAAAAAAAAAAAAAAGCGCCCTCGTCATATTTTTCATGGCTTGGTGATGAGAAACAGGTTTGGTTATTTTTAGTGGCCTTATATCCTTTTGTTGTTGTTGTTGTTGTTTATATCCTTGTAGTAGTTACTGCTGTATTTCTATGAGCATATAGTCATCTTTCATTGTTTGTGACAAAAATAGCATTGCCTCTTTATCATTCAGCGATTACTTTTGTACTCTATTCTAGTTAGATTTTAAGTGACAATTTCTGATACTTCATTTAGGGGTTAGTTATCACCATGAAAATATTCACAGGCATTTTTAAATATGGTGGAAAAGAATCAATTTTCTCAACACTTGTGACATAGGCCTGCACTACAGAGGTGGTCCGGTGTCAGGCATGCTGCATTTAAAGACATGCACCTGCAAAGAGGTCTGGAAAGGAAAGGGTTAAAAACCATTAAAATCAACAGTATTCCACAACATCCTTAATTTCCATAGCCCAACCAGTCTATGCATTCACGAGTGTTTGAAAGTAGAAATGAATTGTTCATTTCCAGAGAATAAAAGGCAAATCACCTGAGGGAGTATGATTATTATATCTGTTATATCCAATGTAATTCTATACCCACACATGGGTATTTTGACATTTTGTATCGGTGCCATATCGGGAGGTCTATGATTCTATCGTAGTAGGTGGACGCCGGGCCTAAGAATGCAAAAAGACCTGTGGGGCCTGTGTCATCACTCTTTTAGCATTATGCATGTGTACAGCTATATACCTCTGCCAGAAGGATCAGATTTTTAAAGACAATAACATAGTGCAGTACACCAGGATCACAGTAAACACTTTGTAAAGTTCTGGTCTCTAATCCTTATCTTGACCAATTATATTGGTTTCTATGTGAAGAGAATAATCATCTAAATTGCTCATATTTGTTAGGTTGATTTTCCCATATATCAATATCATGCCTATATTCTCACTTCTTGCACTGTACTAATATATATTTCTATATAATAGAATGGTATGAAATATGTATATATATTAGTACAATCTGGGTTTTTTTTTTTCGACATCTATGGTTATAACAGTTATGCTTGTCTCTGATCTCTCAGTATCGCTGAACCTATTTTTCGAGTATACTAACAAAAGCTTCCTATAAACCATCATTCACCCTTTACATATAAATCCAGGAATCTCCACAATCTTTTAAATTTTTTAGCAATTTCTATAAAGGGAATATTGTGTAACACAATAACCAGATTTGGCTATACAGCCGTTCCTCCACTCAGGCCCTAGCCCCCTACTCCTCATTCTGATGACGGGTGTTAAGCCGAATGGGCAGTGGGTACCATTTTTGCGTAAGTCTTTGGGATGACCCGACCGGGGTTTGAACCCACAACCTCCCATGCTCAAGGTGAACACCCCCACCAGTGTGGGACCTGCTAAAATCTATGTCTCGGGACCTGGAGGTGGTGAAAACCAGTGTTAAATCGGTTAAGGAGGATCTAACGATACACAAGAAGACATCCGAGGACTCACTACAGCAAATTAAAGCAGAGATCAAGACACTGTCGGAGAAGTCTGACAGCGTAAAGGAAAAGGTAAACAACATAGCTGTCACAGTGAGTGCGCACGAGGAGCGGTTGACAGAACACGATGTTCGCATAGAAGCGGTTGAAAAGCGACAGAAAGCACAAGACGAGGATAGACGAAAGCTGAACATGATTATCGAGGGATTACCTGAGTCTGACAGTGGCTTAAAAGAAGATATCAACAATTTGCTGGAAGCTATTGGTGTTAGCTTTGACGCAGGGGATCTTGACACATATTTCAGGCTGGGGTCAAAGGTCAGTGACTGGGATGTAAACAAGAGGCCAGGTGCGGTACTGCTACGTCTCAAGTATTCTTCCCAAGAGGCAGCAATCTACGGTAAGGTGAAAAACTTAAAAGGTAATAGGACATACCAGTTTACGCATATAAACGATGACTTACCACCGGAGGAGGCGAGGCTGCGCCGTGACATGCATGCAATCGTAGCCAAGGCAAGGGAAATGAAACATAACGTCAAACTAAGAGGTAGCTGGCTGTCAGTGAACGACAAGCGATATAACCCAGACCAACTGCACTTGCTCCTGACTGAACTGCAACCGGAGAACGTTAAGCTTTGTAAAGTGGCAGAAGGCTTTGCCTTTCAAGGCCACCATGTGGTACTTTCCAATATGTTCGTGTGTAATGTGACAACAGAGCTCGGTACGTTCAGGACATCGGAGGCCGCTTATGTTGCTGAACATGCAAAATATGTAAACAAGAAGGATCTCATTCAGCAACTCATGAGGTGTCTTGATGGCTATGAGGCTAAAAAGCTGGGAAAACAACTGACACAAACAGACGAATGGAATGACGAAAAGAACAAGGCCATGTATAAAGTGTTGAAAGCAAAGTATGAACAAAATCCTTCATTAATGGAGAAACTAACTGACTGTAAAGGTGAGTTGTTTGAAGCAACAAATGACTTACACTTTGGCTGTGGCCTCACACTTCAAAAGAAGAAAGAGATCTCGATGGCGAACATCAAAGGATAGAACTTTCTAGGGAAACTGTTAGCAATGATACGGGATGGGGAGAACTATCAGGACTAGGAGATGTATTTCTGCTGAGTAAATCCCCCGTACAGGGTTAAACAGGATATCTAGTAGAAGAGTATTGACCTGTAAAAGAGTTTGTAGCCTGCCTGTATATACAGGGACAAAAGTACAATGCACTAAGGTTTTATAAGAGGAGGAGTTCCATGTAGACTTGCGCAACTTTTTTGTTTTCTTGTGATGTTATTGTTTTGCTTTGTAGTGCTCTACGGCCAGAGGTGCCGAGGTAGAGTGCCTAGCATTTACTTTGTATTATATAATATAAGATGTGTGGTTTGTTGCATTGAATCTGATGTTGCATTGTTAAGAAATGTTATAATGAAAGTATTGCCAGTGACTGTGGGGGGGGGGGGGGGGTGGCATGGACATGTGAGTGCTCTGCGCTAATTATGATAAGTCATGAATTCGGATAGCAAGGGACTAAAAATAGTCCACTACAATGTGTGTAGTTTGTGGGCCAAGTTGGACTCGGTCCATGAAATGCTTGTGGATTCGGACATTGATATCCTTTGTATCACGGAAACGTGGTTCACTGACAATATGCCGACTTTTTTGGTTGATTTGCCAGGATACGTTTTTTATAGGGGAGATAGAAACTGGTCGGAAGAAAATTCAGACAAAATCAAAACAGAGGGAGGAGTAGGGGTATATATACGAGAATCCTTGGGTATAGAGACCTCGGATTATAACACATACAACAAGAGTATGAAAAATTGTGAAAACATGTGGATAAAAATTAAGCTTAAATATACAAGGCCAATTATGGTTAATGTGGTTTATAGACCAAGAGGGGGTTGTGTTAAGTCCTTTTGCCAAGACCTAGCAAATGACATTTTTGAGATTGTAGCAGAAAAGGAAGTGGATGTGTTCATTATAGGAGATCTAAACATAGATTATCTGGATCATAATGACAAAGATAGAAAAGAACTACAGTTATTAGAAAGTTTAACTGGTTTACGACAATTGATCAAAGTACCAACAAGGTATGGTGACAAGAATAGCTGTCTGGATGTAATTCTTACGAATTCAGAGAACGTTAAAGAATCAGGTACTATGGAGAGACAACTAAGTGATCATCAAGGAATTTATTTGATAAGAAGGAAAGTGTCTGTTAAAAAAGAAAAGATCAACTTTAAAGGGCGCTCTGCAAGAGGTTACAGCCATGATATTTTTGCTAGAAGTCTGCTTGACCATAATTGGACTGAATTCTTTAAAGAAACAGATCCAAATGTATTGTGGGAGTTGTTATATAATCATATCGTTACAAAACTAGATAAGATAAGCCCATTAAAAGTGTACAGTGTATTTAAAGCAAGAGACCCCTGGATTAGTAATGAGATTTTGGAACAGATCAAGGATAAGGATAAGTTAATGCAAACAGCGAAACTGACTAGAGATAAGAATGATCTTGATGTAGCCAGAAAGGAGAGAAACAGAATGACGAAAATCATCAGAGAACAGAGAAGTAAGCATATTCGTGAGTTGCTAGATGATAATAAGCAAGATACCAAGAAGTTTTGGAGAATCATGTCTGAGTTCACTAAAAGTAATTCTAAAATAAATGAAGAGATAAAATTGAAACGAGAAAATGAGGCCGAGTTTATTAAGAAAGAGGATACAGCTGAGTTCATAACCAATATTTTACGAATGTTGGCCCCAACTTGGCAAAGAATTTCAATAAAATTTGGGAGTTTGAGGGAACTGCTATTGAAGCGAGATTAGCGAATTTTATAGTATCAAGGGAAGAGGTGGAGAAACTGGTATGGGATGTGGATATAAACAAGTCATCTGCCATTGATGGATTACCGAGTCGTTATTTGAAAGATGCATTATTGATTCTGATGGATCAGTTCGTGTATGTTCTAAATTGCTCGATTTTGGAGGGGATTGTTCCTGGGATGTGGAAACAAGCAATTATTGTACCATTAAAAAAAGAGGGTGAAAGTACAGATGTGGCCAACTTGAGACCCATGTCATTGCTGCCCCTGCCAGGGAAAGTTTTGGAGAAGATTGTCAATGGTCAGCTGGTTAACTATCTGAATGATAACGATGTCTTAACGGAGCTACAGAATGGTTTTCGTAAGGGACGGTCTACAATTAAAACAGTTTCAATCCTAACAAATGACATTTTTAATGCAATCAATAGTAATAAATTAGTAGTTAGTATATTCATAGATTTCAAAAAAGCTTTTGATACGATTAATCACAATATTTATTAAATAAATTAGAATTTTTAGGTATTACCGGTAAAGCATATTTTTGGATGAAAAATTATTTGATGGGAAGAACTCAATGTACTGTAGCAAATGGTGTTTTATCAGACCCTGGTTATATAACTTGTGGTGTCCCTCAGGGGTCGGTCCTTGGACCGACGCTTTTTCTATTATATATACTAATGACTTGGTTAATAGGATAAATCACTCAAACTGCCTGTTGTACGCGGACGATACCATTCTGTATGCTGAGGGTTATTCTGTTGAAGCTGCCACTGACATTCTCCAGAGGGACCTGGATAATTTGTCAGGATGGTGCGATAAAAATGTTCTTACGATTAACACTAGGAAGACTAAGATTGTGGTATTTGGTTCAACAAGAAAATGTTCTAATGGCAAAAACAATGTTTGTCAACTTCGTCTTAAAAATGAATTACTACAAATTGCTCCATCCTACAAATATCTAGGGGTAGTTCTGGACAGATGTTTGACCTTTAAAATGCATATTAATCATATAAGTTGGCGACTGGACGGCTTGCTAATAATAATAATATAACAACAACATACAGGAAATTGGTTTGGCGGAAATTATCACAGTCAACGCACTTTATTCAATAAACATTAAAACTAAAACTTTCACAGAGAAAGCGTGCTCCCAGCTTAACAACACAGGCGCGACTGGCGTGACTGTTATGGAAGCGTGACGTATTAGCACGCGGAGTGTTGCCGGGCTACAAATCGTTGGTAGTAACCCCCCTGGTTACCCGGTTGGCGACCACGCCTCTGCCGCAATTATATAGTGTATACGGCTATACCTGGATATAATTAAGACTGTGTCTCATAAAGTTTTTTTGTTGAGTAAAATTAGGAGATATGTCACTGAGGGGGCAATAATACAGATGTTTAAATCAATGGTGTTACCATACATTGATTATGGGGATATTCTATTTACAAATTCTTACAAATATGGCTTGTCTAGACTGCAGACTCTTCAGAATCAGTGTCTGAAAATTGCACTAAGAGCTCATCCCCGCACTAGTACTGTAATAATTCATAGAAGTGTGCAATTGCCTTTGTTAAAAGATCGAAGAGAACATCATGTACTGGTATATATGTATAGCTTATTACAACAACATGACCTGTTACAGAGAAATGTACGATCCACGAGACTGCATCAGGCTCCTGTCTTCAGAACAATATTACCGAAATCGGAAAGTTATAAGAGAAATCTTCGCTACTATGGCGCAATGCTTTGGAATGACTTATCGCCACAACTTAGAAATATTGACTCGCTGGGTTCCTTCAAAACTGCCTTGAAAATTATTCTCAGACAATCTATACCATGATAAGTGATCGGATGTAGAGATGAGTTGCCATGTTACCTACCTAAGTCTGTATGCTGTGTGGACAAGATGTAACCTTAGATCAATGCACTTTATTATACTGCCGTATGTACATATGTTAAGCTGTGTTACAGCATATGATTTGTATCATGGGTTTGTGACCAAGCTAACTTTGAGCTGGCTATACACAAAAACCAGTCTGTAGTGACTGATGTATCTGTCAGGATAAATAAATGGATTGAAAAAAAAAATGAAAAAAAGTTAGCCACTAAGCAAATCAGCTGATAATAGTTGACTACACTAAGAGAAATCCTACCGGCCTCCCACAACTTCATTCTTCATGTTTGTCTTTATGGATATACATAAACGAAGGAATTTTATCATACCTTTTAAAACATAATTATCATATGTATACTTGAAATTGCAATTGCTAAATGAGTACAACTAGAACTCATAAAACTCTGCTTGAGTGATATGGTCATCAAATTTACTCTATTCTTCAAAACAGATATAGATGATTGTGCCACCTCACCATGCCAGAACGGTTCTACATGTACAGACCTTGTGATGGGATATAATTGCACCTGTGCACCAGGCTATACTGGAGTGAATTGCGAAACTGGTGAGTTCTGAACGTTCCTTTATGGCTGAACTTTTGAATTGACTACATACTTTGTTTACTCTTTTATCACACAATGCTAACTTGACTAGAAATCCTTTCAATGGATATATGATTGTAAAAATGAAAGATTCATAAATGAAGTATTCAGCAATGTCATCTTAGTTATAGACATAAAAAAACTAGGTCCCAA
Organism: Alentia gelatinosa; assembly: GCA_950022655.1. NCBI lineage: Eukaryota > Metazoa > Annelida > Polychaeta > Phyllodocida > Polynoidae > Alentia > Alentia gelatinosa. Next base: position 58,406,391 of record OX465588.1, read on the forward strand.
TGATGGTATAATGCCACTGGAAATATGTGATAAATGATCCAGGTGCAGTAGGAGTATCACACGTTATTCTGTCACTCTTACAACACTGACAATGATCTGATGTACATTTATTAAGTTATTCTAGAATTGGAGAGATTCTTGACTTCACATTAAGGTTGGAAATGCCAAAATGGGTTAGAGTATCAGGTATTATCTCACCTGTGTATTTTTGTCCATAGGCTTAACATAAGGAACTTATACTCCACGGCTGTGAAGTTTCAATGGCTAATTGGGTGATTCATTTTATCAGTAAATAATGTCATACGGGGTAAGATAAAATCAGAACACACTCGATGAAAATAACTTTTTAGAGCAGGGTAATTCACCCAGCTTTGCTCTGTGAATTACTCTGCGAATTACTCTGCAGTCAAAGGAGGTGGAGTACGGACCAAGCTATTTTCATCTTGTGGGTTTCCTTTTGGTTATCTCACCCCAGTATTTTTGTCCATAGGCTTAACATTAGGAACTCATACTTGGCAGCTGTGAAGTTTGTGTACAAAATACTCAATGGCTAATTGGGTGATCCATTTTATCAGTAAATAATGTGATACATGGGTGAGATAAAATCAGAAACCCACTTGATGAAAATAACTTGGTCTGCACCACACCTCCTTTGACTGCAGAGTATTTCATGAAACTTCGCCTCATGTATTACTCTGCAGTCAAACTCTGTGGAGTACAGACCAAGCTATTTTCATGTCATGGGTTTCCTTCCAACAATATGACCCTTTACATATAAATCCATGGTATGGTATGACCCTACCGGGGTTTGAACCCCCAACCTCTCGTGCTCAAGGTGAACACCCCCACCACTTAACCACTGAGCTAACTAGCCGATAATAGTTGACTACACTAAGAGAAATCCCACTGGCCTCCCACAACTTCATTCTTCATGTTTGTCTTTATGGATATACATAAACGAAGGAATTTTATCATACCTTTTAAAACATAATTATCATATGTATACTTGAAATTGCAATTGCTAAATGAGTACAACTAGAACTCATAAAACTCTGCTTGAGTGATATGGTCATCAAATTTACTCTATTCTTCAAAACAGATATAGATGATTGTGCCACCTCACCATGCCAGAACGGTTCTACATGTACAGACCTCGGGGTGGGATATAATTGCACCTGTGCACCAGGCTATACCGGAGTGAATTGCGAAACTGGTGAGTTCTGAACGTTCCTTTATGGCTGAACTTTTGAATTGACTACATACTTAGTTTACTCTTTTATCACACAATGCTAACTTGACTAGAAATCCTTTCAATGGATATATGATTGAAAAAATGAAAGATTCATAAATGAAGTATTCAGCAATGTCATATTAGTTATAGACATAAAAAAACTAGGTCCCAATGATAGTATAATGCCACTGGAAATATGTGATAAATGATCTAGGTGCAGTAGGAGTATCACACGTTATTCTGTCACTCTTACAACACTGACAACGATCTGATGTACATTTATTAAGTTATTCTAGAATTGGAGAGATTCTAGACTTCACATTAAGGTTGGAAATGCCAAAATGGGTTAGAGTATCAGGTATTATCTCACCTGTGTATTTTTGTCCATAGGCTTAACATAAGGAACTTATACTCCACGGCTGTAAAGTTTCAATGGCTAATTGGGTGATTCATTTTATCAGTAAATAATGTCATATGGGGTAAGATAAAATCAGAACACACTCTATGAAAATGAGTTTTTAGAGCAGGGTAATTCACTCAGCTTTGCTCTGTGAATTACTCTGCGAATTACTCTGCAGTCAAAGGAGGTGGAGTACGGACCAAGCTATTTTCATCTTGTGGGTTTCCTTTTGGTTATCTCACCCCAGTATTTTTGTCCATAGGCTTAACATTAGGAACTCATACTTGGCGGCTGTGAAGTTTGTGTACAAAATACTCAATGGCTAATTGGGTGATCCATTTTATCAGTAAATAATGTGATACATGGGTGAGATAAAATCAGAAACCCACTTGATGAAAATAACTTGGTCTGCACCACACCTCCTTTGACTGCAGAGTATTTCATGAAACTTCGCTTCATGTATTACTCTGCAGTCAAACTCTGTGGAGTACAGACCAAGCTATTTTCATGTCATGGGTTTCCTTCCAACAATATGACCCTTTACATATAAATCCATGGTATGGTATGACCCTACCGGGGTTTGAACCCCCAACCTCTCGTGCTCAAGGTGAACACCCCCACCACTTAACCACTGAGCTAACTAGCCGATAATAGTTGACTACACTAAGAGAAATCCCACTGGCCTCCCACAACTTCATTCTTCATGTTTGTCTTTATGGATATACATAAACGAAGGAATTTTATCATACCTTTTAAAACATAATTATCATATGTATACTTGAAATTGCAATTGCTAAATGAGTACAACTAGAACTCATAAAACTCTGCTTGAGTGATATGGTCATCAAATTTACTCTATTCTTCAAAACAGATATAGATGATTGCGCCACCTCACCATGCCAGAACGGTTCTTCATGTACAGACCTTGTGATGGGATATAATTGCACCTGTGCACCAGGCTATACTGGAGTGAATTGCGAAACTGGTGAGTTCTGAACGTTCCTTTATGGCTGAACTTTTGAATTGACTACATACTTTGTTTACTCTTTTATCACACAATGCTAACTTGACTAGAAATCCTTTCAATGGATATATGATTGTAAAAATGAAAGATTCATAAATGAAGTATTCAGCAATGTCATCTTAGTTATAGACATAAAAAAACTAGGTCCCAATGATAGTATAATGCCACTGGAAATATGTGATAAATGATCCAGGTGCAGTAGGAGTATCACACGTTATTCTGTCACTCTTACAACACTGACAACGATCTGATGTACATTTATTAAGTTATTCTAGAATTGGAGAGATTCTAGACTTCACATTAAGGTTGGAAATGCCAAAATGGGTTAGAGTATCAGGTATTATCTCACCTGTGTATTTTTGTCCATAGGCTTAACATAAGGAACTTATACTCCACGGCTGTGAAGTTTCAATGGCTAATTGGGCGATTCATTTTATCAGTAAATAATGTCATACGGGGTAAGATAAAATCAGAACCCACTCGATGAAAATAACTTTTTAGAGCAGGGTAATTCACTCAGCTTTGCTCTGTGAATTACTCTGCAGTCAAAGGAGGTGGAGTACGGACCAAGCTATTTTCATCTTGTGGGTTTCCTTTTTGTTATCTCACCCCAGTATTTTTGTCCATAGGCTTACCATTAGGAACTCATACTCGGCGGCTGTGAAGTTTGTGTACAAAATACTCAATGGCTAATTGGGTGATCCATTTTATCAGTAAATAATGTGATACATGGGTGAGATAAAATCAGAAACCCAGTTGATGAAAATAACTTGGTCTGCACTCCACCTCCTTTGACCGCAGAGTAATTCACGAAGCTTTGCTTCGTGAATTACTCTGGAGTCAAACTCGGTTGAGTACGGACCAAGCTATTTTCCTCTCATTGGTTTCCTTCTAACAATATGACCCTTTACATATAAATCCATGGTATGGTATGACCCGACCAGGGTTTGAACCTGCAACCTTCTGTGCTCAAGATGAACAACCCCACCACTTAGCCACTGAGCTCATAAGCCGATAATAGTTGACTACACTAAGAGGAATCCTACCGGCCTCCCACACCTTCATTCTTTATGTTTGTCTTTGTGAATATACATAAACAAAGGAATTTTATCATACCTTTTAAAATATAATTACCATCTGTATACTTGAAATTGCAATTGTTAAATGAGTACAACTAGAACTCATAAAACTCTGCTTGAGTGATATGGTTATCAAATTTACTCTAAATATTTGTTATGCCTGAATGCAAGTTACACTGTGGGAAATCATCTGTACTGATATATTTATTGTCTGACTGATCCCATTCGTCAAAACAGATATAGATGATTGTGCCACCTCACCATGCCAGAACGGTTCTACATGCACAGACCTCGGGGTGGGATATAATTGCACCTGTGCACCAGGCTATACCGGAATAAATTGCGAAACTGGTGAGTTCTGAACGTTCCTTTATGGCTGAACTTTTGAATTGACTACATATTTTGTTTACTCTCTTATCACACAATGCTAACTTGACCAGAAATCCTTTCAAGGGATATATGATTGTAAAAATGAGAGATTCATGAATGAAAAATTCAGCAATGTCATCTTAGTTAAAGACATCAAGAAAAATAGATCCCAATGATAGTATAATGCCACTCTAAATATGAGATAAATGATCCAGGTGCAGTAGGAACATCGCATGTTATTCTGTCACTCTTACAACACTGACAAGGATCAGATGTACATTTATTAAGTTATTCTAGAATTGGAGAGATTCTAGACTTCACATTAAGGTTGGAAATGCCAAAATGGGTTAGAGTATCAGGTATTATCTCACCTGTGTGTTTTTGTCCTTAGGCTTAACATTAGGAACTCATACTCCATGGCTGTGAAGTTTGTGTACCCAATAGTGTACCTGAGTAATTCACTAAGATTTGCTTTGTGAATAACTGTGCAGTAAAACTCTGTGCACTGCACGAAACTTACCGCTTCATATCTGAATGCACCCGGCGTATATCGGTATGCTTTTGCGTCTACATGGTCGTCCTATTCCCCATATGTATACGCCACATCTGTAGGTGCCTGATTCATGTATACACCTGATTCATGTATACGCCTGATTCTAATGTATATACGCCACAATCAAATAGTTCCATTCTCTGCCACTTGGGGACACTACTGGTAGCATATTTCATTTGCCATTAACCATCCAAGTCTGTATTATATGAAAATTGCAATCTTATATTACCAATAAATTTTATAAAAACCTAATTGAGTATAAATTGATTAATTACACATAGTAAACCCTGCATTGTGTTGTTTTTTATTGTTTTTCTAATAGATCTTACTTTCAAACACCTTTTGAATGTGTGGACAGTCAGGCTTACTATATAATGACCCCTTGTCGGACTTGAGGTTGAATCCTGAAATCATCTTACACAAGCGGGCCCCCCACACCCGAGCTTACCCCCCCGCCTCCCCGCACCGTCGAGCTGCCGATGACGCTTTGAAGCGGCAGCCGAGCGGCCGCTATCGGTCTACACACTGCAGGGAGATGGGGGTCATGTACTAGGGCTTCACTGTGGGTAGAGTGAGTGTAGGGAGTGATGGGGTGTCAGATGGTGGCAGGGGGTGGTGTTGGCAGGTCCCGGGTGGCGGGTCAGTGTTGGTGCATACTCTTCCAACACCCATAGGACAGGGTGGGCGGCGGTTCACATTTCTTTTTTTTGGTATCATGTCTACGCCTGGTGTATATATATCGCGCATAGCATGTTTTATCTTGGATACGCCAGGTGTGAAATACAGCCAAGTCGCTCACGTATACATAAAAAAACTGTCTCTTAGACGCCTCATACGCAGGTGCAGATTAGAGGTGTATATGAATGAAAACAAGTCTATATTCAGCCAATATCTGCGATGCCGCGATGGCGCATATATGAATAAAGCGGTAAGTTTTGTGCGGTGGTGGAGTAGGGACCAAGCTATTTTCCTCTCATGGGCTTCCTTCTAACAATATGACCCTTTACATATAAATCCATGGTATGGTATGACCCTACCGGGGTTTGAACCCGCAACCTCCCGTGCTCAAGGCGAACACCCCCACCACTTAACCACTGAGCTAACTAGCCGATAATAGTTGACTAAACTAAGAGGAATCCTACCGGCCTCCCACAACTTCATTCTTCATGTTTGTCTTTGTGAATATACATAAACAAAGGAATTTTATCATACCTTTTAAAATATAATTACCATATATATACTTGAAATTGGAATTGCTAAATGAGTACAACAAGAACTCATAAAACTCTGCTTGAGTGATATGGTTTTTAAAAAAAAAAAATTTTTTTTTTTTTAACACTTTTATTGGGTCCTGTTATCGTACACATAACTTCCAGACTCGGCTGGGCCGTTCTTCCGTCTGGTCCCGTAGACAGGAGGGGACATTCTAGGAAATAATAGCATTGATGCATGATTTATAGTTACATGATACATTTGTATAGTAGTGAATGCGATTGTACCTACGAGCGCCGTGCACCAACATAATGATGAGTAGATGATGAGATTTTTTGAGGGAAATAAAACAAGATTTGCTAGATATCAAACATGAGTTGTGATTTGTATGGAGTACATTAGGATTACTATATTAGTTATAACCAAACCTACAGTTTGTTTGGTAATTTTCAAATTACATCAATATACCAGGACACAGGTTTTGTTTAGGGACTCAAAAGAAATAGTGTACAGAGGTTATCAAATTTACTCTATTCTTCAAAACAGATATAGATGATTGTGCCACCTCACCATGCCAGAACGGTTCTACATGTACAGACCTCGTGATGGGATATAATTGCACCTGTGCACCAGGCTATACTGGAGTGAATTGCGAAACTGGTGAGTTCTGAATGTTCCTTTATAGCTGAACTTTTGAATTGACTACATATTTTGTTTACTCTTTTCTAACACAATGCTAACTTGACTAGAAATCCTTTCAATGGATATATGATTGTAAAAATGAAAGATTCATGAATGAAGTGTTCAGCAATGTCATCTTAGTTATAGACATCAAGAAAAATAGGTCCCAATGATTATCTCACCCGAGTATTTTGTCCATAGGCTTAACATAAGGAACTCGTACTCCACGGCTGTGAAGTTTGTGTACCCAATACTCAATGGCTAATTGGATGATTCATTTTATCAGTGAATAATGTTATACTTGGTGAGATAGAATCAGAAACCTGCTCAATGAAAATAACTTGGTCCGTACTCCACCTCGTTTGACAGCAGAGTAATTCACTAAGCTTTGTTTTGTGAATAACTCTGCAGTCAAACTCTGTGGAGTACAAACCAAGCAATTTTCATCTTATGGGTTCCCTTCTAATCATCTTGGCCCAGTATTTTTCTTCATAGGCTTAACATTAGGAACTCGTACTCCATGGCCATGAAGTTTGTGTATCCAATACTCAATGGCTTACTGACTGATTCATTTTATCAATAAATAATGTTATATGGGGTGAGATAAAATCAAAAACTCACTTGATGAAAATAACTTGGTCCACACTCCACCTCCTTTGACCGCAGAGTAATTCACAAAGCTCTGCTTCGTGAGACCAAGCTATTTTTATCTCATGGGCTTCCTTCTAACAATATGACCCTTTACATATAAATCCATGGTATGGTATGACCCTACCGGGGTTTGAACCCGCAACCTCCCGTGCTCAAGGCGAACACCCCCACCACTTAACCACTGAGCTCATCAGCCGATGATAGTTGACTACACTAAAAGAAATCCTACTGGCCTCCCACAACTTCATTCTTCATGTTTGTCTTTATGGATATACATAAACAAAGGAATTTTATCATACCTTTTAAAATATAATTACCATATGTATACTTGAAATTGCAATTGCTAAATGAGTACAACAAGAACTCATAAAACTCTGCTTGAGTGATATGGTTTTAAAAAACGTAGACAGGAGGGGACATTCTAGGAAATAATAGCATTGATGCATGATTTATAGTTACATGATACATTTGTATAGTAGTGAATGCGATTGTACCTACGAGCGCCGTGCACCAACATAATGATGAGTAGATGATGAGATTTTTTGAGGGAAATAAAACAAGATTTGCTAGATATCAAACATGAGTTGTGATTTGTATGGAGTACATTAGGATTACTATATTAGTTATAACCAAACCTACAGTTTGTTTGGTAATTTTCAAATTACATCAATATACCAGGACACAGGTTTTGTTTAGGGACTCAAAAGAAATAGTGTACAGAGGTTATCAAATTTACTCTATTCTTCAAAACAGATATAGATGATTGTGCCACCTCACCATGCCAGAACGGTTCTACATGTACAGACCTCGTGATGGGATATAATTGCACCTGTGCACCAGGCTATACTGGAGTGAATTGCGAAACTGGTGAGTTCTGAATGTTCCTTTATAGCTGAACTTTTGAATTGACTACATATTTTGTTTACTCTTTTCTAACACAATGCTAACTTGACTAGAAATCCTTTCAATGGATATATGATTGTAAAAATGAAAGATTCATGAATGAAGTGTTCAGCAATGTCATCTTAGTTATAGACATCAAGAAAAATAGGTCCCAATGATTATCTCACCCGAGTATTTTTGTCCATAGGCTTAACATAAGGAACTCGTACTCCACGGCTGTGAAGTTTGTGTACCCAATACTCAATGGCTAATTGGATGATTCATTTTATCAGTGAATAATGTTATACTTGGTGAGATAGAATCAGAAACCTGCTCAATGAAAATAACTTGGTCCGTACTCCACCTCGTTTGACAGCAGAGTAATTCACTAAGCTTTGTTTTGTGAATAACTCTGCAGTCAAACTCTGTGGAGTACAAACCAAGCAATTTTCATCTTATGGGTTCCCTTCTAATCATCTCGGCCCAGTATTTTTCTTCATAGGCTTACCATTAGGAACTCGTACTCCACGGCTGTGAAGTTTGTGTACAAAATACTCAATGGCTAATTGGGTGATCCATTTTATCAGTAAATAATGTGATACATGGGTGAGATAAAATCAAAAACTCACTTGATGAAAATAACTTGGTCCACACTCCACCTCCTTCTAACAATATGACCCTTTACATATAAATCCATGGTATGGTACGACCTAACCGGGGATTGAACCCGCAACCTCCCTTGCTCAAGGCGAACACCCCCACCACTTAGCCACTGAGCTCAGCAGCCGATAATAGTTGACTACACTAAGAGGAATCCTACCGGCCCCCCACAACTTCATTCTTCATGTTTGTCTTTATGGATATACATAAACAAAGGAATTTTATCATACCTTTTAAAACATAATTACCATATATATACTTGAAATTGCAATTGCTAAATGAATACAACTAGAACTCATAAAACTCTGCTTGAGTGATTTGGTTATCAAATGTACTCTAAATATTTGTTATGCCTGAATGCAAGTTACACTGTGGGAAATCATCTGTACTGATATATTTCTTTTCTGACTGATCCCATTCTTCAAAACAGATATAGATGATTGTGCCACCTCACCATGCCAGAACGGTGCTACATGCACAGACCTTGTGATGGGATATAATTGCACCTGTGCAGCAGGCTATTTCGAAGAAAATTGTAGAACTGGTGAGTTCCGAACGTTCCTTCATGGCTGAACTTCTGAATTGACCACCAATTTTCTTTACTCTTTTCTCACACAACGCTTATTTTACTTGACTAGAAATCCTTTCAATGGATATATGATTGTAAAAATGAAAGATTAATGAATGAAAAATCCAGTCATCTAAAGACGGGCGTCCACTAACAACGACAAGGCTATGACAAAGAGGTTCCGACAATGTCCACGACAGGCCTACGATTGGAGGACTTGTCGTAGCCTTGTCATGGTTGATTGACCCCAGTTCCTGACAAGAGTCTATGAGAAGGCCATGACAGGCTGCGACTGGGAAGCTTGTTGGGAGCCTTCCGACAAGGTTTTGACAAAATCGAACATGTTGAATTTTTCTTACCACTGGACCTTTGTCGTTGAGTGTTGTGTTGCAGAGGTCTATGATAGATAATTTTTGTGGAGCGTTCACTTATCGACATGCCCCGACAACGCTGTCGTAAAGCCCCCCTTCTTACAACAAGGCTGCGACAAGCACCAATAGGAACTTTCTTGTAGGGTCGGGTGTTGGTGTGTAACCTGACCTGGGTAGGTGTTGGCATGAAACGTGACCCAGGGTCGGGTGTCGTGAAATGTGACCTGGGGTTGTGTGTTTGTGTGAAATATGACCCTGGTTTGGTTATTGTTTTGAAACGTGACCCGGGGTCGGGTATCATGAAACGTGACCCAGGGTCAGGTTTTGTGTCGAACATGACCCTGACTTGGGTGTCGTGAAACCTGACCCAAGGTCAGTTTTTGTGTGAAGCATGACCCCCAGGTCGGGTGTCCTGAAACGGGGTCGGGTGGTGTTGCCAGGGAGGAGGACTGGATACCAGTGAATTCGATACCGCGACCGTTTGGGTCCGGTGTAATGCGAAAATCGGTTACCTTGCGAAAAACTTGTTTTATCGCCCACCCAATCTGCGCAATGCTAGTGCCGCGAAAGATCTGAGAGGAGAGTTTCAGATATAATGGACTTTTGGACGTACTACTATTTTGATGTGATGTTAATGTAAATAAATGAAAAGAATAGTATTTAGACATAAGAATTACATGTCGTGATATGTCGTAATATGCTTAATTTCGGCAAATTTCTCACTCTCTAATCGTTGACTTAATCACTGCGCATGCGCATGGGCGATAAAACAAGTTTTTCGCAAGGTAACCGATTTTCGCATCACACCGGCGGTGAGTTTGCTCCTGCAACAGTTTCACTACGCAAAACGGGTTCATTCGATACCGCCCGCGGTCCCGGCCACCTACGATTGGGGATTTACGATTTCTTCCCGATGAAAATCCCGTATTGTAGGGTCTCTGCAACATTTCAACATGTTGAAATGTCGGTGGCAAATCGAGAGCATTGCAAAGTATCACGGTTGGAATACTGATCCGAAAATTATGAAATTTTAAATTAGATGACAGATACATATATGGCCGTATGCCATGCCAATTTGGTGATTTTTGATCACATTTAACCCTTTCTGGCAGGGCAATGCCATATGGCATTCCACTGGCTAGGACAGGACAATGCCATATGTTGTATATGTTCCTTTGTAACTTTTTGAAAAATTATTGCAAAATCATAAAAATGATATGAGATATCATGCTAAATGTTGCCAGTAGGTCTTTATAAAAAGTTCTAATAAAAAAATACAGATTTACTGGAAATTTTAAATTTTAAATTTCCTTTGATAATATTGACTACAAAAGCCGGCCATAAAAAGGTTACATTTGGTTCTGGTGCCTGCTATAGTATGGGTACATGGCACCATGGTGTTGTCCCATTACCTTAATTCCATATAAGGAATACAGTAGACCGAGTAGCCAATGACTGCATTCGCAGCAAACCCCGACCTTCACCCCGACCTCCTTACATAATATTTTCTCGCGCCTTGGGACGGCTCTGCAGTCGAGAGTTGATCTCGAATCTTAGGGGCCACAACCACCCTCATGGTGAATGATGTGTGGCTCTTGAATGGTTAAGTGTCTCAAATCACATAGCTTTTTACTGGCATCGGAGTCCAGGGTGTTTAGGTCTACTTACCTTGACCTGCTGGTATGAGATAGCGTTTCACCGTCTGCAGAGGCATATCCTACAATTCACGGTGGCGCCACCTGGTGATTTTGCAAATATTCCCATTAATTAATTGAAATTGTTGATTTGTGGCACATTCCAAACTCAAAAGACCAAAATTCGAGTTTTGTCTACTTTGACCTAATCCTATAAGTAAAATAGGTCCTTTTTCATTTGCTTCATATACATATATAGGAAATGTACTAAAAAATATGGTTTTGTTCAATTCTTTCAAGAACAAGGATGGTGACCTATGATCTTTAAAACCTAAATCGGTAGTACTATACATATACTATATTCTGTGAAAGTTTGAGGAAAATGACCTGGGTTTTACTATGTGAAAAACAACTTTTTAGAATTTCTATATAATCTACTATAAAATGATCATAATATTAATCTCTAAATCAAAATCTAGTACGTGACCCCCGATTTTTAAGTCAGATATGTGCTCTACAATACTTAGATATCATTGTACTCAATTTTCAGAAAAATGACAAACATAAATATCAAACATGTTTGATATTTTTTATGCCCAGTCTGAGACTAGGCGTACCCTATGTACCTGGGATCGCAAGCGCTCCAGTCGCAAGCGGGGCAGTCTCCACATAGAATCGGCTTTATCTTGCAATCGGAGGTATATGCGGTAGCCAGGATCACAAGCTATATGGGACGTCGCGCTTGCGATCCTGTACCTCCGGAGGGACAGGATCGCAAGCCCCCCTAATCGCACAGTGGAGAAGGGCCTTTAGATGAAAAACTCCCCAAATCTCTCGTTCCACCTGAATATACGGTCCCGAGGCGTTTACGCCGAGTTCCGTACAAACTATAAATTACCATCGAGTTCTGTGAATTGTACAGCATGGTTGGACGTTATATATTTACTATATATCCGAAATTTAAAAAAAAATCATTCATTTCATTTAGCTTACCAACCAATATCTTGATAAACGTGTATGGCAAGGTGGTCCATATAGTATTTTTACGTTATATGGCGAAACGGTGCGTATTTATAGTATATACGGCATGGGTGTATAGTAAATCATAGACATTCGTTCACAGGTATATAATAATATGGGGAATAAGAAGGTGAGCACAGTGTGAGAAATTATCGTAAAACAGGATGAGTTTTAATCTTGGCCACCGTATGCCACGACTGGAGTTGGGCAAAGTGACTTCATGAGGTGAAGGAGAGTGAAGTCCGGAGCCAAACCTCCAGGAGTGGCATGTGGTGGCCTAGATTAAAACGAATCAGGTTTTGGTTTTATCCTACCCCGTCTCCTCGATTTTGGAATATCAAGCAATAACAATTCTGTATGCCACTAGTGGCATATAAAACTCCATATGCCAGTCAGCATGGCATACGGAATCTCAATGGGATTTTATATTAGGGGTAGGATAAGAGCGGAGAATAAGGAAGATGGCGGTTTATCCCACCCCTAATATAAAATCCAATAGGCTTAACATTGAGTTTCCGTATATCACACTGACTGGCATACAGAGTTTTCTATTCCACAGAATTGTTGTCACGTAATCTTCCAAAATTGAGGACAGGGGTAGGATAAAATCAAAACCTGATTCGTTTTAATCGTGGACACCGCATTCCACTCCTGTGAGGGTGGTTGTGGCCCATTAGATTGTAGATCAACTCTCGACGGTAGAGTCGTCCCAAGGCGCTAGAAAATATCATGTAAGGAGGTCAGGGTCAAGGTCGGGGTTTGCTGCAAATGCAGTCATTGGCTACTTGGTCTGCTCTATTCCTTATATGGACTTAGTGTAATGGGACAACACCAACCAACTGCTTTAGGATTCATCCCGTGAGACAAAATATTGTCCCTTTGTCACCGACAAAGGTACATCAATGTTCAAAATTGTCTAGTAGGAATCAAGATTTAGGAAAAAAGAGTCACAAGGCATACACATGTATGACTTGTGATATTGTACCACACTTATAACTTTTTCTCTACATGCCGTTGTTTATCTAGATGAGCTAGCTGGTACCTTGCAATTAAATTTTTTGTATAAGGGTGAAAGCTGATATTTTCTTCCATATGTCGTTCTATGATTGTTCTACAATACGATAGATAAACCAGCTGAGGTACAAATTTGTTACACATGCCTTACCAAATACCTTCCACAAGGTTGTAGATTGTTCAAAATATCGTATTATCATTTGTAGTTCCTTAAATGGACTTCTGGAGCCTCAGCTGATAGCTTGAAAATGCAATGAGAATTATCCAGTTTAAACACATCTTACAACAATAGTGATTAATGTTTCCGCATCATCTACTCCATGGTTCAAAACACTAATAATGATCTATTTTCTGTTCTCCCTCGCAGAATCAATGAAGATAGATGGAAGTGTGACAATAGACTCCACTTTTACAGTGACCCTGGAAGATAAATCTTCTCCAGAGTTCCGCCAATTGGTACTTAGGATTACAATTGTGGTATGTTTTCTGAGTAATCTAAAACAAATATAGCAAGATTGGAGTGAATGTTCATGATAAGCATAGGTGTACATAATAAATAGGTAAAGTATTCACCCCTGATCTCCATTCAGGGGTGAACAGCTGTTATATGTTATTAGGTGAGGCACTTTGAAGTTAGGGAACCAGCGAGGAAGGCTAAACAAAATGGCTGCACTTGAGAACCAGCCAAGCTTCACTGGAAAACTACCTCTAAATACACAGTTATAAAGCAACAGACGCCCATTTTGAAGGTTGACAAACACAAATTGGTCTTTTTTCATCCATGTCAGATGGCGGCCAGTATGGAAATTCATTGGATGACAAAGCGTGGGAAGGCTATATATAGTAAGAACCCGGCCCTGTACAGGGACAGGGCCGGGTTCACTGGCTACATAATATATAGCTCAGAATAGTTATGTAGAAGAGAGAAAATCTACATGAATGTTATTCAGAAAAGAATCTACTATTTTGCTCTTCTAGTTTCTATTATTTGAGTTACCTATCCAAGGAAGGATGTCAAACTCTGACAGAGGCTAACATTTATGCAGTATGAGAATGGGCAAATAACACTTTATTTATCTTTCAACAAAAAATTAAGAAAGTAGATATTTTCATTATGCCTTGATCTCGAGAAACAATGGGCTATGTAGAAAGTCTGGGTGTTTTATGAGCAAATGCCTGATTCATTGGTTTTATCTCACCCCAGATATTTTTTTCCCATAGACTTAACATTGGAAACTTGTATCTAACACCCATTAGATATTTAGGAAAAATATCCAATGGGGGATAATGTCACAAATGTTAGCCCATTAGTCAATATTAAGGGTGAGATAAATTCAGAAACCCATTCAAGTTTAGGGTCAGAGCTCGATCCGATCTAATTTGAATCACATAGCAATTCACGCGGCTTCGCCTTGTGAATTACTATGTGATTCAAACTCGATGGGATACGGGCTCAGACCCTTAACTTTCATGGGTTTCCTCTATAATATCAGTGTAGCAGTCACAGGCTTTGGCCTTATTGAGGATAACCTATCCTTGGAAAGATCACATACCCCTTACCGGCGATATGCCACCTTATGTACAATTACATACGTTGGTTCGGTGTTTTCGGAATGTGTGGAAGCAAACCTATTCACACAAAACAAGACTCCTCACATTTAATAAACAATGGATGTTTATTAACAACTTCCTGAAGTGATCCCGGTTAGACCACAACCAAAGTACAGTACCTTGACACAGGAGTGCCAAGTAAAGCCGAGGAGGCTAATCTAGATACCGAAGTGCTAGACTCGCCTAACCACCGAGAGGGTTGAGAGAAACCCAGCAAATGACGATCCAACGATTCACTATTCTCAGAGAGAATGCCCAACAATGCCTTCCTATCTACATATATATACTATCGTAAAACTGGATGAGTTTTAATCTTTGCCACCGTATGCCACGACTAGAGTTTGGCATAGTGACTTCATGAGGCGAAGCCGAGTGAAGTCCGGAGACAAAACTCTAGGAGTGTAGTGATTCAGGTTTTGATTTTATGAAAACTGTTATGATCGCAGAGCAGCCAGAGTACCTGCCATGGCAGAGGCCCTATTGTATGACTTTTGTGCAAATAAAAAAAAATCTCCTCGATTTTGGAATATTACTTGATTGTGTAGGGACCCGTGCAAGTCGACTATGACTTTGGCACGTCTACTACGCCTTTCTAAGTATAGCCGCGGCCGGGACAGCCGAGCAAGCTGTGGGACAGGTTGATAAAACTTGTTTTCCATCGGTTTTGAAGTGGCTATCCGCCGCTGGCTATTATACACACCGTGTTGGGACCAGTCTAGACTGGTTTCTCACCTGTCAGGTTGAGAACCAGCAGTGAGGATTGATCCTGAGGAGTTGGCCAGGCAACTAGCAGGAACCACTGGTTTGCTGGTGACCAGGCTGACTAAGAATACCCCTTTGGAGAATCAGCGGGATTCTTGCACATGCTCAGTGGGGACATGGGCTGTATATAAGCAGCCTGCTGTGGCTTACTGAGACACACTGGGGTGTGGAGAGACTACGTGCGGTCTCTCTGCAGGGCTCTGTCTCTTTGCTCCACCGACGGGAGCTAGTTCTCAGGACTAGCTGTTGACCGGTTCTGGTCCCCTAGGGGGTGGAGTCAGGGTATCTCGGTTCTCTAGGAGGAGAAGGTCGGACCCGTGTGTCCCTTCTCCGGATAGAGTTCGGGGATCCCGAGAGATGCGATCAGGGTTGTGTCCACCGACCAGAGAGGTTTTTCGTTGTGTACCTGCTCTGTGAAGGTGTTTGACCTCCCTGTGATCCTCGAGGGCAGAGCCACGGTGCTGGGTGGTTGTGGTAAAACACAGCTGCGGGTAAGCGGGTGGGACCAGCACCGAGATGGCATCTTGGACCAAATACTGTAGTGGTGCTCGGGAGGAGCTTCGGCTGGACCCGTCCCCCAACCATTACAATAACAATTCTGTATGCCACTAGTGGCATATAAAACTCCATATGCCAGTCAGCGTGGCATACGGAAACTCAATGTTAAGCCTATGGGATTTTATATTAGGGGTAGGATAAAAACCGGTATGTATACAAACCAAGTTAGGTGATCTGGGCAACCCCATAACACTTGCGTGTGCGGGTATCACCCGAATCACTACACAGCAGAGACTGACATCTCGCGCCCTCTTTCGGAGAATGAAAGAACCATCACTAGGCTGACCCGACCCCTACATGGGTATTAACCAGAGAGAATCTAAGAACACTTCCTCAATGGCCTCTTGTGCTAGGGACATGAGAGCTAAGTCATATGTATTGTTACTATCTGTTGTGAATAGTAAACTAAATGAATGACTCCAAGGCTTCATCCCGTTACAAGCTTTATTGCAGATGGTGTTACAATGCGCTCTCTGACCGGACTGACTCGAGTACGTCGAGATCAGGATTATATACTGGCTCCATCTCAGCCGCGTGCGGGTAACCCGTATTGATCCTAACCAAGGGGGATTACCTCACGCGGCGTGACACGCAGCCGGCTTTGTCCGTAAGGCCAAGGGATATAATCTGTATGTTTAACATAGTCATATGTATATAGCTATTGTGACTTCTCAGTTATTCTCAAGGGTAATGCCTGGAACAATTTATTTTCCTCTTTTAGCTTGGACTAAACACCAAATGGGATATTTTGACAATAATCGATGGTTTTGTGGACAGGATGCCATAAATCAAGTGGTTTACAGAGCTGCCTGTCCACAAAACCATCGTTTGTTGCATTTATTATCCATATTTAAGAATAAGTTAAACCCAGTAATTGTCATATTAAAGGGTATAACGATAGGAACTATTTCTTTGCTCTGTATTACAAAGGGGCTATTTTCCCTGTATACCATGGTTTTGAGGCCGTATACCACAGAATTAAATCTGTTTACCACAGTTATGGTATTTGACTGGTTTTATATAATTGTTCATGGTTTACTGAGTCCCCATACATTTTCATTGGGGGCTTCGTACACGATGGATGATAAAGACATGGCTGAATCACATGTTGAAAGTGATCATTAGGAGAAACAAAACAAGGGTTAGTCGTGTTGTTTATCGCACGATGGCGATTACGCGTATCACTGTGCGAGGCGAAGCCGAGAGCAGTGATACACGTAATTTTATCCTACCCCGTCTATATATACCTCAGCAATTTAATAAACAAGATAAAACTCACCAATATTCAGTGAAGATTGCGTAAAAATCCATAACATGCGCTTGTTGATACTCCCGACGTCGCATGAGGCTGCTAGAATGCTACAGGAATTCACTACACATGTTTAAATATTAACGTTTTATCTTTCTAAAATAATATATTTAGCTTGGTTTTATCAATTTAAGGACACAAAGACATTCATTTCAAATAAAAAAGCGTTTATTATAACGGCTAAACAAACAATAACACAGCCGACATTGCCTGGTAACTTGACCTAGATCCAGCTTGTCTATACTAGACCAAGCGGCACCACTCTCTTGGTCTCTACTGTCTTGGTCGCTCATTGGTCGCTTTTCAAATGACGTCATTTGACAACTGTATCCCCTTAGAGCGATATTTTTCATTTTCCTGCACTGCAGACCTAATACAGTCAGCCAATGTTAAGCCTATGGAGTTTTTTATTAGGGGTAGGATAATGACTATATACTCTTCTATAGACATGTATAATTTAGCATTTACAGAACATATCCATTATATGCTCCTTTAAACATTTTCCTTTTATCACTTATATTGATTATCTTTAAGTTTTTTTTATGTATACCTGCATTTGGCTGTTTACCCCAGGGTATGGCGAGTCTAATTAAGATCACATAATTTAACTCTCCAATTAGGATCAACCAACCCTTCTGGACTGGTCTGTAACCACACACTGGTCTCAAATTCACATAGACTCACTACAAGTTAAATGTGAAATAGTCTGTTAAAGTTAAAGTTTTTTTTTCCACCTTGATAACCCTTTTAAGCGATATTTATGATGCCTGAAGAGCTGATTTCAGCGAAACCTTGATCCCTTTTTGGAGCCTTTTTTTCTTGTCCCCAACAATATCTGTTGTTGATCTGACAATAGGTTGCCATGGTTCTAGCCATGCAACAATAGGGGAGCAGACGTGACATCATCTGGTGATGTCACACTCACCAGTGTACATGGTTACAGTGGTTAGGTGCAGTTCTAAATCTGTCATTCAAGGTAGCATCAAGTTAACCCTTTCACAGCAGGAGGATGCCTTAAGGCATTACCACTGTACGGCAGGAAGATGCTTTAAGGCATTACCACTGTACAGCAGGAAGATGCCGTAAGGCATCCTTTTGTGGGTTTTTTTCCAAAATAATTTTTTTCAAAATATATAAGATGAATTCGCAAAATTCCTTCAGGTTATCAAAAGCATTAATGTATTTAAGGGGTTCAATATTATTAAGAAATATGGAGAAATAAATTGAATAAATCATCAATTTGTGGAGAAAATGGCGAAAATCATGGCAAAACACGCCTGCCGTTCACACGTTCACTATGTAACGTTTTCCTGCCCCTAGTATAGGCGAACGTCGATGGTGGCGCTGCCTCTGCTTTCTCGCCCGTGTGAGGCGTGCGGCCGTTAAAGGGCTAAGGGAGCAGACGTTGCCTCGTCTCGAATCTTGATTATCATTAAGTACTTGATTGTGTCATCACCTTCTAATGTTGCATGAACTAAGATGATTGTTGTTGATAACCAAGATTGGTGAGTAAACTGCAATGATGTGTCTAATATACCCTTATTTATTTGCAGATAAAAGCACAATTCTTCAAGCTTTTGGGAATACATCTCTTTGAGATTATTATATGGAGGTTCCGCCGTGGTAGCGTCATTGCAGACTTTATCATGTATGTCCCATCAAAGGCTCCTTCCAATACACCGGCCATACTACAAACGGTTTTCACAAATCTCAACACTGGTGGTCTAACATTTATCACCTCTGCTTTCTCCAGTAAGATCAATATATATTATTGCAATCTTTATGTGTATGTCACATTACAGGCTCCTTCCGAGATGGTTAACATATGAGACTCATGATCAAACCTTTGTATTCGAGTCCCACCTCCAGCAGTGGTAGATTTACTGCTATATCAAAGGCCAGTCCTTCTCATATCATGTCTGTGTGGTGTGGTATACAGCCACCTTTCTCCTTCATCCCCAGCAGTGGTAGATTTACTGCTATATTAAAGACCAGTCCTTCTCATACCATGTCTATGTGGTGTGGTGTGCAGCCACCTTTCTCCTTCACCCCCAGCAGTGGTAGATTTATTGCTATATCAAAGGCCAGTCCTTCTCATACTATGTGGTGTGGTGTATAGCCACCTTTCTCCTTCACCCCCAGCGGTGGTAGACTTACTGCTATATCAAAGGCCAGTCCTTCTCATACCATGTCTATGTGGTGTGGTGTACAGCCACCTTTCTCCTTCACCCCCAGCAGTGGTAGATTTACTGCTATATCAAAGACCAATCCTTCTCATACCATGTCTATGTGGTGTGAGAAGTAAAAGAACTCTCACCTCGGTAAATGTGTAGGGGTGAGATTTCTACCTAAATTCACCACATAGATTCGATCACCACCCTCGTGGTGTAAAAGAACCTTGAGAAAGTCTGGCATAGGAAAAGGGGATCCGACGTCCTTTTGCTGGGGAACCACCAAAAAGGAAGCAAATATAAATATATTGCTTTCTGAAATAAATACAGGACCTAGTGCAAAATAATTTTTATCTGCTTCCAAAATACAGTAAAATTGTCCTCATTTCCCCCCCCCCCCTTACATATAAAATACACCCTGCGGCCAGCTTCCGATCATCATGCTCTTCAGTAAGCTCGACACCCATTGGTCACTCATGTCATGTGATCCCTTGGGGGAGGGCTTCCTACTGAGGACACCTGTACTTCTACCAACACAAAGGGGCGGGAGGTGGCAGGGGCATAGGTTATCTCTTCTCATATACTCCGGTGTGAAACACAGCCAAGGCGCGTCCGTATATATATAAGGCCTGGGTGTATATATAACAAGTCAATATTCAGCCAATACATAGACAATAATCGATGGTTTTGTGGACAGGCGGCCGTAAACCACGAGAGGTTGACGCGTAGTAATACACGAGCGCTAGCGAGTGTGTTACGACGTCAACCTCGAGTGGTTCACAGAGCCGTAATATCCAAGTAGTTGACGCATAGTAATATCCGAGCGATTAGCGAGGATATTACGTCGTTAACTACGAGAGAAAGTCTGGAAAGGACCTATAATGGTTGACTGGACGTAAAATCAAAACCAAAACAAAACGAACTCGTAATTAAAACCAGTCTTTATTGTATTTATTTTCCAACTGTAAGATTAATAAATCTATTGCAATAGAAACGATATAATTCCAGATTACACCATAATGCCACATCACTTTCAAGCATGGGTGTAATTCGGTGTATACTTAAGCTAGTTATATAGTTCGCTATTTTTCCGTCTTTTTGGTCTGGAAAACGTTTTATGATAGTGATTTCAGATGGTAAATGAGATTTTTTATATATATATATATATATTTATTTTATTTTATTCACTCCTAAGAAATACAGAGTACAGCATGCAATCTGCAAATTAGCAGGTTTTCGTTGCAGCGATTCTTGTGACTGAATATAAATAATTAATATGAAATGAACATTAAATAAACTTATTTTGAAGAACATTATAATTAGATCTAATTTTGGATGGACCTTTTTTTCCCCCGGAATCTCCTGCAGGAGATTCTGACATGCCAGAATCTCCGGGTAGCGAATTCCAGGTGCCCTATATATTTCCTATGGAGACTACGTAATAGGTGGATAATAAAAACAAATACCTGAACTACTGAAAAGGGTGGCAATCTTCTATAAGGCAATAAGAAAATGATCAGTCAGACATTAGGTAATTTTGTTAGGTTGTTTTAAATTTAATTTTTTTTGTTTTCATCATTAAATTTAAAAAAGGGAGCAAAGCACTCATATTATGTTTTTGACAGAGAAAAGCATATCTCAGATATTTGAATCATTGACTCTAATAAGGAACAAATGTTGATTGAGGGAAAGTCACATGTAATTTGATGTCAAATGAATGAATAAAGTTTTTGCTCAAAAAAAAAAAAAAAAAAAAAAAATTGAAATTTCTTTTTTTATTTTACCTACAGGCGACACAGTTTTACCTTCAGCTGATGTTAACAGCACAGTAATACCTACAAACTCAAGTGCGACTCCGCCAGACCAGACTCTGCTGGTGGCTTCAGTAAGCGCAGGATTTGCCATTCTGATAATGGTAATCTTGGTAATACTCGTCTTAATTGGTGCAAACAGACGGCAAACAATTATTCCTACAGGGACGAGGAGATCACCTAATCCATATCTGTTTCAAATGCCTCAAAGATACTGGAGGTCAGGGAATAATATGTTGGTACCTGCAACCCAACCCGTTGTACCTCCAGGCCCTCCAGCTCTCCTGCCAATTATTCCTCCAACTGCCCAGGGACTGGTATGTACAGCAATTACTCATTCTAGGCCACTAAAAAAAAAACAAACTTGTTTCTCATCATTGTGCGCATCAGAAAAAAAAACGATTTTAGAAGTTTTTTTAGTTTTTTTTTAAAATAAGATGAACCTTGATAGAAATTATGAAATGTATGTGTATTTAGTATCGAATTAAAGCTCCTGATGTCAGGGATGCATTTAACATATAACCAGTAAAAATCTGGAAACCCCACGTAAGCGGACATCCCATGTAAGCGCATATTTTGGCCCGGATCGGAGGGTGTCCGCTTCTGGGGGTTTCACTCTATGTCTGAAGCCCATTTCAAAAGTCATCTTTGATCTAGCAAAAAAAAAAAAAAAAAATAAGCGGCCTCGTCATATTTTTCATGGCTTGGTGATGAAAAATAAGGTTTTTTTAGTGGCCTAATATCATATCAAAAGTTATTTGCAGAATGGTATTCATGATAGAAAATGGATGTATGAAAAGATTGTATGTTGATTTAGATTGATAACATTTACTGTTTGAAATGAGGCAGCTATCTTGTGAGCATTAGGCCACTAAAAAAAAAAACCTTGTTTCTCATCACCGCGCGCATCAGAAAAAAAAACGATTTTAGAAGATTTTTTTTAAAATTATTTTTTTTAAATAGGTGAATCTTGATAGAAATTATGAAAGGTATGTGTATTTAGTATCAAATTAAAGCTCCTGATGTCAAGGATGCATTAAATGTATAGCCAGTAAAGATCTGGAAACCCTTTGTAAGCAGACACCCCGCGTAACCGGCCACTTTGGCCCGGATCGGAGGGTGTCCGCTTATGCGGGGTTTTACTGTATGTCTGAAGTCCATTTTATGGCACTTCAAAAACCATCTTTAATATAGCCAAAAAAAAAAAAAAAGCGCCCTCGTCATATTTTTCATGGCTTGGTGATGAGAAACAAGTTTTTTTTTTTTGAGTGGCATTAATTTAGCACTGCACACTGGCAGGTTCACTTTTAAATAATGAGGATAATTCTTGTTTTAATTTGTATATCCACTAGAGCAAGCTAGGGATAAAGACACAATATTACTTTGATTTTGATCCGGTCGTTTTGGTCGTATTCTCTGCGTAGTTGACGCGAAGTAATACTCCTCCCAATAGTGAGGAATATTGCGTAGTGTCAACTACAAGGAGATTACAGCCACACAGATCAAAATCATGGTAGTGTTTTATTTATCACTCACCTTTCGCCAAATTATCAGGGAAAAAAAGAGAATACGGCTTTCCGTATTCCACTTAGTAACGATCTGGAGGCTCCATAGGCTTAGTATGGAGACTCTGTATTCGGTACGTAGTAAAATGAATTCTTAAAGACAGTTTTCCTCTCTTTTTTTACCTTCTACAGGTCATGAGAAATCCTAATCAGCGAAGATATTGGCCACTCAGACAAGTAAGTACAACGTGCCTAAGAGATGTCATTGCGCTTTCTCACCCCTAAAGCCCAATCTACCGATCAAGGGTTGAACGATTAGTTCGCAAATCGTATAGGAGTCGGCGAACTTGTCTCAGGCAAATTACGTAATACCTCGGCCCATGTCGGCCATCCAAACAAAGGCCATTTACCAACGTTCCATTGTCGGCGACTAGATCTATCAACATGTTGATAAACTTTTCACCACCGATTTCGGAACATAGAAACCACAACTTGTCGGGGACAAAAGGACGTCTGAAGGAGGTGGTTCACTAATCGGTGACTCACCCTTGCTTAGCTGTCCTACATCTACCGACTACGGCCGACTCGGTTAGGATGGCTTGGCTGAGACAAATTACTATCCATTTGTTGCCGACAAAAGTACATAAATGTTCCGAAATCGGTAGATGGGCATTGGGCTTAAAACCCAATGAGCTTGTACAGTAGTTACTTACATAATTATGGAATTAGCACTATCAAAATATTTTGGCTTGGGCATTGCTTTTATTACCCACCAGGAAAAATAGTCCCCTTCATAATGAGTTTGAATCATCATGTACTTCGAAATAAGTTTCTTGAATGTTCATTCAGTGCTAATTATCTAGAATCAATCATAATTATCTCATTTACCATCAGAACTCAATGTCATAACACACTTTGCATGCTAAAAGTACAGGTTAATAGTGAACTATATTATTGGTGTAAGTCTACACCGAATTACTGCCACACTTGACAGTGCTGTGATGGTTTAACTAAATGGTTTACGGAAACTTTTTAATTGCAATAGATTTGTTATTAATCTTGTAGGTGGGTAATAAATACAATAACGACTGGTTTTGTATACGAACGACCATAATCTCCTCGTAGTTGATGACATAATTACTACGCGTCAACTACTCGGAGATTACGGCCACTCGTACACAAAACCAGTCATTATTGTGTATTTATCTCTGAACGATCTTAGTGTATTCTGCTAATCACTTGATTATCTTACCTCTTTGCTATTTGGTGTCCACACATTATTTATTGAATGTTCATAGCATCTTTTAAAATATTATTATTACTAATGAGAATATCAAGAGATGTCACAAGTGTGAGTATGAGATTACTTATGTCATACAGTGTGTTTGCTCCGTAATCTCATGAGTCAAAGACGATTGAGATTACGTAGCCAACACAATGAGTGTCATAAAATAACTCAAACCCAAACGAGTGGCATCTGGAATTTATCCTACCCCATTTCCACGATCTTTGAATATTAGAAGGTAGTGACATAAAAAACACTTTATCCTACCCCTAATATAAAATCCCATAGGCTTAACATTGAGTTTTCATATGCCACAGTTTTATATGCCACTAGTGACATACAGAATTGTTATCACATAATATTCCAAAATTGAGGAGACGGGGTAGGATAAAATCAAAACCTGATTTGTTTTAATCTTGGCCACTGCATGCCACTCCTAGAGTTTTGGCTCCGGACTTCACTCTGCTTCGCCTCATGAAGTCACTATGCCAAAGTCCAGTCATGGCATATGGTGGCCAAGATTAAAACTCATCCAGTTTTACGATATTATGTCACACCGTGACATAAATAAGTCCCATGTTAAGGCTATGGCGTTTTTTATTAGGGGTAGGATAGTATCAAGCTACTCACTTTTCTACTGCATACCTCCAAATAAATACCCTGAAATACACTGCTGCAGTACCTTTTTCACCCCTAGTATGCTGGCACTTTTCTCAATGTGACGTCATTACATAATTGGGATGTTATATCATAGTAATGTTTTAACTGTGATATAGTTTTTTACACGTTAGAGAAAGATTATCATAATATATGCATTATTTCATTAATGAATAGCAATTACTTTGATTTCAAGGCGTATGCCTGGGAATTCTTCGAAACATAATAGCATAGGAAAAGGGTAATAAACCTAGGAACTTCAAAAAGACCTTGTATATAAATATCTCTATTTCACCTTCACTTTCTGTGCTGTTACTTACTTTACATACCATATTATTTCTAGAAATAGACTTTCCATTAGAAAACATTGGTGTCAATGTTAATACCCTTTAAGTTGTTTATATGAATATGGTGGTCGCCGCCTGACTAGCAGGTTGGAAGACCCCTTTCCGGAATGCTAGTTCCTGGCGGGAATTATGTAGGTTGGTTCGGTTTTCGGTAGGTTTGCACGAACTTAGTAACACAAAACACAACTCACATGTTTAATAAACAAGAATGTTTATTGACAAACTACTTCCTGGAAAGATCTGGAAGATCTTTCCCACAAGTACAGTACCCCAGCACGGTTTCCGGGTAGCGCTGGAGAGGCTAATGTAAAAGACTCGCCTAACCACCAGGAAGGTTATGAGAACCCGCCTGCAACTATGAGGGTCTAAGGGTCCACTCTCAAGGAGAGATGCACGAGGACAGCCTGTCGACCTACTGTGAACGCTGAGTATATATACCCAGTGTTACGTAATCCCGGTCTCCGCCGCGCCACTCTCGTGTGCGGCGTTGCCCGGAACCACTACACAGTAAGGATTGACTCTCTGCATCATCTTCCGTAGAACGTTTGAACACTGCTGGATTCCTACCCCACTACATAAATCTAGCACCAAATTCAGACATTATTCACTGTGTAAAGATTGTGAATAGTCTTTTGATTTCTTTGATTTTTTTTTATGATTTCTTTTTAAAAACTCATTTTTAATGCTTTCCATTGTGTGTTAACATTAATACTGTTCCAAAAAATAATCTAATTATTGAAAGTAAGTGCATGGATAAATTATAATTCTCATGCCATATACTGTCACCACCATACACGACATAGGTGGGGATCGAGTCTCGTTATGGTCAAATCATAAGGCCACTAAAGTAAAAAAAACCAACTTCTTTCTCATCACCAAGCCATGAAAAATATGATGATGATACCTTTTTTTTTTTTTTTTGCTAGATCAAAGATGACTTTTGAAGTGTCATAAAATGGGCTTTAGACATACAGTAAAACCCCGCACAACCAGACACCGTCCGATCTGGGCCAAAGTGTGCGCTTACGGGGAGTGTCCGCTTGCGCGGGGTTTCCAGATTCTTACTGGTTATACATTTAATGCATCCCTGACATCAGGAGCTTTAATTTGATACTAAATACACATACCTTTCATATTTTCTATCAAGGTTCATTGTATCTAAAAAGATTCTTCTAAAATCTTTTGTTCTGATGCGCACGGTGAGGAGAAACAAGTTTTTTTTTTGAGTGGCCTAATTAACTTAGCTTGTTATAATTCCCCTTTGACAATGCTAAAATTTTAAATTTGGGTTGATGAATAGAATGTCTCCACTCAAATAACATTATCTGATTTGTAAATGAAATGGAGGATTTGAATGTTCAATACAGTTCTGAATGGATTTATTTGTGTTTTGTTCACAGGTGAACGGAATGAGATATTATAATCGGTACTAATAGAAGATGAAATACTTCATTTGGAATATTGAATAAGAAACCAACAAGTTTTGGTCAAAGGCGTCATTCTCCACGAGTTTGATGCGATGTGATATGAACGAGGCGACAGCCGAGTGAATATCATGTAGCATTCAAACGAATTGGAGACTACTTTGTTCAAAACGAGTTGCTTTCTGTATTTATTTCACCCCTGTGCACACTAAAAGAATGGACGACACACAGGATATAGACCATGGAGAACGGACTGCAATACTCGTAGGAGCATGGAGAACGAGATCCCAATGTTAAGCTTATGGACATTTATTCCAGGGGTGAGATAAAGCATCATATAAAATGTCACAGCGATGAGAGGCATTACTGACTCATTGATCATTTGCTTTTACACTGAATAAAAGTGAATAGGAGAGAGGGTAGTGTAATATCATTTGAGAACTAAATCAGTACCTAAGAGTATTAATACAATTAACAAATGGTTGCTCCACATAACCAGATCAGATCCTTTCTATTTGAAAAGAAATGGAATTAAAGCACTATTTCAAAAGTAATAGTAGCAGACTTAAATATAAACAGTCAAAAAGGAGTGGAAATCCTACAGATGTATTTTTCTAGATGCTAACATAATGCCAATCAAATGTATTGAGAAATATTGATCTACAATATAATGATTTACTGATGTTTGGTCATTGTACAGTGTCAGTGAGGAGTTATCTGAGGTGATATCACATTCCCTTTTGTCAACAAGCTACTGGCACATTGAAGTATTAGTTAGGATTTCTCATTGAAGCCAGTCCTAACTATTATTTTGATTTGATATATATAACATCATAAACTCCCAGGATTTGAGGGATTTGTTCTTTTTGTTATGCCAATGACCATTAGACAGCAACAGCTGGTGCTTGAATGATTTAAACATGAGTTAGATCTTGAAAAAAAACCCATAATGAATATGTTGTCAGTATAGTATTAGTCTATATATCAATAACATTTGCACTTTGAACATATGAGATAAAAGTCATATTGAAATTCGAGAATGCTAGGGACCTGGGGTCTGTTATATAAGTTTGGAACGATCTGTTGCTTTATGGAATTGTACATTTAAATTTTAGATCTGAATAGATGAAATTATTACATGAATCGACACCCACGACACCCTCTAGAGGTGTTGAATGTTAGGATGATTTTGGACGATATAACCATTTGCACGATGTAGGTCAATGTTTATGTAACAATATTTGCCTTTCTCATTTGATCGTATCATACAAAGATCGGACATATAAGACCGAAACAATATGCGCCCTACGACCATTGTACGATCTTTAAGATGATCTTTCAAAATTTATGTAACAGACCTTTGGACCTTTCAGACAGCTTAAATAGCCATCAGTGTCACAGGTGCCAGTGACATTCCTTCTAACTAAGAGGGCTGTCTAGTGCGTATTCATCGGAACCAATCAGATCTTGTCAAACTGATTTTATAAATAGTACAACGAACCACGTTATCCCTTTCACCGCCCAGCAGGTCGTCGATATTAGCCGTGCTCTCTTTGACCATCACAAACCTATGTCTTTACTCTGTACCGTACGAACCGGACTATGGTAAGCTGTACTGTGATTGGTTTTGATGAATACGCACAAGGCAGTGGTGAAGGGCTGTCTAGTGCCTATTCGTAAGCTACACTGTGATTGTACGGGACCTTGCGCCCAGATGGTAATGCAGGATAAATATGTAGCGATTTATGTCAGTGGGTTGAGACAGAGGACCAGAACACTCTTAGTTATCTATGGTATATGATGGTCGTTATGGTACTCTCCACTGAAAAATCCTTACATATTCTATTTCTAAGTCAAATACTAATAGCAGCATTTGTTGTAAAAGGATAACCACATGCCTTAAAATATGATACGGCAAATGAATTTTTAAATAAATGTTGTTATTCTTCTTTGAATATGGTTAAGTATTTTTAACAATTGTTTGAAAAAATGTTAATAATCAGTTGTTTAACATAATGTTTTTATCTAACAATTTAGTAATAAAGATTGCAATACTTATAACCTAGAATAATGTTTCGTTAATTTTGTTATTTACCTCTGCTGTTAAAAGCTAATAAAGAGCAGGATTCTGTCATAGACATTTACACTGCACAAAAACCACCAGTCTTTACATATATACACCTGGCGTACATAGTTATGATTTTGCATATACAAAGTAGTCTTATTTTCCGTAGTGTATACGCCTCATCTATAGACGTGTAAAATGTATATGACCCGCATATATACATGTCCCACACACCATATTTCTCTTCATATACGCATTGCGGCAACTACAGCCATTACGCTGATGTATAGAAGAGGAAACGTGTCAATATACAGCCGATACATGCACTTACGCAATGGCGTACATATGAAAAAACTGGTGGTTTTCGCGCAGTGTTAAGCACAGCACAAGAAGGTTAGACACTGAACAATTACTCAATACAAGGTTCAATAACAGTTTTTTAGGTCTGAAGTTATGACATAGAATAATTCTTAATTGAACGGTACACTTACAGAGTTTTGTAAAGCCCAATACCCATCTACTGATTAAGGGTTGAACGATTAGTTCCCAAATTGTATAAGAGTTGCTAAACTTATCGCAGGCAAATTACGTAACCCTTCACTTGACTGGCGGACATTGAGCAGAGCGGGTGGTGGGTATTAGTCCTCTGCAAATCAGTCGACGCTTACCGACAGATATATACGATTATGCACCCTGGCCGACAGAGTTAGGATTTGGGAACAGTGTGTTCTGTTGTTGGCAACTAGATTTATCAACATGTTGGTAAACTTTTGGCCACTGATTTAGGAACATAGAAACCACAACTTGTCAGCAACAAATTTGAAGTAGCTACCTTCCCATGTACATTGACTAAAATATTAGTTGTTAGGCCAAAATGAATTAATGATTTTTCCTAATTTCGGGTATATAGTAAATATATACCGACCTACCATGCTTGTACAAGCTATAAAACTCGATGATAATTTACGGTTTGTACGGAACTTGGCATAAATGCCTCGTTCTATACGAACCGAAAATCTCATCTCGTTTTGTAGCTTGTACAGCATGGTCAGGTCGTTCTATATAAGTACTCTCCATCTTGACCCGTTGTATATCTATAGTACTCCATGTGTTAATGCCATGTTGAACAAAAGAATGTTTCTTTCCTGACACAAGTGTCTTATTCCTCGAAGTCCTAGTATACATCTGATAGAGAAAAAACATACGTGATTCACAGAGCCGTGATCAACAATCATCCCCTCAAGCTATATCTTCTTGGACCAAATTTTACTATATCCTCTAATTAAAGCGAAGGCTCTTTTTTTGGGGTATATTTGTACCTGGACAGATAGAAAAGACATGTCAATTAAAATAAAGAAGGAGACAAGAATATTAAGAGTCAAGATCACCAAGGGCAAGGTCGTTCAAGTCTTTCTGGTCGTAGTTGAATACATGTCCAAGGGACAACCAATCAGATTGAGTTTTAAAGTCACATGACTAAGACTCGTCCTCCATTGGGATTGTCTTTTGATCAAAAATAATCATTATGGGTGAAAAGTCTTGGTGGAGGACAATGGAATACCACTTTACAAGTAAGCATTCTTTGTACCTGTACAAGAGATTTATGCATAGGGAAATATAATACTCTAATCCAACTACAGTAAAACCCCGCGTAAGCGGACGCCCTCCGTTCCGGGCCAGAGTGGCCGCTTACGCGGGGTCTCCGCTTACGCGGCGTGTCCGCTTACGCGGGGTTTTCAAGTTTCTTCCGGTCAAATATTGTTATATACCGAAATGTAGGGGAGACAGAGGGGATGGTAAATCTGAAATCGATTTTCCAATATCTTAATTGCATCCGAAGTTATCAACCTTTGAATTATGAATGTATTTGAATATGAATATACTCACACACACTCATAAAAAACACACATTAATCTAATTCTGGTAGAGTCCGCCGGAAGTGCCCGCTTACACGAGGTTTTATGCCTTTTCGTACCGAAATAACTGTCCGCTTACGCGTGATGTCCGCTTACGCGAAGTGGCCGCTTACACGGGGTGCTGCTTACGCGAGGTGGCCGCTTACGTGGGGTTAACTCAAACATCTAATCGAGGGAAAAATTTCCGTTCCGAGCAAAAGCGACCGCCTACGCGGGGTGACCGCTTACACGGGGTTCTACTGTACACTTAAAGAGGCCATTTTGAGCTGAGAATAGCCAAGTTGTCTAAATCCGGTAACCCAAGTACTGGTACGACACCCCTCGGGGTTGTCTTCCAATAAGACCGATAATGGAGGTAGGACAGGCCTATGGTTAAGATTTTTTTTAAACACTCAAAATAAAGATATTTCCCTGATCTTTGTGTAGGAATGTCCTCCATAAATACGGAACACTTTAGGTAATGAGAATGCATCAAGGACCATAAAAGGATCAATTCTTTTGTCGTTCTTAGTTTTAAGAACAGGTCCCTGGCACTAGAACCGACGTGAACTGGACCAAGCCAACCCGTGAGACACACAAGGAAAATCCCGGCGTTACCCTCAGCTGAAGGGAACAGGGAACTCCAAATAACACAGGTAGGAGTTGTAACAACATTACCCAAAGTACAAAAACACGAGGAATAATAGTTTATCTCACCCCTGGAATAAACCTCCATAGGCTTAACATTGCGAACTCGTTCTCCATACCCCTACGAGTATTGCAGTCCGTTCTCCATGGTCTATATCCTGTGTGCTGTCCATTCTTTTAGTGTGCACAGGGGCGGATTTTGGTCAAGTCGTTTTTCTCGGACTCAGTGGAATCCTACTGATATTCACTCGGCTGCTGCCTCGTTCATATCACTCCGCATCAAACTAGTGGAGAATGACGACTTTGACCCAAACTTGTTGGTTTCTTTTTTAATGTTCATCTTTGACGATCAGCATGCAATGATAAATGAATAACAATTGAAAGGTTTGGGATTCATTCAGTATATAATGGATCGTTTTCTATAACCCACTTGATAGCATCCAGTCAACTTGCCATTTCTTCAACTGCCTGAGACTGTGATCAAAAGATATCAAACACCAGTGGGTCAATGAGGTACTACTGTGTTGAGTGATTGGTCATGGTCAGTTGGGCATGCTTCTAGTAAGACCCTCAGACACTGGCACCCTGCTCCTTATCCAATAGCACAGCGAATAGCACGCAGATAGTGAAGGGATAGATCACAACCCTCTCGTCAGTGTACAATAATTCATAGGGATAATGGAAATGAGAATGTACAACAGTAAAAAATTCGGTACAGATTACAGACAAAGTAGATGGTATAGAATGAAATAAGGTAACAGTTAGGAGCAGGAAATATCTAACAGTGTCCATACTACCTGAGAATTTCTAGTAAAAAATGTAGCATATAATTTAGTAGCATATTATATTAAACCTCAGATAATATGAGTGCCGTTCAATGATGTGCCCATAGTAGAAAGAATCACAGAAGACTACTGAACTAGGAGCAAATCGTATGTTGATCATTGATGAATGAGTGTGCAATTATTATCGTAAAACTGGATGAGTTTTGATCTTGGCCACCGTATGCCATGACTTGAGTTTGGCATAGTGACTTCATGAGTCCGGAGCCAAAACTCCAGGAGTGGCATACAGTGGCCAAGATTAAAACGAATCGTTTTCTAAATTCTATCCTACCCTGTCTCCTCGATTTTGGAATATTATGTGATGCCACTAGTGGCATATAAAACTCCGTATGCCAGTCAGCGTGGCGTACGGAAACTCAATGTTAAGCCTATGGGATTTTATAATAGGGGTAGGATAAATATGAATACTTGTTTCTAGCCATACTGAAAACATGATTTAGAACTGTAGTTTTTCAATCTACTTTCCTTGAGATCACAACATTTCGCTGGTTGTCGGCAAAGTCTATGTCACATGAAATAATGAGTGGCAAGTAAATGATAGTTCCAGGTATCAATAGTAGGGGGTGCTACTTATTACGACGCGACGAAGTTGCTAGTTTAAAGTATATACTTTGGTCAGGCTCAACTACTCATGAATAGTTCCCAATCTAGACGCTTGGCGGCGTCGGAGTCGTTAAAATCTCGCGAGAAGGTGAGAGTTCACGTGTTTTACGACATGTTGCCGGCGTTCGGTCAATAATTGAGTGACGTCACTGGGGAGCGACGCGGCGTTCCCTGGTTGACGAATTGTCGTCTGACTTGAGTCTCATAAATTACGCATCAATAAAGAATTCACGCCACAAACTTCACGTATCGCAATTTGTTTAACATCGTTTGGTTTTGGTGATGAATACATTCTATCACGGACCTATACACTATGGATAGGAAACCTAGCTTATCTCTGTGTTTGTTCTGTGATGTGTCCGACTCGGCTGCATTCAACATCTCCTAGTGGCGTTTTGTGGAACTACCAGACTTCTAGTGGCGCCCCTAGTGTCAATGAAGCACAACTTTTGGTTCCCTAGTGGTAAATTTATGAACTAGCATTCTTGACACCTGGGGCCCATACTGCCCCTCTGCCATACTACCCCGCCACCTATAGGCCTACTGTCCCTCCACCATACTGTCCCTCAACCATACTGCCCCTCCACCATACTGTCCCTCAACCATACTGTCCCTCAACCATACTGTCCCTCCACTTTTCTTACCCTCCACCATACTGTCCCTCCACCATACTGTCTCTCCACCATACTAAACCTCTACCATACAACCCCTCCACCATACTGCCCCTCCACCATACTGTCCCTCCACCATACTGCCCCTCCACCATACTGTCCCCTCTACTATATTGCCCCTCTACTACACTGCCCCTCCACCATACTGCCCCTCCACCATGCTACCTCTCCACCATACTGCCCCTCTACCATGCTGCCCTTCCACCATGCTGCCCCTCCATCATACTGCCCCTCCACCATACTGCCCCTCCACCATACTGTCCCTCTATCATACCGCCCCTCCACCATACTACCCCTTTCCCATACTGCCCCTCTACTACACTGCCCCTCCACTATACTGCCCCTCCACCATACTGCTCCTCTCCCATACTGCCCCTCCACCATACTGCCCCTTCGCCATACTGCCCCTCTACCATACTGCCCCTCCACTATACTACCCTACATCCTACATCCCTACATTCTACATCCCCACATCTCCACATCCATACATCCCTACATCCATGCATCCCCACATCCTACATCCTACACCCCTACATCCCCACATCCCTAAATCACTACATCCATACATCCCTACATCCTACATCCCTAGATCCCCACATCCATACATCCCACATCCCTACATCCATACACGTAGGATATGGGGATGTATAGATGTAATGATGTAAGGATGTTGGGATGTGGGGAAGTAGGATGTGGGGATGTATGGATATATGGATGTGGAGATGTAGGATGTAGGGATATAGGATGTATGGATGTGGGGATGTAGGATTTATAGAAGTGGAGATGGTGGGATGTAGGGATGTGGGGATTTGGTTTGGTTTTGGTGATGAATACATTCTATCACGGACCTATACACTATGGATAGGAAACCTAGCTTATCTCTGTGTTTGTTCTGTGATGTGTCCGACTCGGCTGCATTCAACATCTCCTAGTGGCGTTTTGTGGAACTACCAGACTTCTAGTGGCGCCCCTAGTGTCAATGAAGCACAACTTTTGGTTCCCTAGTGGTAAATTTATGAACTAGCATTCTTGACACCTGGGGCCCATACTGCCCCTCTGCCATACTACCCCGCCACCTATAGGCCTACTGTCCCTCCACCATACTGTCCCTCAACCATACTGCCCCTCCACCATACTGTCCCTCAACCATACTGTCCCTCAACCATACTGTCCCTCCACTTTTCTTACCCTCCACCATACTGTCCCTCCACCATACTGTCTCTCCACCATACTAAACCTCTACCATACAACCCCTCCACCATACTGCCCCTCCACCATACTGTCCCTCCACCATACTGCCCCTCCACCATACTGTCCCCTCTACTATATTGCCCCTCTACTACACTGCCCCTCCACCATACTGCCCCTCCACCATGCTACCTCTCCACCATACTGCCCCTCTACCATGCTGCCCTTCCACCATGCTGCCCCTCCATCATACTGCCCCTCCACCATACTGCCCCTCCACCATACTGTCCCTCTATCATACCGCCCCTCCACCATACTACCCCTTTCCCATACTGCCCCTCTACTACACTGCCCCTCCACTATACTGCCCCTCCACCATACTGCTCCTCTCCCATACTGCCCCTCCACCATACTGCCCCTTCGCCATACTGCCCCTCTACCATACTGCCCCTCCACTATACTACCCTACATCCTACATCCCTACATCCTACATCCCTACATTCTACATCCCCACATCTCCACATCCATACATCCCTACATCCATGCATCCCCACATCCTACATCCTACACCCCTACATCCCCACATCCCTAAATCACTACATCCATACATCCCTACATCCTACATCCCTAGATCCCCACATCCATACATCCTACATCCCTACATCCATACATCCTAGGATATGGGGATGTATAGATGTAATGATGTAAGGATGTTGGGATGTGGGGAAGTAGGATGTGGGGATGTATGGATATATGGATGTGGAGATGTAGGATGTAGGGATATAGGATGTATCGATGTGGGGATGTAGGATTTATAGAAGTGGAGATGGTGGGATGTAGGGATGTGGGGATGTGGGAAGTAGGATGTGGGAATGTAGGGATGTAATGAAGTAGGGATGTATGGATGTAGGATGTGGGGATCTACAGTTTTAGGGATGTAGGGATGTGGGAAAGTAGGATGTAGGATGTATGGATGTGAAGATGTAGGATGTGGGTCAGTTTGGGTGACTTTAGATGATGGCGCCACTGAGAAATGACTGATTTTGGGGGGTGTGGGGATGTATGGATGTAATGATGTAGGGATGTTGGGATGTAGGGATGTGGGGATGTAGGATGTAGGGATGTTGGATGTATGGATGAAGTGATTTAGGGATGTGGGGATGTAGGGATGTGGGAAAGTAGGATGTAGGGATGTATGGATGTGGAGATGTGGGGATGTAGGATGTGGGTGAGTTTGGGTGTCTTTAGATGATGGCGCCACTGAGAAATGACTGATTTTGGGGGGTTCACCTGTGAAAAGTCAGAGTTTCAAAAATGTTCCCTGTTAACCAGGCCCTGCTTATGTATTTAGCTGTCTTCCCCAATGTGGAAGCTACTCAGAACAGTTGAGATTATATTCCTAGCCCTTCTGGGAGAGTCCAAACAATTGGCAGAGTTTGGGTGACTTTAGATGGGGGCGCCACAGAGAAATGACTGATTTTGGGGGGTTCACCTGTGAAAAGTCAGACTTTCAAAAATGTTCCCTGTTAACCAGGCCCTGCTTATGTATTTAGCTGTCTTCCCCAATGTGAAAGCTACTCAGAACAGTTGACATTATATTCCTAGCCCTTCTGGGAGGGTCCAAACAATTGGCAGAGTTTGGGTGACTTTAGATGGGGGCACCACAGAGAAATGACTGATTTTGAGGGGTTCACTTGTGAAAAGTCAAAGTTTCCAAAATGTTCCCTGTCAACCAGGTCTTGCTTATGTATTTAGCTGTCTTCCCCAATGTGGAAGCTACTCAGAACAGTTGACATTATATTCCTAGCCCTTCTGGGAGAGTCCAAACAATTGGCAGAGTTTGGGTGACTTTAGATGGGGGCGCCACAGAGAAATGACTGATTTTGGGGGGTTCACCTGTGAAAAGTCAGAGTTTCAAAAATGTTCCCTGTTAACCAGGCCCTGCTTATGTATTTAGCTGTCTTCCCCAATGTGGAAGCTACTCAGAACAGTTGAGATTATATTCCTAGCCCTTCTGGGAGAGTCCAAACAATTGGCAGAGTTTGGGTGACTTTAGATGGGGGCGCCACAGAGAAATGACTGATTTTGGGGGGTTCACCTGTGAAAAGTCAGACTTTCAAAAATGTTCCC
This sequence comes from Alentia gelatinosa, assembly GCA_950022655.1. Lineage (NCBI taxonomy): Eukaryota > Metazoa > Annelida > Polychaeta > Phyllodocida > Polynoidae > Alentia > Alentia gelatinosa. The sequence goes on from OX465588.1 coordinate 58,443,225, forward strand.
TGTTAACCAGGCCCTGCTTATGTATTTAGCTGTCTTCCCCAATGTGAAAGCTACTCAGAACAGTTGAGATTATATGCCTAGCCCTTCTGGGAGAGTCCAAACAATTGGCAGAGTTTGGGTGACTTTAGATGGGGGCGCCACAGAGAAATGACTGATTTTGGGGGGTTCACCTGTGAAAAGTCAGACTTTCAAAAATGTTCCCTGTTAACCAGGCCCTGCTTATGTATTTAGCTGTCTTCCCCAATGTGAAAGCTACTCAGAACAGTTGGAATTATATTCCTAGCCCTTCTGGGAGAGTCCAAACAATTGGCAGAGTTTGGGTGACTTTAGATGGGGGCGCCACAGAGAAATGACTGATTTTGGGGGGTTCACCTGTGAAAAGTCAGAGTTTCAAAAATGTTCCCTGTTAACCAGGCCCTACTTATGTATCTAGCGGTGTTCCCTAATTAAAAACCTACTCAGAACAGTTGTAATTTAAGTTCTATGATTTCTTGTGGTTAAAGCTACCTGCTGCTACTGTGGTGCCGCCCTGGTGGCAAAAACGGGAACTTGAGAACAATAGCGAGTCATAGAGAGATAAGCCAGGAGGCCTGTGTTGCCAATCCAGGTCATTCAAGTCCGTGATTCTATACATAAAATCATAAGAGAAAAGGTACTTCTGCCAATAGATCTACAAAAAAGAAGAACAGGTTCTAGTTTTTTCCTCCACGAGATTCTCACTCTCGTGGCCCCTCAGTCTCCAAGCCTAAGTTGGGTACACTCTTTCCTTATGTGTTGTAGACACTCCAAGCGGATGCTACCAGAATCGTAGTTTTTTTAGATATGGTAGGTAATAATATACAGTTTTTTTGCCCTAAAGCCTTGCACCCACCAACGCCGATTCTGGTCCTGATAGGCCTTATGAGTGGAAACAGAAACAAAATAATCCGTGACGGATTACTTATCCATGGGATATTTTTTGGTACCACTTACTTTATCTCCCTCCGACAGATTCAACATGGGTTGATTCTGTCGGGGATGAATTGGGTCAGAGGTATTATAGAAAATCGGTCGGTTGGAGTGGAAACAGCAAAAAAATAAAAAATCGCAGATATATAGTCAGATTTTTTAGGCTTACCCCTTATTTGCATATTATAGAATGACGGATTCCTTAAAATCGCCGATTTTTTTGTCAGCACCTGGAAATAGAGCCCCTAAGGCCCGTTTCCATTGGTTGACGAAAAGGGTGTAGATCTTTTTGAGTTCTCCGAATAGCCTATTTATATTTTACATCAGCAGTGCTAAAGATCCAACGATGGTTCCTGGCTGTATGTTGGTGATGGCCAATGGAAATAGGCTTTTAGGAGAACACAAAAATTTTTCATCGGTGTCGTCAGCTAATGGAAACGGGCCTATAGACCCAGCTTCAAACTAATGATATTGAACTTTTGCTTACTGGTACTTGGTTTCCCTATTCATAAATACCTTCAAATATAGAAAAAAATGATTATTTCTTTACCTGCGATAGCCCCAAGAAAAATAGCCACCCTTTTCGAGTAACTGCAATAGCTAAGTTTTCCTCCCGCTGCTCTTTATGTCACGTGGTCAGGCTGGGATGAAAACGTCAGCCCAGGACGAAAACGTCAGCCTAGGACGAAAACGTCAGCCCGGGACGAAAACGTCAGCCTCACTACATAACTTATAGTTACTGCACCCCCAGCAGCGGTATGTAACTATAGAGGTTTCGGAAATGGGTATATTTATCATAGGAATAGAGGGAAACTATGTTCCGGTGAGCAAAAGTTCAAAGTTACGAGGTAAGGCTTGGAAAAATTAATGCCCAAGGCGTCAGCCGCAGTAATTTTTCCAAGCCTCACCGAGTAACTTTGACTTTTGCTTACCGGTACTTGGTTTCCCTATTCCTATATACCTTCAAATATCGATAAAAATACTTAATTCTTTACCTGAAACACTTCTGAAGCAAATGGCCACCCTTATCGAGTAACCACAACAGGTATTGTTTCATCCCACTGCTGTATTGTATCACGTGATCAGAGCGGGACGAAAACGTCAGAGCTGGACGAAAACATAAGAGCGGGACGAAAACGTCAACCTCGACACATAACTTTTAATGCACCCCCCAGCAGCGGTATGTAACTATAGTTAGTTCAATAATGGGTATATAGGAATGGGAATTCCGTCCTTATATATTAGTTCATCTATGAAAGACATAGCAACGAGCAGTTCATAGATATTCGGAGACGAATCACGTATGTAATAGTAAATGCCTTTGAAATAGGCAGTAGATATAATATAGGCCAATCCGGCATAAAGGCTTCAAATGGGGATAATATGTTTTGATTAACCGAACGGAACAATACTTAAACCTTGGGAACCCACTAGCAGTTTTCTGTTAAAATCTTGTTTATATTGTATTTAGGTCACTCAAAAAAACAAACTTGTTTCTCATCACCGCACGCATCACAAAAAAACGATTTTAGAAGATTTTATTATTTTTTTAAATAGATAAACCTTGATAGAAATTATGAAAGGTATGTGTATTTAGTATCAAATTAAAGCTCCTGATGTCAGGGATGCATTAAATGTATAGCTAGTAAAAATCTGGAAACCCAGCGTAAGCAGACACCCCACGTAAGCAGCCACTTTGGCCCGGATCGGAGGGTGTCCGCTTATGCGGGGTTTTACTGTATGTCAGCCATCTTTGATATAGCAAAAAAAAAAAAAGCGCCCTCGTCATATTTTTCGTGGCTTGGTGATGAGAGACAAGTTTTTTTTTTAGTGGCCTTATTCATGTCTTAGTGGTTTCTGTGGTAACTCTGAAGTAAAATAACACCTTGTTTCTACGCGGGGTGGATGAGTGTGGGATGATTATCTGTACAAAGAGAAATGTTTCTTACTAAAGGCTCCTTTGGTACATTCTCTTATCATATTTCTTTCCAGTTACCTCCCAGACCCTTCACCATCTTCAGTAAGTCTTTGTTTACTTATATCCGTCGTTGTTTAGTTTCTTACGGTTGCAGATGCTTCAAAGCAGGTGCACTCTCATATTGCTATGATAAAAACACAATATTGACTGATTCAGATACAAGCGGTTGTATGCTCTGTGGAGTTGACGCGTAGTAATATCCGAGGGCATGCGAGGATATTGCGCAATGGCAACTCCGAGGAGCATAAAACTGCTTTTATCTGAAACCAGTTTATACTGTATTCATTATCCACATTTTCCTGACATGTGGGGTACCTATATTAGTTCATTTAGTTACACACTGTTTTTCCGTACTCACTATTTTTCTGTATGTGCCTGGTTTTGCAGCCCGGAGCATATAACATCTCTGTGAATATCAGTTGAATATATCTGTATGCTCCGTGTATGGTGATACACAATTCCTATATGTTTTCTATGGACACTTTGTATTAGGTGGATATATCTGTATACTCCGGGTATGGTGATACACAATCCCTATATGTTTTCTATGGACACTTTGTATTAGGTGGATATATCTGTATACTCCGGGTATGGTGATACACAATCCCTATATGTTTTCTATGGACACTTTGTATTAGGTGGATATATCTGTATACTCCGGGTATGGTGATACACAATCTCTATATGTGTTCTATGGACACCTTGTATTAGGTGGATATACCTGTATGCTCCGGGTATGGTGATACACACTCCCTATGTGTTTTCTATGGACACTTTGTGTTAGGTGGATATATCTGTATGCTC